>CABEGB010000674.1:0-341432 GCA_901521435.1 Crematogaster levior | reverse complement strand
ATATAACACCGTAATTCTGCGGTAAGCGAATCGAGAAGGTATGCACAGGAAGCTCAAGCAAAGGAGGAGGCGAGGAATTTTGTGAAATTCCAGAACACCGTTAGCTATACTTCGGTAGATTATGATTAATGAAAGAACAGGATGAGCTCTGTGGGCGCACCTTCGAGTAACGTCATCGTACCACCTTGAATGGCTTATGTAATGAGTGCCACCGTAGACAATACGTGCGTTACGTGACGCGTATGTGAGCGTGCACATCGTTCCGATTCGTCGTCATTTTTTTTTTAACCGGAACGCGTCCTTGTACGCGAGGATTCCGTCGAATCCTATATAGTCTCTACGATTCAACCAGAGACAATTTATCATTCCGCTAGAAATCAATGACAAATAAGCCACGTGGACGGAAAACTTTGTTCAGTTTAATTCACTTTTAATTATTTATATTTTAACATGCTTCTTTCAGAAGGTTTTTTCAAAGGTTCTTTTAATTTTTTTTTTATTTCTAATTTTTTTAATTCTTGCTTTCAATTATTCTCTTTTTTTAGACTTCTTGCGAGTCTCAGTCACCATTGATTGAAACGATTAATTAGAAGTACGCTCTAATTGTCACGACAGAGGGAACACTGTAACTTTGTCGCGATTTTCAATAAGTAATTCGTCACGATAGCGCCATTATTGTGCAAAAGTGCAGTCTTACCCATTTCTTGCCTCGCACTCTGTTCCGAATGCCCGTTTACGCGCATCGTTGACTCCGAACTTTCCTTTTCATACTTGTGCAGCTCCTTGATTGAGGATCCCACGTCTGCAATAAGAAAATGAGCAATATTATTGTACGCGCTCGCATTGCATGCGCGTCGTGTCGCGGAATATCATACGCGCTACTTCCGATTAATCGCGTCTTCCCATTAATTGTTTCCGTAATTACCGGAACAGGGACCGCCATTGTGCGAAATCATTGTTCGAAGACAATGGTCTTAACTATGGATACGGAGAGATTATCGATGGTTGAAATTATTCAGCACAAAAACGATTAAACTTAACGCATTAACGATTTTAAAGTTTGCTAAGTATTCGGGTATAATTTAACCTAGCGACAGTTAGATAATGATTACGGTTAATAATATTCTGTATGTTACTCGTTGCTCTTGCTTGCTTCAATCGTAGAATATATAATTGTAATATATAAAATTTGCATAATGGAAAATGCGTGTTCCAAAAGTTGTTTCTCAACTTTCACATATTATTAATAATATATGATAAATACATTTATAATTTTTACAGAAGAAAGCTATCATTTTTGTCATACTTAAATCAACTTTCGGGAATGTCGCGAACGTATCTCTTCCGACATCGCAATTCGATTCTTGATACAGACTGCTTTGGCAAAAGATTAACGGACGTGTTCGGCCTTTACGTAAGCAGCCGTGAGCAACAAAATCTCGCCGTAACTTTAAATCATAACTTTTAAATGCACGCGTTTTTCCGCACCGCGTTCTTGCCCGTGAGCGTGAATTGTCGGCGATTTCGCTTGAAAGGAGGAACATCAACGTATAACGACCTTGGCCAATGAAAACGAATGGTGGTACGTGATAAGTGTGCGTACATAAAGAATCGTCAGGAGAATGTAGGACAGCGTTGCACCTTTCGTGTTTACAGTGGCTGTAAGAAGAAAGTGCAGGTAGCGAATTTTTATCAATAGGATACCGCAAGTACAAGCCTTTCACAAGAGATTTATGCCTTATGGATGGATTCTATTACGAACATGATTACAAGTACGATAGCCTTCAATTGCTTTATAAAAATTGCGAAGAGACGCAACAGCACATTTTATTGTGAAATACACTCGAAACCTTGCTCTTTTCAAACAATATTAAAAAATTATTACATGATCAAAAAGTATTAATCAAAATAATTTATAATTACAATTCGAGAGTAACGTGATTATGACTCATGATTATAAATTTACGTTCTTGATTATCGATTCCATATAAGGATGTACATCCAAATATATGTACTTGAATATTGAAATCATCTCTGACGTAAGATGAGAATATGAATATCCAGTAGATATTTTTCGGCATCCTTTTATACATCCTTTGTCGCGTTCTGCTTTCACGCGATTTCTCAATCGCTCGAGACATCTTGTCACCGTCATCATTGTAACCGGCTCCATTTTTGCGTCTCACGGTACTCCGCTTTTGCGCGTTCGCTCGCGACTATCGATATCCACTTCGGCTCGAGCAGACTCGAGCGAATATGTGTCGGAAATGCAAAGAGATTTGAAGTGCATTATCGCGAACTGGGACACGGTGAGTATATTACTCGGCGAATATGGTCAGGATACGTGTCAAAGTCTGTGGTTTATAATCTCACTCCATGCAACCTGACATCGACAATCGTCTCTTGAATCAAAGAAGCTACCACGATCTTCACTTCCAGACTGCCTGTACAATAGTAATCCATAATACTGATCCATAATGCATACTCACATCTTTTTGAGAACGAAAAAAATAAGATTCCTCCAGTACGATTTATACACAAAGGCTAAGCCTTGTCTTAAAATAATTTAGTACCAAAGGACGATAATTTATTAATTTTATTTAAATTTTAAAATATTATCAGTTTTAAAAAAATACAACACTATGATGTAATATTATCTTTGATATTTATCTGTACTTCTAAAAATTTCTGATTTTATTTCCAAATGATCTAAATATAAACTAATTAATATACTATTTCTTTTTATTTATCTATAGTTATTCTTATATCAGTTTAATAGAGAAACTTAAAAAATTAAATAATCGAAATTATCATGTACAATAAAAAAAGGACATTATGTAAACTCTTTAGCATTAATATTAATATATGCGGTTTATTTCTAGATTATTCCAGATTGTTTATTTCTAAATTTCTATTTTCTCAAGAAAAATAAGTGATAAGTTCTTAGCAATATGTTCTTAACGACGGCTATTCTCGAAAAGGCGAGAGTGAACGAAGGAGCTCGAAGGAGTGAGTCGAAACACAAAACCAGTAAGCATTGATCCGGCCAGAATGCTGCCTTATTGGTGCATAAGGCCGGACCCCACGGTGTTTATTTTACGAGATCTCGTTGTGCACACTGGGTGCGTGTTTATCGTGCACATTGACGCCATATATACGGCCTTATACGTATTATACACGACATGGATAATTGGTTCACCGTTCTGTGTCTGTGGGCAGCCCTACGTCGTAGAGCCGACGTTAAGGCTCTCAAGCCGGTCAAGTGACATTAGGTTTACATAAATAGCCGCGCCTGTGATCTCCGTATCGCGTTTATTTCTCTCATCATGTGTACAGATAGGCTGATTTAAATTACGTAAACTTTCAAATAATTTTACAATAGCGAAACATGCAAAGTGTGTGCATTGATCTGCTGTTTAATAAATTGCAGACACTCGTCTATATATAAAGTAAAAATCGTGTGTTGTGAGTTACAATCAAGAAATACGAATATGTCTACTTAATGACTGGGAAATAAAGCGGCCTTCAACATTTATAGACTTCCAACAGTCTACTTATATGTATATAACTGTGTTATCATACTTCTACATTTTACATGTTTCTGATAAATAATGTAAAAAAAAAAGAATTTTAAAAACTTTTTGAATAAAAAAACAGCACACAAATAATTTAAACGGTATAGTTACATCAAATGTACAAACGTAGTAAATAAATTTCTCGTGATGTGTACGTATTTCAAAATTTATGACACAAGTTGCACATGTGTGCAAAGAACAAACTAAACTTTCTATTGTGGGAAAATTCATGCAACTGCTTTGTTTAGCCGAATCTGGACCACGTTCGTAGCGGAACGACTAATAAGGATACGCGAGTCGAAATAGCGGTAACCAGAGAATGCTTTCGTAGGTGAGGGCGATTGCGCGTTTCGCGCGCTATGACAATGCGAAACGAATTTGCATACGCGCGAATTGATGCCGCGAGACGGTGAACGGCGACGTTGAGGCGGTGATGGAGCTTAGTTGGCTCGAATGAGACTCGTTAAACACAGCTGGTAGTTAACAGACAATCTGCCGACGAAAGTGGACCGACGTTGAATTTATGACGGCGGAAATGCTCCGAGTTCTAGTCATTTAACTATTTTACGTTCAAACTAATCATAATCTTGAGACAGTATTTGTTAAAATATAGCGCTATTAAGTTAGCACTGTCAAAATTTGAAATAATATGTGCGATAATTTTAACGAGATGTGCAAAAAGCACATTTTTTTCTACTCTTATGGTATATTTTAGTTAATATAGATTATTAATTATTGATAATTATTCATCTTACATTGTAATTTATAATTTCGCAATGCAAGAACATATCAATGTATTACAGTTAATGAAGCGACTCCTTAATTAATCTGGGACATCTTATGTAAGCATGCGATATGACTCCATCAAGTTGAACATTCTCAATTAGCCTCTTCGAGAATGGCAGCGTGTAATTTCCAACAGAGAAAACATGATTAAGAAAAGTGTAAGCGTCAAATATCTCCAGCAAGGATCTCATCAATCTCTGTGTTTAGTCTCTTGTATAAGTCTCAAACTGTAAACCTTCCACTTACATATCTCACTTTTTTCAAGTACTATTTAAAATTTGTTAAATGTAAAATTATACTTATTATAATAGTGTAAATAATTACAATCGAATTATAAAGGGAACTTTCTCATGATGCATAAGAGACTAGAATTTCCCACCTTACGATAGCATAATTAATTCATGCATGCAATAGACTTTCCCAAACATTCCTTTCTCGCAGTTCAATTCATCAGTAAGTTTCACATATTACGATTTTTAATGAGAGATGACAAAACCACTAGGGGCTAAGAAGGCTAAGAAGAAATATAAGTGCAATTAATAACAAAATAAGAAACAAATTATACTATAAAGAAAACTGTAATGAAATAAGCTTTTCAAATATACAGCAAAGATTTCGATGTTTAATTGAATTTTATTATTAAGATACATAACATGATAACGCATGCTTATGTGCTTGCATATCATGCAGTAACTATTGTTGCAGAGTCAGCGCTATATTAAAAACGTAACTCGTTAAATATTAGTATATATGTAGAAACAAGGACGCAAATTATGTTCAGAACACGGCTAATCGATCCATCTCAGCCTCGACTTTGACTGACCTCGTAATAACAATTTTTCCGTTTGCGAGCCGTGCAAAATTCAATTTCCGCTGCGATGCAATGTATCGCTCTTTATTCTTTTATTCCTTTTTTCACATGCAAGAGGAGGTAAAGAAAAGAACTTGGAGTTATAGTTATTTTAAGAAATATTGTTACATCGGTATATATGATTTTTTAATGTTTAAGCTTTTAAAATTAATTAGATACAGCTCGTGAGATATACATAAAAAAGTCGTGCTTTTAATATTAAAATTCAACGGACTAAATACAATATAATTACCTTATGTATAAGCATTCGGGTATAAATTAATTTTCACAAGATAATGGATGAACTGTCGATCGAACGAAAGAACGAAAAATAATGAAGCACTTTGCTCAAATTGATATTACGACCACAAAAATTTTATTATTCTTATCGTTTATCATATCGTGCAATATTATGTAATTCTGCTACGAGTGCCGAATAATCTCTTTGGCATACTCATTGAAATCTCCTTTCAGGCAGCAATATATAGGTGGATGTTATGTAAATTTTGGCGGCTCACCCAAAGCGCTAATGGCGCACATGTAGTCAGCGCTAAATAAAACAAGTATGCGCATAGAATGCGCATCTCTCTTGTTTCTAGTTTCTAATCACGCGTTTCCCTTTTACGCACACTGCATTCATGAAGAGAATCGCTAGATTGAAATAGCGATCTTGAGCATAAACTTGACAAAGCATTGTGTTAGATATGCATTTTTTTTATAACGTTTATCAGTATTTTTGATGTTTACATCTCAAAACAATTGTATTAAGAAAAGATAATATATTAAATTTTTTAAATATTTGTCAGAGTACCGTATATATATTTTTTAGGTTTTTTTGTTATGATCATGTTATTCTTATTATGTTATAATTATTTATTAACATTTTTAATTAGCATTTTAATCGATGCTTTAAAGCGCAATTTTCAACTACATTTTAAAGCCTGCTAAAATGCAATTTTAATTGTACAATTACTAAAATTTTGAAATTGAGTACTTGGGAAACACATAGAACGCGATATAATGGATCGTAACAAAAATTAGCGATTTAATTCGATCAACAAACGCGACTGCTGCAATCACAAGGAAATGACGTTAAACCATTCGCATCTCGTGTTTAGAGCTGTTTCCAGTTAACAAGGCGTAGGCGGGTGTTATGCAAATTTTGCGCAGCATCCTTCGTGTTAATGGGCGATCGTGAGCATGCGACTGGTGTCAAGATAAATAAATAGGGACATGGACTCTGTGGATGAACGTAAAATCAAATATACTCTGTCACATATCTCCAAGTATAGTCTATTATCACCGTGAGAGAGCAAGGAACAACGAAATAAGCGGAACAGAGTATGTAACAGCGAATAAATTGATTAATACTAAAAGAATCTGCACGTTTACTTTACAAACCGTTTAATATAACCGTCTATAATTATTATTAAATAATTTTTAATCGTGTTTTTTAATTATCAAATTTTTTCAATTGTCAATTTTACTCCAATTTATCGAACTTATGCACCAAATTGTTTAATATTTTTTATAGTTATAATTTTATGATTGGTTATAGAGAATACCTGTTTTGATTTATAAGGACGTGGATCGATAATGTTATCGGCCATGAGATCCCGTTGAAGTGAGACTCTTCGTTTCTGCTAGCACTCGAATCTCGCTTCGGATAACAAGTTGCAATAGGATGTTATGCAGAAAATATATGCGCTGTATCCTTTATGCAAATTCGCAATCGCGGAGCAGGTTCGGTCTTCTCTTATCTGGCGAACGACGCGGCCGAACGTTATTAGTCGACAAAGATAAACATTTCTATGGATAGTAATCTCGCAGGTTTAATTCATATTAAACATTGTGATTCTTGAAAGTTCTTGCAAGTTCATGATATCAATAGAAGCGAAATCGCGTTACGTCTCGCGTGTTTGTTTTCTGAAATGATAAGATAGTAAGGTATCCGATGTACTTTATTCATCGCATCAATAAATTTAATGTATAAAACCACAAGAATTTCTTTCAGATACCTCACGTATAATATTTTAATGCCAAGGCTGTTTATTCTCGAACTTTGCATAGTAAACGCAGGTGAATGGAAAGTAAGTCAAATTTAAAATTAGAAGAGCACTTATGCACTTATTTCCATTCACTTTAACTTATATAGATCATTTCAATAAATTATTTTAATTTAATTATAGCTTAACTAATTTTCTAATCCTTTTTTAAAAGGAATGATCGATTAAAGAGGGATAATCTTAATTAATGTATACTATTTCGAGTGAAACAAAATGAAACAACTTGCCTACTCTAAATCTAATTGTAACTATGTTTATGGAAACGTCCATATATCATCTTTCGTAGCCGGCAAAGCAAGTAGTTATTATATATCCTTGGTCATTATATTTTTTTTAAAGCATTGATACTGAATTTTAATCCGCTTTACCTTTCAGACCTAACCACGCACTCTGTTGTGCATATTAATACATCGCTTCAAGTAATACGTATCAATTAGTTATAATCTCAGTTATTCTGCACTAAAATTATGGTTACTTAATGCTTGTGTACAAAAATATAAATATTTAATCTTCTACATTAATAATTTATATGTGTGTTGCAAAACACTTGACGGTTTTGAGTAATACATTTTATTACAGATTTTTGTAATAAAAGGTATTAAAAAATTAAAATATAATTATTTAAAATATACTTATTTAAGGGATAAAAATTAAAATATAATTAATAAGGGATATAAATTTTCAAAATAATATTTAATTTTATTAAATAAAAGAATTCTATTGAATTTTTATTTTCAATTTTAATATTTACAAGATCGAAAATATTATTTATAATTAAGCTAACTATATATATATATATATATATATAGTTCTCAATTATCATGTATCTTCTCTTAATGATAAAGTATTTTAATATTTTCTTTAACTACTAAAAATATTATTAATATATTTTAAAAATCTGCCGGCTGAATCTATCTAAGATTAAACCTGAGGAAATAATGTCTTAATGAGATGCATGGCACACCTTTGATGTGTGACACACCAAACTGTTATTTATTCAGTTTATCGATGATTCGAACGGTTTTGTTAACGAGAAAGTCGCGGGAGTTGTGTAGGAAAGGTTTACGTGTCAATCCCATGCATGCAAACGCATACCTTACATCGTGTTGCAGTTGATTGACCTCAATGTCCACTATGCGCGTAGAAATGGTGGTGAAATAGGTGGCGATCGAACTCGTGTCAGCAATTTGCACGTGGGATCTAACTAAACTCCGTGTTCCATTTATTTTCGATTTATATCAATGCTAATTCGAGCACGATTACAAGCATCGTAGTAAATAATTGAATTTCTCACGTCTATTGAGTTATCTTATTTTATAATACATAATGTATGTAACACCAAAATTAATAGAATTATCTTTATATAATATTTATTAAATTGAGAATGTCTTCTCTTTCTTTTATAGTTATGTGTACTATTATTTGTCATACTGTTTACGAATTAAGTTATTTTGTATATTTTATATGTGTACAATAAGTATATTTCTCAAATATGATCTAAAAGTAAATGTTGAATGGTGATTCGTGCGTGGAATTTTTATGGATATTCTGTTTCTGTCGGAGACTGTCGACTTAAAGGTGAACGGGCAAGTTGTGTATCGGGCAAGAATTTCGTAGAGAAAATAAAAGCGCAAAAGGTTAGTAGTCAGGGTCGAACATTAAAACATAACTGCATTAGGTTTATATTTAGAAACGTGACTAGAGTGGTCGGGAAAACCCTGCCAAAGGATCCGCACGTTTTGCTTAATAGTATCTATGTATCATATTAATCTGTTCATTATTTTAAACAGATTAAAAGGATAAAAATATTTTATACTTTTTCGAATTTTTCTTGGTCGTTCTCAAGGTCGCCTAAAAATGGTGGTAATTAAGTGCCACAAACTTTTTGACAGAATTCACGGTTGGCGGCCTTGGCACTTATCGCAAATAGATAATGAGACTCGACACGAGAATACAGCCCTACTCGTTTTAAATTCCCCCTGCGGACGATAAGGAAGCATGATATGAAGCCACGATTTCCTCATAACTGCCAAGCTAATCGCAATCCCGTGGGAACCTCTGCACCCTACATTCCCGTAAATTTCGTAGGCTTAGAATCCACTGCATACAACTGACAGAGAAACTAAATTCTTATCTCGTATGTCACGTTGCGCCTGTGGCATACCTGCGCGTTTACGGACATTTGATACATATTTATTATTTATTCTTAACGCACATTGTATCTTTTTTCTCCCGACATTACACATAAAATTTAATGGCGTCTCTACATGAAGGTAGGATGAGCATGTTGTAATGTGTAGCAAACTGATGAATTTTTACAAATCTTCAAATATTGTTAATATGTTTCAAGTTGCATCAACTTTAATTAACTTTGCAGGATTCTAATTATAAAGATGTGCTTAATATTATGACGAATAAATGCGGTTTTTGTAACATGTATTTGTACATGTATTTGTATTTGTATCTTCTTTTAATCTTACTTTATTTTTCTCATCAGAGAATTTTCTCTCACTTTTAAATGCTATCACTTCCATTTTGTGTACCAGTTGGTCAACATTTTTATTGTTTTCAAAACAATTTTCTAGGTATGATTCTCTCATAAAAAACCATGCGGTTTGTTTAAGGTGCAAATTAATTTCCCACCTTCGAGAGCTATTGTGTAAGGCTAGAAAGCGAGAGATATATTACAAGATATCCCTCGTTGCAGTTTTAAAACGCAAAAACAAATTTACCATCATCAACCTGAAGTCGTATTATGAAAACGATATAATTCTTGCGCATAATCGAGATGTATCCGAATAAAATTCAACCGAGTATTCGTTTGCAGCGCGTTCGTTTCGAGTTTTCTGAAATATATCAGCGCAGGTAGCGAAACCTATTAGGTGAATACCACATCTTATAGATTGCTATTGTATATTCAGCTTTAAAGTAATGGCGGAGAATTTAACACCCGGCCCTCGTTTTCTTGAATCGGACCAGATTCGCAGCGAAGAAACATCATTTATTATATTCGCGTTATTGCAGCGTTGACGATTTCTTAGCCGACCCAAATTCCAACAATAGAATCAGTTTCAAAGTTCGCACTTTAATACAGATGTCGATCTCATATGTCGTTCTATATCCCGTATACAAGACAGTTGAAATAGAGAACCACTGATATGGGACAGTGGAAATTTCTTTTCTTATATTAAAAGGGTCTAATGGTTCTGCATGTGTTCGCCAATGCATGTGGGTTTCTGGTTGTGCATAGGACCGTCGAAGGATCGTCTGGATCACCTCGAGCGCCGGCAGATAACAAATAGAACTGAAGCAATTTGAATGAAGAGCAAAAAAAGAGGGAACGAGAAAATTCAAAATTCTTTTAACTATACTTGGTAAAAGAGAAGAGAAAATTGTTGAGAATTTTAAAATTCTAAACAATTCCAATTTAAAAATATCCCAGGCAAAACAAAGAGGACAAAACTAAGTTTGTGTATAACAGATTATTAATAACACTGACACCTTTTTAGAAAAATGGGTCGCGTGTCGCGAATCGTTCGAAATAGTATAAAGGATAAATCTTTCCCAATGTGCTCAGAATTATCAGTTGGCGTATTTCGCGACTTTGTTGTTCTCTCTCGACCTTTTAGGTCATAAACATGTTGTTACTCGTGCAAGCGATACGATACATGAATGTGTTTCCTAGTCATTCGTATGCTCGCCAGCATAATTAGTCGTTTTGTTCGTCGCGTTATCTCGCGCGGGAGCTCGGATAATCGGCCGCGTCACAATGACGAGATATCTATTTCCGTCGCGTGTGTCGTCGAAAATGAAAATCGGGGACTTCTTCATCGGGGGCATAGAGCAATTTTTTTCCGCCGGCACCGTTATGCTCCGCTTTTTCGTTGCCGCGCGGCGCTTATGGGAGTCACACTCTCTATACGCGACTCACGACTTAGACAATGGCGAGAGAAATTACGCTGGTGAATGTCGTGAGAACCTGGTTGTGCGCGCCGTTGCCTCACATTGTTGGAACAGGTCGTCGTAATTGGCGGCGGTGCTCGAGATCTTCGGTCGTCTCATCCTGTGCCAAATACGCGGACGTAGATACGTTACATACGGAGCGGAAATGCGCTCGCCACAAAAACAACCCCTCTCCCCCTGACTCCCTCCTTCTCTCTTTCTCTTTCTTTTGCAAATTGAAGAAGTGCCAAAGAATAATATGTCGTCGCTCAATACATTCCAAACTGTTAGCTGTGCTAGAATACGTACACGTTTTTTTCTTTGCGCGTGATTAGATAACAAGAAAAAAGCGTTCGCTTATTTTAAAACTCTGTAAGAGGGGATTCTCAGCTGAGAGCTTTATTACACTGGCAACACTCACACCATTTGCGATTTACACTTTGTTTTAGCACTTACATGTTAGAAATAAGATAATTTTGTTACAAATAAATGATGTTTTCAGATATATAATTCTTCATAATTCTTCAGTTTCATAATTCTTCAGTTTTCTCATGAAAATCAGTTTTTAAGCAACATTTAAAAGATGTTTATCACATATGGAAAAATCTTTATGCAAAAAGAAAAGGATTCACTTTTATATTGTTTGGAATATTAGTGGAATAATTATTAAAGGCAGGTTATTGTTTCCCGTAAAGAGTGTTTCGAAACGCTTGCTTGAGCAGCTAAGTTTTCTCCTCGATCTTATCGAATTATCGCATCGACAGTTTGTAACAACTTTAAAATTCCATCTCGTGTTGAGGTTTGTTAAACGATTTCGTGTGAAAAAAAATACGGCGTTAAAATGCTCAATAATTCCAATTCCAAACACGGAATTGGTGATGCGTGAAAGTAATATTTTGTGCCTTTTTGTAGATTATTTTTACAAAATAATTTATGTACAAGTTTAAAATAATTGTACATAATAAATCATAATAAAATAAAATTTTGACATACAATATTTTTTAATATATACAAATAATTGAATAAAAATTAATAGGGCAAAAATACATTAAATAACCCAGTTTTTTAAAAGAAATCTTGTTTATCACTCTCTCTTGAGAAGTTGATTTCAAAAACATATTTAGAAGATATATCTATATTTCAACAATATATATAAAAAACATATATATTGGTAATCTAGTTATATCTGGCCTTTGATCACGAGCAATTAATGAAAAAGCAATTTTGCAAAAAGTTAAAACGTTTTTTATCAAACGACACTATTTACTTTTTTATTAAAAACATTTTACCGACATTATCTATAATTATCTATGCACGCAATATTGCTATGATCTTAAGATTGAGATTTCTCGTTAATCGAAGAACACTATATCTTTAAATAAATATGATTAAATGTGGATTTTCTGACGCCTCCAGCAGATTGTGTGTTATTACTGAGATTAATTTTTATTACATATGTAACGGAAGTTGCATTTAAAAGATTTTCAATTACCTCTACTAATTTGAAGGTTTTTCTTTTGATCTTGTTTAGATATTTTTAAAAATTTAATTTTTAATTGACTAGTAAAAGACAATAAAAATTATATTATTAAAATTCCATCAATTATATCTTCACTCAAAGAAATTCAATTCCAAATTTATCAAAGAGTTTGTTTCCGAAAGAAAATCAGCTTCTGGTAAATTAGACACATATAACAATAAATTAAAAGAGACTCAAGTCATCCTGAAACATATCAGGAAATATAAAAACCTAGAATTTTAACTGGTGAAATATTAAACAAAAGTTGAAATGTATATATATATATATATATATATATATATATATTTAACGATACGTTTCAATCAAATTTTTGCTGAAACGATATCTATTTCAGGGAATTTGTTTTATTAAGAGAAATTGAACATTTCTAACGTTAATAATTTATTAAATGACGTGACATAAATATTATCTACTTGCACATCATTCAATTATTTGTCTAATTTATTTTTAACTCCAGATTTATTGCAAAATAGAACTTCAGTTCTTCGAATTTTGCTTTCACAAACGCGCCAAAGGCGAATTCTTCCAGCGATTCTTTCAAACGCTCCACTCAATGGATCACACGTTACACGATCAGGTTCGCGTGATTATTAAATCTTGTTTATCGCATGCGTGAAGGTACGTGAATTTCACGTGCATACCTGGGTATGATCACGAAAAATCTGCGCAGGGAGGAGGACTTTTCCTCCTCGAGGAGGGGTGATCGCGGTGATTCTTCTGGCCGGCAGCAACCCGCGCGAGGATGTTTCCGCAAGGTATTTGCATACAATCCGGAGACGGGGGCCGACGGCAGTTCAGGAATCCGCGGAAAGCGGCCGACCGGTTAGCTTCTCCTTCCCTCCTCTTCGTCTGTCGGTGCGACGCGTCGCGTTCCTCCAAGATGAGGGCCCCGCTTTGAAGGGTCTCTTCCTTCCGGTTCCTCCTTCCGACACCGGATGTAGAGGACTTCCAATCGACGGGGACCAATCGGAGAAGCGGCAAATTCGGATACGCGCGAGAGTAAAAGAGCTTGCCGGACGACTATACGAATAATATACGTGGAGAACGGAAAGTCCGTCGCTTCGTCAGCAACGTCAGGCGAAAGGTGCCGCGCGGTCGAGAACCCAGCAAGTACTGCTGAGGCCAACAGGTGAGCCGTGCCAGCGGTTTACGGCCAGTGGCGTATCACACTGGTATCCTGCCGAGGGCAACAGGTGTGACGACGCAGCGAGGTATCAGGAGCGTAACCTGCTGTTCCATTTGTCATTTGTTGCTCATCTACTGCTCGCTGTTTCCAATCAGTTTGACAAGACATTCGCATGAAATCCAAAAAGAAGGGTAATTTTTGCAGCAAACTGGCTATAGAAAGTTTTTAATTCCACAACTTTTCGACCATTGGTTCTGGTCCTTTTCAAGTGAATACTTTTCACGAATACTTGTCAAGTATTCGTATGAAAGCTTCTATACCTGAGCAGCGATATGCTCGAAGGTTTATTATTTAAAAAAAAATTCCTGCTAGGACGAATTTGCAAATGTGTCCATTTAGAATAAAGTAAACAATTGTAATTATATAAACAATTGTAATTATATAATTATATAATTATATAATTATCATTTATATCTGCGGTCTGCGTGTTAAATGTACATCAATCCTTGCTACTGTGTTGTCTTTAAATTAATTGTACTTTGGAACTTTAATTGAACTCTACTATCTATATTAGAAAACGTAGATAGTCTTATAATTGTTAAACGTTATCATCGGTAAACGTTATTTAAAAATGGCCTGTAAATTTGTATTGCAAACATTTGCAATGCAGTTTCAAATGCAGCAGTCTTTAACGATATTCATCGAAAATACTTGATCGCAAAGAGATTACAATTAATATTGAAAGAAGGTGTAATTCACATCCATCATACGCTATCTGATTAGCTTCAATACATGAGATTAGATCTTGGCGCGAGAAAGCGATGATCCTGAAATTTTAAAACGTCAGAACTTTTATTACCAACTGCAAAGTTTATAAGATATTATCGAACTACCTCATTTTCTCTCTGCGGTGATGATATTTTATATCCCTTCTCATATCTTATATTGCTCCTTAAAAACATATAATATATATCTTCAGAAACGATAATTTAACTTACAAATAATTAAAATTTAACATTTCTGTGATTTTTTTTCTATGAGCAATATTATTTAAAGAGAAAAATTAATTGCATTATTTAATCACGCTTATACTTATATAGAAGAAAATTTTATAAAAATAGAACGCGGAAATAAATGATAAATAAGCATAAGAATAGCTCTAAGAGATGGTAATTATGCGTAATGAAATGTCTAATTGGAATCCTTACTGGATTAACCTTGAATTAAGTTGTAGAGCTTTATGGAAGAAAACCGGTTCTCTCCGAATCCGGAAGAAACATATGTTGAACAAATGTTCCCGGATAATTCACTGACGCTTCGCCGGTTCTCATAAATATCGACGATCGTGGTTTCCGACACGAACCTTCTGCATCCGCATTTCTACCTGACATACGCAGTTTTTATTTGCAGAAATGCGCGACACGCATTTTGTTACATTTTTCGCGAATAAAGATTGCTAGAAATTAAAAAAAAACGGAGCAAAGTTGTTGTACAGATTGTGTCGCGAGATATTACGTTTTCTCTATTTTTCTCTCGTTAATATCAATTTCAACCTCTTCATTTTTAAATTTGAACACACTTTATCAATCTTTATTGATCTTTGTCGATTTTCTGCAGCTCGTCATGTTTTATCATGCTGCCATATAACATAAAAGAAATTAAATTATAAGTTTTTATTTCTTGATTAATAATGATTAATGTTATTTTATTGCATACTTACCCGAAAGTTACGATTTCTTCCTCATGTTTAGCCTCATGTTTTAAGCATATTGACTGCATTAAAAATTGACTGATAAGAAATGCGAGTAATTTCATTCCTTATTAATACACATATTTTACAGTTCATCTAACGCATTGATTACTACCTCATTATAGCCATCGTGCTCTATCATTAATGTACCGAGAAAGATCTCGTGCAGATGGAATTTTTCACATGTAGGAAAATTAATGTGTGCGTGTTTCAAATTCTATTTATTCAATTAAATTAAATTAATTCAATTAAATTAATTTCAAAATAAAAACATAATGCTATTAGTTTCTAATTATCATGAAAAATTGTAATAGAAATTAGCAAGTTCTTTAATTATTCCAATTCAAAGTTGACATTCACTAGTTTTGACATTATTCCATATTTTCATTTTTCATAATTTAACACACAAACTATAAGTATAATAAAAATAGTATGTTTATTCAGTAAATAATTTAACATTGTCAATTGATCATTTCTGTCTTATTATGTCCAGTTTGAAACAGGCATTATCTTGCTCCAATTATGCACAGAAGAAGATATATTTTAATTTAAGAGACGTGAAATCCTGACGAAAACAGACTTGATATATTACAATGAGCGAGATCACCCAGTCGTATCGAATATGGGTTACACATTCGCTCACCTAACACTTCCTCGCCACTTCCTTCAGAGAAGCTTTTCTTTTCGTGCGAAGTAAAAGTGTTGAAGCGAGAGGCGTCGCGCGTGGCCGGCCGCTTTGCACAACATTCTCATTCAAATCACTCAGCCGATTTCGCATTCCCGAGAGCCATCGTTTTATTATAATATTATCTCCCGAGGGGATTCTCCGATCAGTCCGCCTACACCTTCCGTATAATCTTTATGAGCCGTCTTTGCTTCCTGCGGTGATTATACTGCGCCGCGTGACATAAACGAAGTGCGAAGATCATAATTTTTTTTAAACGTGGGAATAGACCTTTTCCTGTGTTTGGACATGGCGCCGTGTGGGTTTTTTTCACGTAACGTTTGCAAACGTTTACATAATCCGATTCATCGCACGTATCTGCGAAGGCGTAAAGATATTTAAATATCTCGTCTTCTCTTTCTTAATGATTTTACTCGATTTATATCAATAACACGAACTCTATTGATATTTAAAAAAAAATCAAAGTTTATAAGTTTAAACAACATTTTTCAAATCTTTCTTTTTGCATATTAATAAACAACCCGTCTGGCCAAATTATTTACGTACTGCCGATTAGATTTGTCGATATCGATTTTAAAGTTGACAATTTTTCTGCATTTCAATGCGCGACAAATTAAATTTTCGACGAACAATTTAAATTTGTTTATAAGTTTATATAAATACATGATGAATTTCGATCTTTATCTTTCGATATCATTTTTTAAAATTCGTATCATGTTGACTTATATCGGAGCACGTAGGCACATGTTATATCTTCTTGCGTCACAATGTCGCTGACGCAATTTATGTCATTGCGAATCATGTCAATACCATAAAAATAATCTATCATGGAGTAAAGTGTTATCTCATTATACCGTATTTGATGAGAAAGCAAAGATTACCCTTTTAGAATATCTGCATATTTGCAATAATTATAAATTAGATAATTTGTCACGAGAATGACAAAAATCACTGCTTTTTTCAATGTAAAGTTTTTCATGCATATTATACTTCGAGGAAAGGACACCAAACGTCAATGAAAAAATTAGACGAGAATTCTTTCATTTATGCACGTCACAAATAGCAATAATAAGTTATGAAATAAATTCTCAAAACTGATCTTATATGTAATAGTCGTCTGATGAATATGTTTCTTATGATTGTGAGCATGATACGTCTAAAGCATAAAAAGCATTCGATAATACAACAGACACAATAGAGGCTCACAGAGAAGGAATAGTCAGACGGTGCGTCGCGATAAATCGCAATTGCGTTTTCCATTAATCATTAATCGCATCTACCCGCCTGGATGACGCAGAATTCACTTGATCAGGCTGATTCTCAAAACGCTCTCTACAAACATCATTGTTTGCCAACTTGCGCCATTGACAGATTCCACATGTCTCTCACGATTCATGGGCAGCATTATTCGCAAATTATTCGCGAAGCATAGAAATTATGTTGAACTATTCTAAAACTTCCTCTGCAATATATGACAAAAATAAATATTTAATTTGAAATTTGAGAAGATAAAGAAAGTAAAATTAAAATAACAATAGCTTAATAAAGTTAAAATTTTATTACTTGGAATTATTATATAGTAGGAGTAAAAAGGAAAGAACGAGCTTACAAATGTAAAAGTATTGTATTGTATGACAAATGTAGAAATATAAATTATTTTTAAAAAGTAAAAAATATTTTTTAAAATACAATTTTTAATTATATTATTATTAAATTATATATTAATTATTATTAATTATTAAATTATATATTAATTATTATTAATAATTAAATTATATTAATTATTTTCCCTAAATTAAGCATTAGCTTCTTACTGTTTATAATAATAAAACAAATGTTTTTATAATAACACATAGATTTTATATAGAAGTAAATTTATTTAAAAAAGTATTAAATCAATAAAGATTATTGCATTATTTTTTTATTATTTTACCGATGGAGTTTAATGAGAAGAAATCCTGTCATTTATTAATGGCTGACCAACAGATGACGCTATCTTGGAAGATTCTTAGGAAATATGTTATCGAATTTTTAAATTATTAAAATATATTAATAATCCATCACAAAAAGATAAAGAAGATATATAAAAATATTATCAATTTTACGTAATCAACGATAATTTTTTAACTTCTAATTTTAAATAAAATATTTTGTTTATTATCACGCAATATTATTTATATTTATATTTTATAATAGAAACTTATTATAAAAATAACAATTTTAGGTTTTTATTCAAATTTTATATCTATGTATATTTTTCTTTTATCAAAATTACTTTATTTAAAATAAGTTATTATGAAACTTGTTTTATGTTATTGTTAAGTAAATATATTTTTTAATATATAATACCATGGTGGCATTTCTTTTAGTTGACTTAATATTATTGTTAGGTTAATACATGTTCTTCATCTACGATTGTGCATAGTCGTGATATCAACAGCTGCGGTGTCCGAGTGGTTAAGGAGTTGGACTCGAAATCCAATGGGCTTTGCCCGCACAGGTTCGAATCCTGTCCGCAGCGATTATTTTTTTTTAATAATTTTTTTTTTATTTTCTTGTATATAATATTTAGGTTAATATATCAATAACATTATCAATGTCTAATTTTTATATTGTAATTTACATTTAACATTAATTGCAAATTATTCTTTATTCCTTGGCCAAGAATTATAAAAAATTTCTCACACATAATTTTTTACACGGTAGTCAACTTTTTAACTGTAACATTACAGACATTACTATGTAGTAGTGCTTGACACATTAACAGATAATATTTTCAAGTAAATCCACGCTAAGAGGAAACAATGTGCGTAATGTCAACGCATGTCGGACGAACGTGTTGTTTAGCTGAAGCAATTGGATCATTATTATCAAAAACTAATATAAATATTAAAATATTTCTCAATATCCGGGATATCAAGGGTTATCATAACTGTCTCGCTGTTAGTCATAGGAGACGGGGGACTCTGTGACGTGAATTCCTCGGAGAAGGAGACACGGTCGCCGCGCGCATAGGTTCCATCGTGATCAAGACGCTATCTCAATTGACCTGTGGCCCCACCACCCTCCCCCCAGATTCTCTACTCCGTTATCTGTGTTATGTGTGGATCGACCCTCACTTCGGTCTTTCTTTCACTTGGTTACGAACCACCGTCCACTGAAGATGAACCGAAACATCGCGCTCGCCACCGCTGTCGTCCTGATCCTGGCTCTGTCCACGGTCTACGCGGAAGTCGTACATTGGACGCCGTGTCCACCCTCCTGTAAGTGTCCTCCTCTATTTTAATTAGCGATCGCGATCTGCTTAATTAGACAACGCAAACGATGTTATCTTGAGGAAGATCTAGTGGAGCAGGCTCCATAATAGTGACAGCACGTTTCTCGCTCGTGATGTTGTCGCGACCCTTGCTCGACGCTGTAATCGACGAAAGTTTAAAAAAAAAATCGGGTTAAATCGTGTTGTTCGATAGATACGATTAAATGCTTTTATTGCCTTCGAAGCGACGAACTCTCGTTTAATGCGATTGCGACGTCTCGGTGACGCATGTAAATAAGCTGGACGTATCTGTAATAGGAATGGCGACGACTTTTATACATTTGCGCATTTTTATTTCCAACTTCGATACAGTTATCGTATGCATATTTTGGGTTAGATTATGAGTCTGACGTATCGCCGTCGTGATTCTCCTTATTCTGATTTCAATAATCAGTGTGTATCATGCTCAGTTTTAGTCTTATTGAAATAGTATTTTAAATGCAAAACATTAAATACATTTGTAATTATTGAAAAATTTTAAATTTTTATCACGAAAGAATCACAAAAAATCACTTTAAAAAATGTATTATTTGCATTTATTTATTTATTATATATTTTAATGTATTGTGAATTAATTACAAACAATATTACATATAAGATTACTATCTTCAGACGATTAATATTCAAATTCCGGGATTAATATTCCGAAGAGATTGAGCAATTGTGCGTGTTTAATTAAATCACGAGATCTTTAGCAAAGTTTTCGACAACACACGAAATCTCTTAAGTATACGAAAAGTTTGAATGATAATAAATCACTTACCATACAATTTGGATTTTAGACTGTGTACTTTTCTTATTATATGCTAAATATCGTTACAGTTAGCGTAGCTATCTTAAACCATAAACGACCCATAAACTATAGAGGAGCCATAGACTAATGAAGAAGAAACATTGAGATTGAAGCTTGAAGATTGAATAATGCTTCTTTCTGTGCAAACAAAGAAGAGACTACTAGACTAAAATAACATCGTCCTCGTCTTTCTCTCTCACTTGTCACGTGAATCATGAATCTTGTATAGAAACAAGATCACTTTATAACCCATTATAAACGTTCTTTTCTCACGAGATATTGAATAATGAGTTTCACAAGTTTTTAGATTTTTATACAATTTAGTTTTTAGATTTAATATAATTTAGTTTTTATATCCACTCCTACACGAAACAATACGAGGATTCTTAATTCCGAAAAATTAATTAAAAATTATTGTCCAAGAAAAAAACGTCATCGAAACTTTTAGCTATCAAATACATATTTAAAGATTCACTCAAGATATATGTTAAAAAGCTTAATATTCATTAAACGTGTTACAAGATTAATAATAATATTAAAAATAATATTAATAATAAAAATAATAATATTAATATGAAAATATTGAAAATAATATTAATGAGCTATACCAAGATCCTAGCTGGGACTGAAATTGTGAAATTATATTTTAGTTTGTTATTAAACCTATGTCCAGAATTTAAATTTGCATTAAAATACACAATATTCAATTCAAACTAAATTCACAATAGAATAATATACAATAAAATAGGAAAACAAAATAACGTTTAATTACAAATAGAATATAGAAATTAATAAAATAAGAGAAAAATCTTTCTCTTTTTTATATCTTTCTATCATTTTTCTTTTCCTCGGAGAGAGAGAAAGAGAGAGAGACAGACAGACGGAAAAAGTGAATCTGAGCGAAGTTAAACGTCATATTATAGAACAAAACAGCATTAAGGTGAATTTACTTTTCGTGAAAAAGAACAGATAAACTTTTAGAATAAAATATCTTTCGGAGAGGAATATATTAAACCAATACAGCAGTGAAACTTCGACATAGAAGAGAAGGTTACACGATATATTACGCTTTATAAATTTTTTGTCGAGTATTCAGAAAAAAATTCTAACGAAATTTGCGCGTTATAATTTACACAGTTGAGTTATTCACAAAGAATAAGCCAAACATTCAGTCTTGAGAACAGGAAGACGCAGAAAAAAAAATCAAAATATTCGTATCCTTCTTTAGGCAGGAACTTTGTAATTTCAAAATAATTTGCTTCGATCTGTCGAGATTACAACATTAATGACACGTGCTGCATCATTGCACGCATATTTCTTTCTCTCTCCTTTGCTGAAGTTTATCTTATTATTTCTTGGAAGAAAGACGAAGCTTTTGCAGATTATGCATAATAATTACTATGGAAGAAAAACGAGGCCTTTGCAAATTACGTCTGATAATTCAAAAGTATACATGACATCGGTTGTTTAACTCATCAAGAGATGCTGCGCAAGCAAAATTTTCTCTTACTTAACATTATAGAGAGATTATCATTTTTTATAGATAATTTACTCTACTTTTAATTAATTAATAAGTGCAAATACACAAATAATTAAATAGTAAAAGAAACTATAGATAATATATAAAACTTTTAAATTAATTTATTAAATTTTGAATTCTCCTTTCTCCTTTTTTTCTCTCTCTCTTCTTTTTTATAAGATATAAAAGATCATTAAATGGCTTTAAACATACATACAATTCTCTAAGAAATTTTGTTATCTATATTTCAGCTCATGAACAACTATGCACCATTCATGAAGTACATGTTGATCCATGCAGAGAAGCCGAAGAAAGAAAGCCTTGTTCTCTAAAGAAGGGTCGCAATGCAAGCATAAGTTTTGACTACACACCCGGTATATATACTCACAATATTTATACATCTATATATATATATATATAACTCTCATACATTAATGATATAAGACAGATATATTACATGAAATATAGTGAATACTTTCAAACTTTTATGTTGAAAATATAAATAATTGGTGATATACTTTTTATATAGTTACATATTTTGTATTTAATTGAATATCTATGTAAAGATTGAAAAATACAGCAAAGCTGGCATAGCAATAACACTCGTAAAATCATTAGATCGAAAATGATTAGATTATTAATTAGAATTATTAGTTATAGAATTATAGAATTAATTATGGGATAAAAAATTATTGTAAATCTTATTGATATATATTTTTAGCAAACATATAGCAAAATGATTTTTTAAATGTTACCAGAAATAGTCGATATAGTAATCTTAATACTTTGTGACAACGATTTAACGCTTAAAAACGAGTATTTTAAATTACAAAAAACAAACATTGTAATAAAAATAAAAAATCACTTACACAAAATTAATTGAAAAATGATTTTGAATTATACTGTTACTTTAATTTTTAAATGGAAAGATACTTTTCATTTTTCAAAATGTATCAATCTTAATGTATCAACTTTAGAACTCGGAGTAGTTATATGTATATACACAACATGTATTAATAATATATACTTTATTTCAGAGTTCAGTGGCTCGTTATCCAGCAGGGCGTACTGGGCTTCTGAAATCGTAGATCTGCCATTCTTGGGCCTGCCACTCGATGCCTGCACATCCACCGTTTGTCCAGCCTCGCCTGGTGTAAAACAATCGTACTCAGTGTTATTGCCTATCTCTAAGAAATTCCCTGCGGTAAGTGATGCTTTAATCTCCATTTCAATCCTTTTGTAAACTTCCTTGCAAATTTGTTGACATCCTATATCTTTTTTTTTTGCAAAATCTAGTCAAATATTGAGATGTTGAATATAGAAATGACGTTTAAATACAATTTGAGATGTAAAAAAGAGATTTGCAATGCATATAATCTAAAACAAGAAAGTGATTGATCTTAAAATATTATTTAAACAATTTTTTCTTCTCTTTTATTGCAGCGCTCGTATGATCTCAAATGGAAGCTATGGAATGAACAAGAGCAACAGTGCTGTTTTATGTTCCAAATTAAATTGGTGAAGTGAAATGGTTGTTCTTAAATCCCCAATATATCATCTTTCGCAATGATTATAATTCGCCAACCAATAATTTAATGAAATAAACAATATATTCATATCAATTATACTGTCTTCCATTATACCCGTCTTTCTATTCCATATCAAATATAATATATTTATTAGACAACAATTTAATAATTTTATAAAATTATTGAATATTATTGTAATTAATCAACGATTCTCAACTAATTTACGAAAGTGTTTCACAAAATGTTTCATAGAAGTTGTGTTAAAAATTGATTTTGTTTGAGATGTTTTAATTCTCTTAATTAATTCAAGAGAACTAATTCTTAACTAAACTTGGATATATGTATATAAGAAATTGTATATTATTGTTTCCGTCATTTTTGTATAAGTATATATCATACATTTTAAAATGCGCGACTTTGAAGCGTAAAATAAAATAATATTTATTATTTTTTATTAATAACAAATAATATAAGATTACAATACTATTATATTTGTTAATATAAAAAATATTGAGAAAGAAAGATTTATTTATTTTTTTATGATACACTATAATTTTATTTTAATCTCAAATAATAAAACTTAATCACTATATTAATAAAATATCACCATAAAATATCGAGTAACACCGTTTGCAATCGAAAGCTATTAAAATAGATGAATACGAAAGAAATAAAATTATTATCCTGTGTATTTAAAAGTAAATCTACTTTTATATCAACTAGATATCACATGCTTTCTGAATGTTTCAAGCGGAATGTCCATATCCGAAATGTCATCAGAGTGAAGTCTATATGTATGTTTTTAGACATAAATTGATCACACGAGTTTTAATTTTACCATTTTCGAAGTGATCTATTTACAAGAACCGATTAAAGTTTTACGGCAAATTGCAAAAAATTATTTTAATAATATATTTTAGTGATCTTTTTGTCTAAAATAAATCGCCAGAAGTACATTATTTATTTAAGGAAATATTGAATATTTCCGAAACGTCAAATGTGACACAATATTAATTTTATTTATATATTAATAAAAATGTTTGTTGCATTTATTAAAAAATAATTTTGTCAAATGTATGCTTATATTTAATTATATATAATTTTCTAACGCATGTGTATTTATAATTCAAATATATTGTGACGCAAAATGGTTAAAAATTGATACGTCTATCCATAATAAGTTGCAGAGAATTTCGTTGGTAGAAGGATAAATACTGCGATCATGCGATTCGATTTGCATGCAAAACATGAACAGACATAATGTAAGAATTCGACACAATACATGATCGTTCGTTTAGTCACACACGGTGACACACCGAGCATCACAAAGGTCCACAACGTGGCGCGGTCTCAAATGTCCAATCAAAGAGACCGCTAGAAAAATAATTGGCCACAATTGTTAAATTGTGCATTTCCTGATAAAAGTGACCGGAAGACGGTCTCGCCGTCGATTCTGTCGAAATTTACAATACGCGCCAAGCAACGACGTGCAAGCTCATCCAAGTCGCGGTCCCTTTAACCGCTTTAGACTCAATCGCTTTGATTCCTTTTATCTATCAACGAAAGAAAGAAGAAATGTAGGTCATTTGCCAGGCATAATGGGAAGCATAATTTTTTATCTAATCGTCAATTAAATTCATCAATCAAACTATTTTTATCCGTTCAACGTTTATTAGACAATTGTTTCTTTAATCACGCCTCTCGTATTTATAAATTTGTTTGCTGAGAGGGGATATCAACCGTATCAGTTTCATTTATCTTCATACCGTTACATCCAACCGCGGCGCCTACGATAATTATATTCGTAGCTTGTACAGGGTCAAACTAGGGTACACAAGCAGCTGAGCGACTGACAGAATTAAATTAGATTAGCGGCGCTAGAAGACGTGAGATTTTGATTTTACTTATTGCTTGATTGCAAATAATAGTACTCTAGACATTGCAATATTGATTGTTGCAATACTGATCAAAGTATAAATACTGATAAAGTATATTTTGAGAGCCACTAAAGTTCTGTGTGTATTTTGCAGATTAAAAAGAAATTTAAAATCAGCTTTCTTAATGTATTATTAATATTTTTGTTAATATTAGTACTCAAATGTTATATTAGTAATTAAAACTAACTAAGACACTGATAATTTAAATGTATAGATAGATATACTAGATGTATAATTTTTTAAAAATAGCCATTTCTAGCAAACGCGCTTTACGTAATCAAAAATATCGTTTAATTCTTTCAAATTTGTGTTTCAATTAAAATTAATACAGTAATTTATCTTAAGTGCTTTAAACATAAAATTAATTACAAATTATAATTAACTTCAAGGAATTAGTAATCAGGAACAGTAATTGTATAATCTTATAATCCTAAACTAAGAAAAATCTCAGTTATTAACGTGAGAGTATTACACAACATATGGTATCTCTGAAATTTCAATAAAACGCATTGTCCTCCCACTTTCGCGGACCCGTTCTCGTCAAGAAATTTCCGTCGTTAGAAATTAAACAGTTAACGCGACGATTAGTGCAGCAATTATAAGACGTACACATAGCTCTCGATAATTAAAATTCTTGTTGGAGGCACTTCCGATTCTTGTTAGAATCGATCAAGTATAACCGTAAGAGAAATAATTGTTCGGAGCGCAGATTACCGGCGCGGCTCTGCTCAGCGCGACCCGAGGTCAGGGGCCATAATAACAGATCACTTGGCCCGACCCGTACGGCATACACTGTAACAGTTAATGTGCAATTATTCAATTGGAGATGGTTGATTCACGCAGAAACTGGCCGCGGTAAAAAGTTCAGGAAACACGCGTAAAACACACGAATTTTCGCTGATAAGCGATTCCGTCGTAAAGACGTTGTTACATTGCTGAAGAATTCTAATAGTTACAATATATAAGATGCAAAATACATGTATATACATATAGATACATACATATATACATACATATATTGTGTGTGTGTTTATAATATATATATTTTATACTTATATATTTGTATGTATGTATATATTTATAATTATATTGTATTTATATTTAAAACTTTAATATTTACATATCTTTAATTTAAATATCTAAATTTTCAATTGCAATTCGGACTATTCATATTTTGAAGTTTCTGCTAACAAGCATCCATTCTGAGTGAAACACGAAACAATGCTGGGTGCAAATGTTTCATCAATTCTGATAACAATTTCCATTGTTAAAGCGGCTTTGCAAGCCGCTTAACATCGTGCCTTCAATGAAAATTTATCGGCATTAAGTAAATCCTTGAAGAGTTTTACTTGCAATAATATTATTTATTAAATACAAAATTTTAACAAAACACATGATATAATAATAATAATATTATTATAATATTAATAATAATACAAATATTGAAATAAAACATAATATTAATAATACAATAAGAATAGAAACATTTGTAAAGAATTGATTAACTGTACAATACTTAATATATCGTCAAAAGAAAAAATGAAAATAGAGATACGTAGCACCAGCTTAATTTATTTACGATTCTTAATATATTAATCAGAGCAAAAATTGTTGGAAGTACAATCGCACATAATCTTAATAATCTATAATAAATTTATAAACAGTGCATTTTAATAATACATATTATCGATATTAATTGTATGTCTTACGGTCTACGTATTCTCTGAATGAGAGTACAGTTCTTTTTACTCGAGTATCAAAGTGACGTGTCTTTTCGTTCCTGTGACCCGCGATCACAAGCAGCGTCGTGGTAATGCGACAAGGGAACAGGTATCGAATCTTTGGTATCGACATAACGCGGTGCATGCTGCCATGCGACCGAAATTTCGGACAGTGAAAATATAAAGCGAGTAAAAATATACCAGAAAAGAGCATTTTATATCATTAAACATATCTATATAATTGACTATATAAATTATCCATTTCAAGAAAATGATAAAACAATGCAAATATCTGAGAATACTAATAAAGAAAAAAAATCTTGATTGTTCCGTCCTTTCACAAATTACATTTACATATTCCATACAATATTCTATTTAGCAGAAAATAGCGTCACTTGTTACAGAATTAGGAATAATTGAATTTTGGAAATATGCGGTGTTATAAAAAAAAAAATATTGCAATATACTGGAATGCGTATAATGGAAAAGTCTCGGCCATACCACTTCGACAATGTCCGTACGTCTCTTTGGCAAACATACTTGTGTGAGTATTCATTGTTCCCAATGTGCGCGGCTCTCCTCGAGTCTAATGGTTGATTTTATCAACGCCACAAATTACTGCATACGATAGAGCCATAACAGCGGCTTTCAACCCGCACGAATAATCTAAATCTACATAATCTCTATAGTAATCTCATTACTTAACGAACGATACGAGAGAGTAGAATTAAGATCTTTTGCGGATTAGCTTTTGTATCTCTATTCTTCCTTCTCGTATGATATACGAACGATATACTATAGAGAGATGCCGATAGCATCTGTAGTATCGTATTTACATTTTGATTGACCTTCTCGTAAATTGTTGAATTTGCAATTTATTTTATCTAAAAATTATATATTATAATTATATGTTCGAGCTTCTTCACTTCTTATTGGTGCTCATTTATTATTATCTTTTTGATGCGACAGAAAAGATTAAAACAATGTTAAGTTTATAATCTAAAGTTCATAACGTTAACGTTTTTTTAGTCTTTATTTTAAGTTTCTATTTAATCCCAAATAGATACCTTTCATGGGCCAATTACTTCGCAATATTCGAAGAAACACATTATCGATTTTGGATTTTTACAATAATTAGGAAATGCGAAATATTTCAGGAATGATTACGCCTGGGTCATATAAATATATCCAAAACAAATACGCTCGAAATTAGCCGATCAATATGTAGTGCATTTTTGGAGAATTTATTTGAAAAACCGATATAATAGTCGAAGGCACTATAAAAATTTATAAATACCATTTATATGTAATAACAATGAATAATACATTATTTTAAAAATGTTCTTTTCATAATTATTCTATTGCAATTTTTTGCGTTGACAGCGTTTCTATACAAAGTTTTTATTCATTTAAACATATTAATGTATGTCCAGAAATTATTCAGAAATTAATTGTTTTAAATTATAATTTGTATCAAACACAAAAATGTTTTTACGTTGATTGAATTACCACTTTACAAACTGACATTGTCGGATCTTTTTCTCCTTGGATTAATGTGTAGCAGTGAATTCACGAACAGAACAAATCTCCCAATCGACCCAAAGACGAAAAGCAAAACAATTTCAGCATTTCGCAAGCGTAGGTTTTCAGACAGCTATTGATTGAAACAGGGAAGAGAGCCGTCGTTCAAATGGACTGTTTTCGAGAGTTCGTTTACGAAAAACGCCTCGAAAAATACTTCTAACGCGTTCATCGATCAACGATACAAAACAAAAATTCCCTACTAGATCTTAGTTCTTCATTTTCCTCTTTATCCACATTTTTTTAGCGATTCCATGCGTTTGCATGGAACATTTTTGCGCCGTTCCGAGAATTTATACTACGTAAATCGGATCCTTGCACACTGAGATCCTTGCTTCCTGAAGGATTCTCAGCCTCGGACCCAGGGGAACTCCCATCTTCTGGAGTCTCTCCTCGCTCAAATAAGGCAACTCCACCATCCCGACTTTCTCTTTCTCGAAAGCAGCCGCGTATTTCTAAAATTGTAGTTGCTATTAAAGACAAAATAGTACAAAGTTTCTTTAGCTAAAACATTTGTAATTCAGAAACGTGCATTATAATATTTCTGTGTCTTCTAAGAAAAAGTGATTTGATGAAGGGATCGTCGCATATCTTCGCAAAACCGCACATGTAGCACATACCTCATACCCAAGTTCCCTCAGGAACAATCTGATGAGGGGTGGCTCCGTGCCGAAGAACTTGGTCAATTTCTTTACTCTCGAAGGGTTCGAAAGTGCCGGCAGTTCCGAATCCTTGATCACTGGCTGAGACTGTGACCTCACCATCGCCATGCTCGTTTGCGTCCTGAGCGCTGCGATCTCGCACTTTATGCTCTCCATTTCCTGCGAAAACCTGATAGTAGTAGAATCTTGGAAATTCCAGCTCGTTTCGTACTGTAACTGTTGTTAACGGGTTCTCTCACCTGAATCATCAGATGTTGGGTTCTCATCTCCGAACTCAAATGGGCCACTGATCTTGCCAATGTCACCACGTGCGACTCCAATCGCTGAAAACGCTTGTTGATGCTCTAGACAATCAAAGTGCGTTTCACAGAAATTTTAATAATAATACAACTATTTTAAATAATTTCTTTTGCTACAAGACACTTATTTAGCCAAGAAATGTTTTAAATCTCTGTCAAAAGTTTCGAATAAAACATCATATGAAGAAATAGATATTAAACAATAGAAATAATAGAAATTAAACAAATAAATATTAATTAAAATATTATTAATTATTAATGAAAATTAATATTTATTGTGTACATATAGAGAAATAAACTTCATTTACTTTAATGTCTTTGGCTTTTTTCATTCTGTCATCAATCACGTGGGATCTACGTTTGTCGTGATGCCTCGTGACAGGCCTCGATGACACGGAGGATGTCGGCAACGACGAAACCGAGCCATAACTAGTGAGTCCTCTCGCCTTTCGCCTCTTTTTCACACTGCCTCCGAGTAATTTAAGTACCTGCGACAAATTTTTCGCATGTAAATTGAAATAAATTCAATTACGTTCGTGCCAGCCTGAGCACTTTTCAGCGTACAACGTCCCCGTTAGCTTTAGAATATAGTGCCGTTTTTCTGTGCAACTAAAAAAAATAATATGTCTAATATTTTAAAATTTGCACATGTAAAATGAATGTTAAGTGCTGCATCTCGCTTTTACTTTAATTAGTAATTACATTGAATTAATAATAAGAAAATATCTTCAATTTTTAAATTAAATTTATTAGCACAAAATGCATTTTAACTTAAAAGAATGTAGAAAGCAATATATCTTCTCTTCTCGATTTTGTATAATCTTATTTTCTCGGAAAAAGGAACAGGTGATTTTATTAATTAATGTCGTGTTACTCACTTCGCTGTACATATTTTCTAATCCTTCCAACTGTTTCCTGATCGTTCTTGCATCGGTGGTACTGAGATCGGAATCGCTTCTGTCCAACATGGAATCCAAGTCAAGTCCTGTCGTGGTGGATGTTAAATCAGCAGCTTCTACTCCGAAGACTAAAAAAAATATGTATTATTAATATATTAATACAAAATATTTAAATTCCATATACATTACACGTTTACAAGAAGAATGTAATAAGATTAATATGTAAAATAAAAAATTATTACAATAAAAAATGGATATTATAATGATATGTGTATCTAAAGAAATACTCACGATGAGAAAACTTTTTCGCAGCTTCCTTCTTGGACGTTGAAGCACCACGATGCTTGGTGCTGCTTGAGAAACCTCTTTTTTCCATGGCCTTACCGTAATCGCTGTAATTTGGTTTCGATCCATAAGGTAAGCTAAAACAAAGACATTTTTATTAATATTATATACTAAGAGCGCACTTGATAGTAAAATGTTACATAAAAAATAGATCCTTTACAACCACAGATTGCTTTATAAAAATAATTTATTAGAAATATCGTGTGTATAAAATTATTTTTTAAGAATAATGAAAGAACTAAAGATTGACGTTTTACCGAATCAATATCTTGCATCCGAGTCTCGCGTGACTAACAATGTAAAAGTTGCAACAGAGTTTATTTTTAACATCGCAAAAGCCACTTTTCGGCCAGACATCGATATCGGAATTCCGATACGCGAGGAAAGTAACAAAATCGGAAGTGGCTCGAAGCGGTGACCGGAAGTAACACCGGTTGCATGAAGAAGAGGAACCTGTTTGAAGTTGGGTTACCTCGTTGAGTATCGATTTCTCGGCGTACGTGGGCTGTCATGGGGTGATAGCGGTGGCAGAGGCGGTGTTACCGAGGACACACTTTCGGACATGGTGGAGTGCGCCATCGCTGGAACATCCCTGGGCTCTAAAATACTTCTCAACTCCGACTCCACTATGTCCACCCATTCAGAATCTTGTACTGTAAAAGAAGATAGAAATCACAGCCACTGACAAAGCAATCGATACTTTCGAACTTGTCGAAAAAGGAATAAAAATAATTAATCGTGAATATAAAAAAGATATAAATATCACTATTTTTTTAATATTTTAAAAATGGTTATCGTAGTCACTTTTATAATTATAATAAATGGCAAAGCACCTTATTACAAAATTTTCATATAATTTTTATGTCTCTTCAATAAAATCTTATATTAAAAATTATTTGTGAAATATGTAATTATTTTTCTTAATTAGTATTTTTCCGCTAAATAACAAGCAAATGTTAATATTGGCAAATATTAAATTTCAACAAAAAAAAAAAAGAAATAATATCTTACAATAAAAGAAGAAGAAGAAGTATTATAATTTTTAACTAATAATAGAAAATAATAAAAATAATAATAATAGAAAATTTTAACAAAATTGAAATAATATATTATTAAAATTTCTTTAAAAACATTCTTTATTTTTACTATTAAAAGAGAAAATTTAAGACTTAAATACATAAAAATCGATTTTCTATTTTATAGGAAACAGCTGACACTACAAAAAGTCCAAAGGCATGTGTGTTTGTAATAAGACAACTACAATGAAGACAAAGTCAAATAAAAAAAGTCAATTCTTACCTTGCGCCAAAGTTTGATCATCGGGCGGCGGGCGTCTTCCACTCGAATAGACCGCGGAGCCCCTTCCGGAATCGACATTCGAAGAACTCTGGCCGGCCTTGTCGTAATCCGAGCCCGAGCCTTGATTCTGGATCTTCAATCGACCGATACCCTGCTCCAGATCGTCTTTCCTATCTAATTTCACAACCGGTTCCTTTCCGCTATATTGTCCACCGTCGAGCCTTTTCGATGCCTCGCCGATCATTTTCGTAGCCAAACCGACCCTCAAGCCGTCCGCGTCGTCCTTTAGTGACTTGGAGTTGAAATGACCCTCTTGTTCCGCTCTCTTCTGCAACTCTTCGATCCTTTTCTGCACGGAGTTTCCCTCCGTAGAATCCTGACTTCCCTCTTGACCCGACGATCCTTGCTCCTGCTCTCTCTTCGAGGTTCGCGTCTCGTCTCTCCGAATGCCAAAGCTAGTTTCCGGACGATACTCCTCATTCCTTTGTAATCCGTTTCTTCCGGGTTCACATTGACTTCGATCTTCCACTGTGATCTCATATCTAAAATGCATAGCATTCTTAGAAATCTTAGCTTTTAAAAGTTCTAGAATATATACTTTTTACTTTAAAGCTCTTTTATGTATTGAGTGAAAATTTTTAATTGTATTTGCTTAATCTAAAGAATCTTGTAGTACGATTGTAGTTCTTTTCAAGTCTTACCTCTCTTTATCCAGCGGATCCACTGTTAAGTTCTTCATATTCTCTGCGGGATTCTTCGAAACTTCGGCATTTCGCTCATCCTCGTAACAGAGCTGCGGTTGCGAAGCCGCCTTCTCGATACCCTTAGCAGAGTTTCGCCTCTGAAACTCCGTTTCCTGATTACTCTCGGTCTTCATGTATACCTGGGGAATGCCGTAACGAGGTCTTCCTTGAGCGTAATGATAGTAAACCTCTTGACCCGATACCCGGAGCTCTTGCGCTTGTCTTGACGTGCTCGGAAGATCGATCTGCGATCTCGACATCACCTGTCGCGCCTGCTGATATTGCTGATAAGAGACGCTATTAGGGAAGTACGGCTGCTGCATATTTCGGGTGCTCGTAGTCTGCGAACTCTGTTGGCCGGCCATTTGTTGCTGGTGCATCTGTTGAATCAACTGCTGGCGCTGATGCATGTTCTGGGCGTGCTGCTGTGCGAACCGTGGACTCTGGTGATGGTTCTGATTCTGATGAAGCAACTGCTGAGGACTCTGGAAGTTTGGACTCGTCGGCGGTATTGTATTACCCACTTGATGCTGTTGCATGGATAGACTGTGCGGTTTTTGCACTTGTGTGCCTTGCCCCTGGAATCAACCAACCGGCTCGTTAACAATAAGCTACCGTTAAGTGTATGTTTATCTTTTTTTTTTATAAAACCGCTAACGTATTGAAAATCTACTTAGGCTTTAATTATCTTTTAGAGACGCGCGCGTATTAACACGGAAAGTTCAATAACTGTCTTCTATCTGTTACGAAGCAAGAATATTTATTTATAACGCTTGCGATATTCTATTACCAAATTGTTCAACCAGGATGTCAATAATAAATTATTGTTGAATAGATTATTTGCACGTATACTTTTTCATCTGTATACTTTTTCTAGAAATAATAATGTTTAGATAATTATTTTAATAATCATTGTGTTATAAATAATATTTTATGAAAGAATTTGTGAATTTTATTTATATGTCGTTATTACTTTTTGTTTTGGGATTCTCTCCAGTACTTTTTTTTTATTCTAACTACTATAACGATTATGTGTGGACAACGAACGCCATACGGATCACGTTGTAAAAAGAAGTAATCCCATACAATTTTCAATGTGATTATGTAAATTTTATAGATTTCTTTACGAGGCTTTCCCATCGTGTAACGCAACAGTATAGAAAGTTGTTGAGATGCGTCATTATGAATAATGTACTGCGCACTGTTCGTTGGTGATTTAGCGCGCCGTAACACCGTGTTACACGCGTTCACTATCATTACCAACCGTCATTTAACATTAACTAAAATATTGACGCGCGGTTGGACAAGTATCAATCATTATACAGACGGAACACATTCCTGCGAGCCGTGTTATACTACGTTATCAAATATCACATTATGCCGTTTATTCTGTGTACAGTCGCTTCTGCAGACATGATTCGTTGAACGACTATATTGTTACTTTACTCGAATTTATATGATGATGGAGATGTCGCCATAAAGAGACAGATGACAAGCTATAAGATATTTATTTTTTTCATCTACGGGTGAATTTTCGTTTCCTGCACGCAATATCCGCATCCTCATGAGAATGTGGACAGTATCACGCATCAAAACACGAAGTATATATATTTCATTTAAAGAAAATATATATATCTATCTTTCCTTATCAAAAACCAATTTAAATAAATTTTTACAGAAAAAGAAAAATTGAAATGGAATAAATTGTATATTTATAAATTAGACTTTTTAAGAGAAGAAGAAGAAAAGAGAACTATATATTTTTTATTTAGAGATTATCTAAACATTAATTCTTAACTTCATCAATTCTTTCACTTTATGCAATTGATCAGTTTGACTTTTAAAATACATGAAGGTGCGTTAGAAAATATTCAGTAATCTCGGGATTGTTAAATTTTCGCATCATTTATCACGTTGATTTTTATCGAGGCTATATATTGACGTGAACACTTCTCATTTTAATCTTGCGAAATGTACCTGTGTTTGCGTAGGATTCTGATGGATTCCCTGATGTATTTGCTGTCCAGTCATACCACCCGGTGTCTGAACCATGTACTCCCTCGTAACATTTTGCACCTGCTGCGCACCTGTCGCGGTTTGGCCGAAAGCAGGAACTTGAGTTTGATGAACTGTTTGAATTCCTCCTGGCGGAGTGTGGTGGGTCACGTGAAGCTGAGCGCTCTGTCCTGGTAAATTCGGCTGAATGGTCGCGGTTGGCTGCAGTTGGCCTGGTAGAGGTACACTTTGTTGTTGATTGCTTTGATAGCCGTACGAATGACCATACTGACCTGAGAAAACAACAAGAGAAAATGTTTTATATAATTTCTATCCATTACACTAGGTATTACACAAAGAAAATTAATTTCAGAACAAATCATATATATGTATGTATAGCATATGGGTAATAAAAAAAAAATCATTATTTTTCTCTGTCAAATACATTATATTTCTCTCTGTTAAACTCTGTTATTTCTGTTCAATTTACATTGTTAAAAATGTATCGTGTGTAAAGACTTGAAGTAATGACTTCAATATTCGCTGAAAGTATTGAAGTGCAACTAAAACGTTGCATCATAAACGTACGTGCTCGTTTTGAACGCCATTAGGAATGCTAAAGTGCATAAATATGCAATGCGCCCTACTGAAGTTAATTAAAAGGAAAGTTCTCCTCTATTTATGTGTCAACTACATACGTTGAAACACGTATTTCGCGAACAAATCATTATTACGGTCACAGGAATTATGGAGAAGCGCTAAAATATTAAAAGGACATGGAAATTACAAAGAAGAGCTTAAATACTAAAAGATATAAATATATAGCGCAACGAAATTTGAGATGTTAAGGAAAAGCTTTACATAAAAAACAACCTGGGATATATTCAAATGAGCTATGAGAATATGAATATGAATATGAAATGTTATATGGTCAATTTCACCTTCTTCAATATATACATGTACATGTAATTCTTTAAATATTCGACGACTCGATGAATGTAACTTTTTTCTCAATGTATCCTTTCCTTTATAAAAGACTTTCAAAGACTTTAAATTATTTCTGAATTTTATACGAGTTAAAAACTGATGAATCATTAATTTTACATTCATAACGTTCAGAAAAAGTTAACGTTGACCTATTAACTGCTAATCTCGATTTAAGTGACGATGAGATATTACTCGTGTGTCAAAGCTTACGGTAGATCGCGAAATGATGGCGGCAATATTGCACGTGCGAGACTCTCGTCTCATGCTCTGTGAAAATTTACAAGTTTGCACAACAAGCGAGTGCGAACAATATGCCGCGCAAAAAGAAAGAGTCTCACGTCGCGTGCATGTTGTAAGCGACAAGTTGTGAGTTACGAATGGCGAGGTGAGCTCGCTTATTAAATAAAAATCAGATATATACAATCTAATAAGAATTTACATCAATCATCAGCTGTGACAAATAATGTCATATTGAACGTCGTTATTTAAATACAATTTAGAAGATCATGAATAAAATTCAACTTTTTATTTTTAACTTGCATCAGTTATTATTTAATAACAGTAATAACAGTGTTTGTATAATAATAAACTTATATACTTTACAAATTTATTGTAATTAATCATTAGAAAAAAAAACTGTATAATAGTTAGTTAATTAATACTTTGTATTAACAACAAGTTAATCAATAAATAATAAAAAGTATTTCTTCCGTAAGAAACAATCCTTATAATGTTAATTATTTTTTGTAAACATATAAATATATAAAATTCATACTTTTTTAAGGTGTAAAAAGATCCGTTGCTATGCGCTCAGGCTAAGCACACATACCGTTTCATACTTGCAATTAACACGCAATTCCGCCATTTAACGTTCCACTCAACAGGCTCTTTCCTTAAATTAATTCATCAACATTTATGAGCTAATTAACGGCACCTCGCTGAGCATCGTGCCTTAATGCGCTTAATTGCCCGACCAGCATCTTGCTCGGTCGTGTCCAACTTACCGTAAGCATTCTTCGAATATTGCTGCACATTAACTGACGGCTCCTGCACGCGGGGTTTTCCGTAAATCCCTTCCTTCTTCCTGACGTCGTCATCGTCGATACTCCTGCTCGACTTTCGCAGCTCGTCCGTAACGTTGTTCAGACTGGCTTCCGGTTCTGGTTCGACATCCTTGCGATTCGGCCCGAAACGACTTGAAATCATATCCTTAATCGTGTGATAAGTTCTGGAGAGTGACTTTGTCTTTTCCTCGTCAATCTTCGTCGTCTTCGGCACCGCGCCACTAGCTGTCGATCTGAATACAGAAATAGAAAGTTTAATCTCTCATATCTCTTAACAGTTATAACACGTGCCGCGGATAATGCTGCTCAGTCATTAATATTCCCAAGGAGAACAGAAAGTCAAAATAATGTCAATTTGTCATATTGATTAAATTGTGACAAGCAAATGTCATGTTTTGCTCGTGATTCGGTCGATATGTCATCAAATTGACACTATCTTGACTTTCTATTCTCCTTGGATTACCACTAACGATCGGGAAGATTTACTCTTATTTTACTTAGAGTTAATTGTACCGGTAAAACAAAACACGAGATTAGAAAAAAAGTTGATATAATTAAACAACAGGCACGCGAAGCAGCCTCTTATCTTTACAGAAGCACCGTAATTCACGTGAGCGTGAAATAAGTATGAAGTAATTACGAGTAGGCGTCCTGTGACTGATAGTTCCTCGCTTGGCCGTCCTGTCTTACTTCCTGCATCTGAGTTCCCTGAAAAAAAGAAGAAACGCATTCGTCTGATGAGCGCACGTCGTTAATGATCGGCACACGTTGTTAATAAAATATCCTCTATAAACGTGTAAATTATGGGGCGTGTAACATCCTATGTAAATCCGCCAACTTCGCAACGGCGGTTTCGTTAGATGCGTCCAATTAAACCGTCAAACGAAGAGCACGTAATTACAACGGCAGCATAAAAAACGCGGTAGCGTCCCGCAATGTCGGAACTCGCCAACTTACGCATCGACGAACTTGTGATTAAAAACACCTAAACGTAAGAAGAGATGAAGTTCAATTAAACAAGTTCGCCTCCCCGTTGTTGGTGAGTTGATTAAATGATTCGTTACGTACGGACATACGTTAATTTGTGTTAGGGGAAAGTTGTTTGCGTAGTTTGCGCGTTAAAAGCAATGGGGAAAATACATTAAGCTTTCATAGCCATAGGCAAAATCGATCATAAGCTTTAATTCAGGGAAGACCGTGCTAAAAATGTTAAAAGTAAACAGTGCTAACAAATTTTTATTTATCATATTTTTTTCGTTAAGGTTTTTTAACTGTAGTTCCAAGAATGTTTAATTTAAATTCTTTTTTCACCTGATGTCGATCAAAATAATTGTTTTAAAAACATTATTTAATTGTAAACGTAATAATTATTTCTAACAATTATAAAATTGGTAGAAATAATAACTATACATTTTAATAACTAACATTACGGGTTCTTGAGAAATGATAATCCACTCAGATCATAACTGCAAATAAACTAGAAAATATAATAGTATTACCTCTTCTTCCTTTTGCTTTCTATGTTTCACAGGAAAATAAACAATAAGAAGCGCAAATTGAGACATAACATCTTAATTTCGCGTATGGCTCGTCAGAAATTGTTCTCTTAGAGAAACAATTCATGGGATGACGATGCACTTACGTTAAATAGTGTCCCAAAGTTGTCTAATTTCCAGCGAGTGGAACTCATCTAAAGTTTATCCCTAAAAACGTGCTTCCTCGCTGAGAATCGTTTAATAAAAGCAGTGCTTCAGCGAAATAAGCTCTTGCAATTTTAACGATCACAGTTCGGGAGCCAGCTGCCGCGAAATTATGCAAAATCAACCTATCCCGGCTACATAATTTTACAGACAAGTAAAAAGTCAACGCGTTGCGAGAAGTCAACCGTAGACGAGATTCATAGTGCAAACGGATGTCGTCGGGATGTAATTTGCGGGATTTATCTTCCCTCGCAAGGAGGACGCCAAACGAAACGAGTAATGTTTTGGTAAACCGCACTCTCTTATAGCGAACGGAGCATTAAGATGAAAGTTTTATAAAGACCGTCGGCTAAAGCAAATTAAAGAAAACGCAGATAGACACAAAGATATTATTAACGTTCCTACCAAATAGTAATTGTTTTGTTCATTATTTTGCTTTAGAAACAATTATTTTACAAAGTTAAATAATTCTAATAATTCTATTTTATCAGTAATTAATAATAAAGGTGATAAAAAATGTTCCCGTCTTGCTGCAGCAGCAGAATTTTAATTTATCAAAACAGTAAAAAAAGTAATATTAAATCAGATAAAGTATATTCACAGCTTAAATTTTCTAAAACGTACTGTACACGGAATTAATTATACGAGAGAAAAATTTATATTTATATGTGTAGTCAAGAGAAATCAACTATTTTATTATAGATTATAATTAGTCACCATAAAAAAAACATTGTACCCTATACTATAACTTTCTACCATATGACGTTCTGCCTAAAGCAACATCATTAAATTAAATGGTAAACTCCCCGTGTCGCAACAGATTATATGAATATAGTGATGCGACGCGACGTGGGATATGATTCGATTTGGTTGTATAACGACGGCAGCGGTCGTAAAATAAAGTAATATGTTATCGACCTTCCAGGATTGAATACGATTCCCTTCAAAGGAGGACATCGGCTAACGGCCACGGTGCCCGGCGTGCGTTGCCTTATGGCCGCACGGGGAATTTCAAAGTTAACGCACTGAATCCTACGGTTCTCGGGAAGAGAGATGCGCCTGGAATAACAACGGCCGCGTAGGGCCCCGCGGACACGCATCGCGCATACGGAAAAGGCTGTCTGACTTATGACCACGCTGATACCGTGCCGGGATTACAGCCGTACGAGAGATAAAAGAGTTTTTCGTATACGGCGCGCTACGCTTCGAAAAATCACGACTCCCCGATGACATGTTTGAATGTGTTTTATATAAGACACGGCTCTTCGTCCAAACCGAAGGAGTGAAGAAAGGTAAACGATCGAAACCCAATCGAGTATTTTCCCGTATATTACAATATATGAAGAAATAAAAACATCTTACATTAATAATATGTAACAATTGTATATAAATACTTGAAAGAGATACAGAGGCCAAATATAGGAAATGTGATCGAGCAACAACAAGGATGTCCTTTTTTAAAAAAATATACAGCCTTGGCCAAAAGTATTAGGCATCCTATAATAATTTAACAACAATTAAACAACTTCAGATGTTTTATTACGCATTAGGTTAGTCGTCTATTGTTAAAAATATTCTTTAAACATTCCAATACAATAAGAATTAACAATTGAATCATTTCCAAGAAATACTTAAAAAATACGTCATAAAAATAAGAGTGCCTAATACTTTTGGCCAAGGCTGTATATATCTAACAAGAGTTAACTCAAACAATATTTAAAATGACTAATACGTTTTGACTACACTGAGTCTTCATCAGCATTTTTTACAAATTATAAGAAGCATTGAAATGTAAAACCGTTGTTCAAGAATACATAAGTTTGACATAAAAATATATAAAAATGTACAAAAATATATTCTTACATTAAAATCTTGTATTAAAATTGAAAGGGTACGGACTGTCCATTCTTCATCGTCTTCCCATATATTACTAAAATAGATGACAATTGAAAATCTAAAACCGTCTCCTCATATTTTTTAAGAAGAAATTATGATACAAGTACACGTAGAACGCAAGTTTTTTAAGAAAATGAAAGCAGAAAACAGAAAATAATGTTGTATTCTGCGTCTTTTGCGCGCTCTTTTTCTTTTGATCAAACTTTTCAATCCATTTTTACGTTCAAGGAAAAATTTTTACGACGAAAACTATAGTTCCGAAGTAGAGATGGCAGTATGTGACATGAAAAAGAAAAAAACAAGACTGAAAGTTGGCTTCCACAAAAATAGAGAAAAATTTACTTATGTGGAATCTTCAAAGTTAGCAACACCCAGAGTTTCTGAGAGCGCTGGAAATAGGTTTACGAGCTATGTGGGTTTGTAGCATGCCTCATGGCTTAGCACAGGCGGCGCGAACACGTTCGGCGCTGATTAAGTGTCATCTTATACGATGTGTATTATGTAAAGTAGGTTTAAGTAATTCGAAAGGCAACGAAAGTTGGCCATTCTGTACACCGGAGCGTATCGAGCTCGTCAGCTGCGAAATCGCGGAAAGACGATCCTTATGCGCTCGCGTGATATTCGTATCGTAATCTACGGTGAGTCAAATACTCCTTTCTCGCCTTCACAAAATTCAACAGCGGCATTCTCCGTAACGATTTAAAAATAAAAAAAAATAACTTAGTTGAAAGTTTACTGAAAACCATGCTATAAGAGATATAAACATAACGAGAATTTATCATTATAAAAATCTCAGAGAATTTTTGGAAAGTCAACAGAAAATTTATTAATTTTTGCGCTGCGCAGATCAGGATGGTGATCAATGATGAGGTTGACTAGTCAGTCACAAAATAGACGCAATATCTAGAGAGAACCTACATTTATTGCATCATTGGCACAGGTAATGTACGCGCGAACTGCACAATTACTGTTTTAGAACTGATAGAACGCCCGAAGCATTCCATAAACGAGCACCATCCTATCAATGGAATTGGCTAACGATTATCCGAAGACCGAATAACTACCCTGCGCTACACAACTTACCCTGCGCGCAATTTTGTAAATAAAAGAGATTCGCGGCGTACTTACGGTGTATTATGGACGTAACTGTTGAGGTCGTCTAGTTTTTGTAATGTATGTCGAGAATGTCATACTACCTAGTACACACACACACACACATACACACAATGTCGTCTTTCCTTCTCATAATACGTCGTTAACGCAAATCACCCGGTGGTAATCGTGCAAAATGTAATTTACTCCAGCAAAACAATCACGAAGATGTTTTCTCAACTAACAAGAACTTTCCCAATAACAAAACTTGAAGATGTTAAATTAAAAAATACGATTTTCGAATCAATTAAATCAATTAATTTACTGTTAATTTACGTTATGTTATATTGATATTAATAGAAAGATGTAATGTAAAAATGAAACATACATTTCAAAAAAGTAATGTTTTTGTAACAAATATGACATAATAAAGCTCGGAATGCAATTTAGAAAAATATTGTGTCAAGAACTAAAGAACTCGACAAATTTTTTTCAGAAAACCAAGTTGGAAATTTTTATTATTAAACATAATTAGATAAAAGTCATTTTATTTTAGGATAAAATAAAAATTACAATTAAATATAAAAATTTAAATATTTAATAAGTTGTTTGAAGAGTAAGTTTGTATTGTACTTAACAATTCAATATTTATCATCATTGAACTACTTAGAAAAATATTTAGTTAATCAAGATCTTTGGAAGTTGCGTCCACTTCAGGTTTCGAGTCATAAAAATAATAGCGTAAAGTTTCGAGTCCTGGAAACTCGAAACCTTTTCGAGAGGTTTCAAAGTTTCAGATATCCCATTCACATCTTCACCAGATATATTTTAGTCGATATTCCATTCACGTCGGATTAAATAATTAAGAAGAACAATAAAATATTTATTTAATAGTTGAATTTACAGTATTGAGTTGCACAAAAATATGATGTATGATATTTGTTTAACAATCACTAATGATCAATAAATCATAAACAAAGAGTTAGTATCGATCACCGGTGACCATCGTGATGATGAATGTGTTAAATGAAAAATAAGAAATTCAGTAAAACAATACATAATATCAAAAAGGCAATAAAGTCAAAGAATTATATCGATACAGATAATTCATTAAAAGTGTGCAAAAAAGTATCTATTATCTTTCAATCCAGCATTACAATTTCTATCTCTTAAGTTAGTGATATGTAACCGGAAGAAAGAATAATATACGTTCTAACGCCTACTGATGCTCACGTAGGTGGGCACGTGTACGTAACGTTGCACACACGTGACACGATTAATCGAAAAATTTCGTAATTTCATCAGACAATAGAGCCGTCCTCAAAGTGGGACGAAAACTTCGTCACTCCAACTACTGTTAAAAGTTTATCAATTTCGAAGAACGTAACAATTCATTAAATTATTAAACTGATATTTACTTGAGGAATGTACGTTGTTTATAATTTAAATAATAAAGAGAACGCAATATATATGAAAAATATGGAGAAAGAAGAGACTGCGTTATAATAATAAGTGATCCCAAGCATCTCGTTATGCTGGTCGCTACTGAATAGGAAAAAAAGACTCAAAGAAATCAGTGCGGTTTATGCATGGTGAGTTCTCGAGGAAGATCGGACTCACCTCCTGAACCCAGGCCTGTTGCTTGATCGGCGCATCCGGCGCGATGGCTACTCTTCCGGCGGTCCTCTGTTTGTACTCGTGAAGAATGGGAATCTTGGAATTCTTGTCCCCTGACGACAGGACCAACTCGCGTTCTATCTGCAATCAGGAGAAAACAGGAATATATTATCGTCTATTTATCTAATAGTTATATCTTGAAGAGGAAGTGACAATAAACAATAAACAAGTAAAGGTTTTGACGTATTACTATATAATATAATTTATTATTGTCTAATTAGAATAAGTTAGTGGAATGTTTTGAACTGCACAGTCGAAAATTGAGTAATAATATAAAAGTAATTTAGGTCATGCATAATGAATAAAAATAAATTAAAATAAACAATGGAAAAATTGAGGTTAGTCCTAACTTGTTCATCCTTGTTCATTTTTATTTATTTTATTACGTATGACCTAAATTACTTTTATATTACTACTCAATTTTCGGCTGATCAAAACTCTGTGCAGTTCGAAACGTTTCACTATAATTTGATTAGACAATGATAAATTATATAATACATACTTTTACTTGCTCATTTATTGTCCCACATTCTTTCCACTTTGTGTTGCAAAATACGAGTTTAGTTTATTTAATTATATCTTCATATAAACAGCATTATTTAGGAAATATTCATTGAATATTCCACTAGGCTGTTTATTCATTCAGCGATGACCACAAATAGCTAATGAAGAAGTAGTAATCGACAGTATCAAAAAATTTAGCATAAATTATTGTAATTTAATACATATAATTAGTTAATATAATCATTATTATTAATTGCTCGCGCTTTTCATCATGTAACTTTCATTCATTTTTAGTTTAACTCTCTTTTAGACCCTTAACGCAATAATTTTCGAATGTGCAGTGTTTATAAACAGATTATCTTCAATTAAAAATAATCTAACATATTAAAGAGTAAATTATCAGCTTGTTATTAATTACAAATTTTCTTGGCGCATACATAAATGAAACTACGCTCTGTTTCCTTCAGCAATTCTTATTTTTAATGCTTATATCCCAATTTGTTTCCAACGCCTCGCAATTTCTTCAAATTGCTTTTGCAATGATAATTGACGCGTTAAAGCAAATTAATCTGCTGGCAGGCTTCTTTTCTTAGCTTGCGCGCAACCGAGCGCACTGCGTCTAGGTAAACAGAGCAAAAACAAACGGACGATATAGTAGCCCGCAGACGGCCATCGTGTCGAGAGACTTTCCGTGCGGCTTTCTCGGCCGCGTCCACGCCAGGCGAAGCATCCGTGTCGAAGCGAGTTCGCACGCACGGCACGATGATACGCAAAGTGCGTGCACAGCCGCGCGGCGAGCGCGACGTGTGCGTTCATTGCGTGCGCGTAATAACGCGCTGCGGAGTAGGTGTCACTGAACTAAACTTGCTGTAACATCGCCAGGCAGCAACGACGGGCATCGCGCTCGGAAGAAAGCAAGCGTGATGAAACGAGCTACTGCCGCGGAAAATAAATGCACGCGGATAGGTAAACCCCGTGCATAATCACGCTTGCGGATACATAGCCGCGCTCGCGCGTACGTCCACGTACGCGAGTTCGTAGCGCGGTCTTGTACGAGGATTACCTCTTCTCGACTCCCGTTTGTTGATCGCGTCGGAATACAATGTGCAAGTCCATTTGCAAACAACCGCGATCTCGCCGATGTAGGAAATAAGCATGGTATTAAACTGTTAACTCTAGAATTCTAAACACGGATGAAACCTATCTGGATTGACCTTAGAGGGTGAAGTGAATTTTGAAGAAACGTCGTTTCCTTGTGTTTTTTGTTACTTTTTTCAACTTTATTTAATCGAAAAAATATTAGAATTATCCTTTTCAAAGTGTTTCCTACATTCCGATTAAAAAAAAAAAGAAAAAATTATATATTTCCCCGGAAGTTATGTGAACAAATAAAAATGTATTAGGTGAAATTTACCCATGTTTAAGATTACGTAAGTTTTAGTTGTTTAAGATTCTAGGGTTAACGTTCCCGTAATGTTCTCAATCTTCTGAACATTCTGTTACGAATTTTCGTGAGAAACCGGAGAGAGGAGCAAAAAACATGAGCGTTCGCTGGGAATTCCACACTCCGAGCTCCGAATGTTAATACATTCATTTGCTTCGAACACCGCCGGTATCTATAAATATACGATTCTCTGACGGTGATGTACGAATGTATTTTTATTAAGTATGAATGTATAATAAAGCAAGTAAACGCGATATACACATTTATATATACATATCACGTTTCTAGCAAAAAAGAACCTATCTAGTTTCTCATCTATAATTGTCTAAAAGATAAGATAAAAAATTAATATTAATATTTCGACGGAGACAAGTTATTTAATTTTCTGATAAATAATTTACAAATAGATTTGTTTTTTTTAAATATATGCAAGATTTAATTTTTTAAATCGATATAATCAAAAATATTTTTAATTGTGCTAAAAAAAAAATTAATAAAAATTGCGTTTGTAATTATCCGCGTATTTAACAGTAAATACGATTCTGGATTGTTTACAGAGAAGACAATGAAAATAAAGCGATGATATTTAATGAAACGTGTGTGTAGCGGAAACATAGAACGGGGAAATTTATTGGAAAAGTTGGAAAATGTACGCAACGTAATTTTCTTCATATAGCGATTTCTCCACACTACTACATTCTTTGTTTGCTCTTTCTGTTGGAAGTAATCCAAATGACTGCGTATTTTTCCTAAAAAGACCTGCAAGTTACGTAGGGTGGTCGACTGAATATGACGTCACATATCGGCAAACACATACGCGGCGCGCACACGCGTACGCGCGGCGGGGTATTGCGTCATAAAGCTGGATTATAAAAAAAGCTCGAGGCACGAGTGGCAATGTTTTGCGGAAGAAATAAAGCGTGCTAATAGAGGAACGGCGTCACGAGAACGCGCGTAACGCGGTGCATCGGGGTGTGAGATCGCGAATAAAAATACCGATCGATTCGCGCCTTCCGGGGATGATAATAGGATATGATAGAATCCCCGAACGGCTGCATCACTGATATTGGGTTGCTTCCTAACTACGGCTCTCGTGCTTGGCACTTAAGAGACATTGAATATTTGATGGACGATCCTATACGGGTGATTCCTTTAGCAAGAATTTCGTGACTGCTAGTATTGTTTGCACGTGGACGGGTTAGAAAACGTGTTAGAAAACTTTCTATATCTTATATCTTAAAGTATAAATCAAATATACATGTATTGCGTTCGAGAGATATTCTATAGTTAATCCGATATATATTAAATTAATGCTTCTCACATTACAATTGAAACATAAAGAATTGTTCGCATAAAGTCAAACTTATTTTTTTTTTGTTAAAGCAGTTTTTCTCTTCTTAGAGAATTTTAATCTAACTCTTTGATTATTGAATTATTTGATATGAAGTAAGAAAGCACTATAAATAACAAGCCGTATCAAAATTTCATTGATCTTGCAAAGCTCAATTTATCATTATCATGCAAGATTTTGAATAATTATTTTAGTCTATTCGACTGATTAAATAGAATTTTCCGTATTTTAATAGAATTTTGGTTACAAAGCACAAAGCGACGATCCAAGCACGAGAATATACAATCACTCCTTCTCTGTCAAAGGAGAATTAGTTCGCAGAGGCTCTGGCTTTTATGTCACGCGATAATTAAAATGCTAGGACAATTAATCGCGATATGACAACGTTTAACGAAAAGGGATTATTAATAAAGGATAATAAATATTGACTCGCAATCGGATATTCTCATCAGCGCGTGATGAGCATCGTTTTTAAAATTTTCTTCTTCGATCGAGCGAGTCCGTACGTGCGTACATGTGTGTGACGTCACGCAAGCTAATAATGGTGAATGGTGTGGAGAATTGGTAATAAAGGCACCGACTGAAATGGCAAAGACCGAAGGGTTAAGACGTTGGATTACCCCGATTTATTCTCACCTGCGGTCGATTCTTGCGGAGAAATGCGGTGTGTATCTAAACGGCTATCGCGAGTAAAGCCCCCCTTACCCGACTTCCGGCGAACGGTACGCGCGTATGATGCCCCCTTTGTCTTGATGGAGAACCTGAGAACCTTCCCAAGAACAACGTAACTAGCGTACAACAAACTGTTACCGAAGATTTCTCTGTGGACCGCGTGCTGATTCCTAATGCCGAATGCGGAAGATCAACGCGCGCCATTCGTACTGTGATTACGCGAGTACTATCATTACTAGCTCAGCTAATTAGCTGGAATTGACTAAGGTCAGGCGACGAGAATCAAAAGATAAAGTCTCGATAGACAATGGAGAAAATTAGAAATTAAAAATGAATTACGGGAGAGATAATAATGTGGCGATAATTGATGGCTGAGATCAAACATGAGATAATGCAATCAAGCACAGAATTCATCGCTCGAAATGCTTCCAGATTTATATTGATGAAAAAATGTGTGATTGAATATTCGTCTGACTTAATGTATAGAAATTTTATCTCGTTACGAGTTTTAACTGCCTGTTAGTAAAAATTTCGCTTCGGCGTTTCTTACGATTTTCCCGTACCGGTATTATAATTGAGCCTGGTTCATCGTATTTAAGAAACTGAGTATAATTCTAGAAAATTTGATCGTTTATACCGAATAAAGCGTAATGTTGTGAATTCTACTCGTTTCTTCTTGTTTAATCCCGGCCTCCGCAAGAAGATCCATCGAAAACGCACTCCTGAAATCTCCTTATTCAGACAGCTGCACGTATTCATCGCGCCATCAGCGCAGTAGCTTGATAATTGCATGAAATCACCAGTGGAAAATCGTGACACCGAAGTTTCTACAACGAGCGTCCGATCGAAAACGCAAGCGATGACAGGCTATAAATAACATTCGAAGGAAAGAGAGCCTAATTTGCTAAATCGCAAACATGTATTAGGTGCCCTAGAATCTGCAACTTTCATTTTAATAACGAATTTATTAATGAATCTGAAACAATTATCTCCTTATTATCTCATCTGCTATAACTCTTTTTTTATATACATTTAATATATTTTAATAAGTTCTTAATATAAGTTCTTAATATAAGCTCTTAAATTAAAAGTTTTTTAAAACTATTTAAATATTTTATAGCATATTCTAATAATTTTATAATATAAGAAATACAAATTATTTTATTATTTTTGATAATTTTATAATTTTCTGAATATTATCTATTTTTATATCAAAAGAATTAATTTTTTAAATTAAACAATTTAACTCTAAAACGCTCTTAAAATTTTAAGTTCTTTCTTTTAACATCTCATACAGTTATTGCAAACACACATTTAATAATCCATCTCTAATCAATTTCCATCATTGGTTGCATTTTAATGCGCTCGGTAGCTCGTTAATTATTTCATTCATAAGCATATACATTACCACAATTCGAATTACTCAAAAGTAAATAATTTAAAGCATTATTTCGCAAAACGTTGTATATTATTATCATTGAAATCGTTATTTTTATGAAAAAATTACACATTGAATATGTATCTTTTATACAAATAAATTATAATTAAATGGAAAGTTGTGAGAAAAATAATAAAATTTTTCCTCTGTTTTCCTCTGTTTTCCTGATGCGAAATTTAATTTAGCAAAAGCACCATACACGACCAACAACATATTCTTCCAATAGACGTTTTAATTTTTCAACGCGCAAAACAAGCAAATGCGTGTCAGCCACGACTGTATGTATCCGTTTTAATAAAAAATAAAAAAAAAAACAAGATAAAAAGTACCGTTAAAAGCGGGTGTAACGAAAGGAAAAAAGATATTACGAAAAGCAAATATACGGCTAGAATGTGAAAAGATGCACTAAGAGCGCAAAAAGAAAACAATATTTGCTGCGGGACGACAAAGATTTAGAGCTGCCAGTGCCTGCATTATGCGCCGCAGCGTCGCTCGGTTCTCTTTCGTCTCATTGTTCCTGGTACATATGGGGCGACATGAAGCGAGCAAGATGTCGCGCTCGCCCTCGTAGGATAATTAGTGACATGTTCGTTCAGCGAAGGTGCACTGGCCCCGGGTGAGTTCCAGCTCGGAAAGCTGAATAAAGAAGTTTTCTATACACGAGAGAGATATTAACCGTTACGGTCTCAATGACTTTTAACAGAAACTTTTATGCTATTGTATGTACAAGTGGAATTGTGAGTTTTATATTCATAAAAAATTTTAACGCGACAATATTAAAAAATGTTGTTTTTAATTTTTAATGATTTGCAAAATTAAACCGACAATACCGATAATAATATCACGGTTTTGATCGATTTTCAATACTATTATTAAGAGCATTTTATGTCTCAATCTCATAAATCTCTTTGTAACTTGTTAATTTCCACATATCGCGAAATAGATCATGACGTTGAACGGAAACAAGATAATATACCTTTTGTAATTTGATCCATATTCTACGTTATAATGTCATGTAATTATCAAAGTAAAGAAAAATACCAATATAATGGCAATAGATTACGTCAATTTCGATCGAACATTTTATTTATGGTTTATGGTTGTTTTATTTATGTCGAAACTGACATTATATTGTATTATCTTATATCATTTTCGATCATATTCAAGTGCCATTTTTTTAAATATTAAAATATAATACAAAATTTATGTAACAAAAATATGATTTTATAATATATACATATTTGCACGAATGCGTTCTGCTTTGATTATTACTAAAAGTTCAAACTCATTATTTTCGCCAGTGAATAATTAAACACTACTAAATAAATTTCGATTGTTCATCGACTCGTCTGGCAAATCATCTGCGTTTTTCACAATAAATTCTTCATCTAACTTAGGACCAAAAAATTATAATCAATATTGATTTTAAAGTTGGCGATTTTTCTGCAGTCCAATGAGCGACAAATCTGTCGATGGCACGCAGATGATTTGCCAGACGGGTCGATGAACAATCGAAATTCGTTAATAATAAAGCATTTTGCAGTTACAGTTTTCTAAAGAAATACCAAAATCACGGCGAGAATGTGATGGACGAAAATAATGGTGCTATAATTTCATCGCTTACGTGCATTATCGCACTTACCGGGAACTTGCTGCTGTGAGTTTGCAAATTGGCCGCCTGTTGAGTCTGACCCGAACTTTGTTCCTCCCCGTACAAGGGTGGCATCCTGTATTCCGGTGCGAAAGGCTGCCCGGCTGCACTACGAACTTGTCCGTTCTCCACGACGTTAGTCCTTTCCGGACCGGAAGTCGTACGCAATGACGGACGCTCGGCTACCGGCTGCTCCCGGTGTTCGTCCTGCTGAATGTCTTGACTCTTCTGATTGTTCGGCACCGGTTTCGGTGGTGGCACTGGCTTATAAGGTCCCTCTTCATCTGCAAAAAGAAATACGTTATTGCTTTTAACATTTTGGCTCTTCGATATAATTTATTAATTTAAATTAAGTTAAAGATATATCAAAGAAGAGAAATTATAAATACAATTTCCAGCCACTATCCCACTAGCTTAGCATAATTATACTTCGCAGTTTTATTCAAATTTTTAATGAAATTCTCTCTTTACACAAGATAATAACTAATATTACTTTTTAATGCGTATTCTCAATTTTTGTGTCATACTTTAATGTAAAACAAAATCGGCAAAGAAAAGAGTGTGTATATACAAGAAGTGTGAAATAAATATTAATATATTCATCACCACGACGCATCCATGAGCCTGACATGAATGTGTTAAACGACTTATTCAAATGAAAGACATCCCTAGGAAATTGCTATGTATTATACATAGAGATTTACTCGTATAATAAAACCATATTAAGAATATTTTTACTTGTAAATAAGGATTTATCATAAAAAACATAAGCTACACATTTTCATTTAAAAATCATGAAAATTTTGCCCGGTAACGTTTATGTAGGCCGGTCAATGAAATATCAAAGAGCATAAAATTCATGAATAAGATAATTCGATGATTCGTGATAAGATACTAGCTAAAGTAAGATTATTGCGCTAATTAAAGTCTACGCTCGTAAATATATTTCTTCCTCGCTCTCCTACTCTTTTCTTCGTTTTCTTCAACAATTTTACGCACTAAGGTCTCATAATATTTTTAATGTAATTACAGCAGAACGATCGTTGTATGTACACAAGTATGTGTGTTCGTTATTAACGTCATATTATATTTCTGCTGCGTCTTAACTACTCCGCATTAATTCTAAAGGGAGCGAAATATGTGTTTTGATGTAACTAGATCGCGAAACTTCCTTGGAGATAAGGACGTGCAAGTTATAATTTACATACTTGAAGAATGTGAGTTGTCTATTAGCGAAAGAGGCTAACGGGAGATTTGTTTACGTGTACCTTGACTTTGATTCTGCCGTCTGAGACGATTCTCCTGCTTAACTTTGCGGACGGTAGTGGCCATCGCGTGTTGGCTGACCATTTCTGACGAATACTCTCACAAATGTATTTCGAGTCCCCTGTTTTCACTCTCGATGGTCACCCTAGCGAACGAATTATCGACAATGACAAGCCCCGTCTCTTCAATCTGATGCGTGTCGCTTCGAATAATGGACGTTTTTAGATGAAATTCTCTCACCCATAGTCGATTACTATAATCATCAGTCTACGATTCAAGACTTAACCTGGCTCGCAAATCATAAAAAGATATACTGATCGCGAGGAAAGAAGTACGGATAATGACTAAGGTTTGAGGACCACCCAGGCCGTGATTTCTTGTACAAATTGAAAGTCTTTTCGCCGCACATCAGCAAATTCTTTGTTTTACACGAGAAGGAGTCCCGGTGATGACACACTGCCAGCTGTCGCGTCCGACACGCCGAGCACATTATAAGATTACAAAGTTCATTAGTTCTTCTTCATTAAGACGTCGCAGCAGTTTATCTCAAAGTCTCCAATTTCGCTAATTTCTTTCGCACGGGGACTGCTTCACTTGTTACTGAGATACACTAATTTATATTTATGATTCCATACGCCTTTTTTTGTAATTGACGCGCAATGATTTCACTTTAATTAAGGAAACAACGCAATGATAACATAAATAAAATTATAATGTACGCTGGTTTGTTAACGCAACTTTGGCAGGAATTGGGTTAATTAGCATTCTTCCTCGCGACGAACTTCCGTTTCACAGACAACCTTTTGTTTCACTCACGAAAATCACATAGGTTTTTTTTTTCTTTTCAAAGGCCGTCATCATCTTGTCACTTTCACGCGAAAATGCTTATTGTTCGGCGTAGCGAAAACTCCTCTATTTTTCATACGGTTGCGCACGAGAACGCATTTCGACTACGGAATAACTTTCCTCATTCAGTGAGTTTTATGTATACCACGAGGAAATTTCGCACTGACGAGTCGAAATGTTCAGCGTTCTTGCCTCAGGAAGAAAATTGCAGAACGGTGTCGATCGTTTTCTCCGATTTTCCAGATGAAACTCCAGATAATTTGTTACAAATGCGAGACGGCTTTCAAATTTTCGCGCACTGTTTGCGAAATGGAAGTTAATGTACATGTCTCTCGCAAATTTATCGTTTCCTTTCTTTTTCGCGAGCAGAAAGCTTTTTCTTTGCCACAGCTTAATGGCGACTTTCCTTGCGCGTTCTTCTTCCACTCTTCCTCTCCCTCTCTCGACGATTCTTGTAATATCCCCGATCCAATTTATTCAACCGCTCCCTTGATTACTCGACGATGTTATTTGCTACTCCCCAAGACTTCCGGCGCTTCACAATAAAATGTACTTTGTTTGCCACGATAATGCAACTTCAAATAGATGCTTCCCCTAGATTTTTTATTCCTTATTAATTCAGTTGCAAATTTTCTTTGTTATTGAACGATCTACCATCCATTCTCTCTCTATATTCATGATTCGATCGAAATTGTTCAATCATAATAACGTAACTTTCGCGCCTGTAACAACAACAGAAATCAATTAGCGAGTTCACAACCAGTCACTTATTGTTCCGAGTCCAATCCATGAGCGTTCAATTTTTATTCTTATTCATCGATCTCAATGAAATTCCGTCAGGCACGGCACACCAAATTAAACCAATGTTGAATTTGTAATTCAGTTCCTCATCAGTTCACGTAATTGCTTCTGATCTTTTCCACGATCCTTCATTCTTCTTTTAATCCTCCTTCTCCTGAATATCCAATCGAATATTAATATCTCGAAATCCTAGAGCTTTCACTCCCGAGTGTTCAATTACCTCTCTCCAAAATACCAACACACTCCACCATATAATCCTCCTCGAGGACGAGGTATCGACGCGACTTTTCCTCGGCAGCTGCTCGCGCGTGACTCGCGTACGCGCGAATGCGAGCGCGCCGACCGAAAGAAGCGGATTTTCCTTCGCGCGCACGAGAGAGCGAGCGTGTATAGCCACCTTAGAGCAGCCCGCGCCGGTGGAGCTCAAACTTTCCATTGAGTGAACGTCGTGGTTCCGCCATTCTGACTTCACTTCCGGTATCGTCCCACCACGGAGGAGTCATTACAGACACTCCGGCGATGGGAGCGAGCGAGATGAGAGATGAACGAACGACAACGGGGAGTGATTGCCGGAACAGGCGGAATGAGATAGTCGGAGAGAGGGAGAGAGAGGAAGAGAGGGAACGATGTGAAAAGGGAAAGAGGCGAAGAGAGATCGCAGGAGGGACCAGACCGACGCATCAGGATAATTTATTCCGCGTTCATACGCGGCTCCGCGACGCGCATCCGACGAATATCAAGCTGCTCCGTCTCCGCTACCGCGGCTACCTCTCGATCGCCGATCGTTAGATTCGTAGCCTGAAGGAACTCAACGATGAATTTTCGTTCTCCTCGTATCTGCAGTTCGCTCGAGCCTTCGTACCGCAGACGATCGTGTTTTTCAAGTGAACCAATCATCTCTTTCTGTTTCACATGTGAATATATAAAAAAAAGAAAAAAATATAGTTTACATATTTTTACGAGGTCGAGATCGATACGGTTATGACGGCTTGGTGATAAAATTGGAGTGCACGTGTAGTTTTAAAGATGCTATCTTTTCTAAATATAGTTCTTTATTACATCGGGAGAGCAGGATCTACAGTTTCGATATATAGTTTGCTATAGTTTAGGGATTAATAGAAGTTTGTGAGAAATTTTCTTATAATTCCCTTTGTTGAGCTTATTAACTTGACGAAGTTATGAAGCATAACGCAAGAAGTTAGATGAAGTTTAATCATTCCCAAGACATGCTTGAGTCAATAACGAGTCTTCTGGTTTTCAAATAAAAAGCAATTGTTAATTTTTTCTTGACAAATTGGCCTTAATCGGCCAATTTGTCGATACTTTAATTCACAATTTTCGTAAATTGAAAGAGACCGTACGCACATGAGCTTATATATGTAAATATAAATCTGTATATTATATATTATTTTCTTCATAAAAATATCATAGTTTTTATTGTTTTTGTTTTTGAAATTCAATATGCATTAAACATACACGATATGAAAATAAAATTATTAAATCAAAGTTGAAAATATATTTCTCGATTGTTTTTGTTTGTAAAATTTTTTAAGTAAACACAGAATATACTTGCATAATATTTTTCAGCTTAATCAATTTTACATTTCTATATTTACAAACTAAATATGCGCACGAGACTTATAATTTACATTACTCGATAAATTTTGAAAAACATTAAAAAAGAGAGGACTAGAACTTTTTCTCAATCAAGATAATTTAAAAAAACTCAATTTGCACACATTACAAACTAAAGTTCTCATTCACTTGACGTGTCGCTTCCGTTCTTGCAATCTTGCACAAACGAATCAATTATGCGCATCAATTACGAGCGACGATTTGAACGGAGAACAACTTGTATCCAAGGCAGCAGTGAGGGACGAATTAAGGCCTGTGAATCAAAGGAAGAAGAGAAGGAAAAATCCGAACATCTCTCGAACACTTGCATTGGTTCGGCGAGATTTCCACCGCCAGTAATAACACGCTGTGGTGCAGAAAAAAAACGTGATCGAAACACAGATTAGTGGTTGCCGTTTGTGTAGAATCATTATCGGAATATGGGGCACAGCAAAGATAAGAACAAATCGAGCCTCTCGCGGTGATCGGGGAAAGTCGGCTCGGGCGAAGATGAAGAGGCACCAGCTTGGTTCTCGTTTAATTCCTACCTTCATCAGGCCAAACAACTCAACATCCAAACATTGTTGATTATCGTCTTTACTATGCCAGACGGCTTAACACATTCCCATTGCACACTTGATATATTTCTAATACTTATCGGAATTAAGTAAATCTCACGGTCGCGACTCGCAGCTTTTAATTAACAAATTTTAATTGGTAGCTTTGCGACAGTCTGATCTCCATCACTCTTGCAAATGCGTGCTATCCATCAGTCAATATTTGTAAAAAATTGTTCGCTCGTTTCCGACCTTTATTTCAGTCTTGTCTTTGCAATGTAATTATTGACGACCGTGTTGATGGATATTGATTGAAATATAAATATAATATACACAGCGGCATAATTCAATTTCTTAACTGACATCTTAAGGAAGCCTAACAATTATTCGCGTGTTTGTTCGCAGGACGAGAGAAAGATAAAAGTCTTGTCGCAGTTGAAAAATTTCCCATACATTTGCCTACTCGCCCTATCCTATCCATCAGGTTTAACCACTATGATGGATCATCGTCTCGACGGCATGGATTACGATCTTCCTCTTCGGTGCTTCTGAGATCAATCAGCGGATAAGGATTCGCGGTTGTTATTGGCAGAACGCGGATTTCAGTTACGCCCACCTGTCAATTCTGTCGCTTCAGTTTAAGGCACTCTGAAAATTTCCTCTCACATTTTTCTCGCTTACCGCGCTCGATTAGGAATCTATAATTACGTTGGTTCTTGCACGGGTGTGAACCATATCGATCCACCGCTACTTCCAAATACGGAATTTAGCATAGAGCTGTAAAGCCAGGTGACAACGTACCGCCATAATACAGGAATCAATTCGCATAATTCGATCGAAAGTCGTCGAGCAGAGAGCCGATATCGCGAGTACCCGTATGCGCTTTAGTCGTTTCCTATTTTCCCTCGACTCTTCCTTTTCCTCACGCGAACTCGTTTCTCGACGAGCGACGATTCAGTGTGGCAAACGAGCCACTCCGCAGCGGATGCTTGTCGATACGGGATTTTTAACAAATCACATATACCTGGCGTGCTTACTCCTTTCTCGGTCGACTTGGCAGCCACTATCGATTTCTATCCAGCCTGATTATGCTCGCGCGGAAGTACGTGAAATGCGATTCAAGATTACACATGTGGATAAATGATATTTCTAAGGAAAGTTTGAATAACTCTGTCTGACAGTGCAGTTATAAAGTGATATACGATGTAACGTAAAATGTGGCAAAATAAAAATCGCTTTTTCTTTTCAATAACTAATCACCACCACAACAGATACTTGCAACAAAAATTCTCAACATAAATATATCTTGTATACATATATCTTGTTTATCACGTAACATTTCTTTGAATTACGGAAATATTATAATGGAGGAGGATGTTCTATTTTCCATGATAATAGCACTGCGTTATTATGCAGATCTTATATAACTTTACTCAGTGCTGTTATTTCTTCATCTCGCTCACAAGTTTCGCTGTTTGTGCTTCATCATGGAAGAAGTTATCGCTAATAGCCAACGTGTTCATAATCTCCTTCGGGACGCAAATAGTGTCGTCAGATTGTCAATTAGAATGTTGTTAATTAAAATTAATGTTAATTAGAATTAAATTCGTATACTAATTTTCTAGAATCCATATTTTTTTTAATATATAAAAATATTGAGAAATTAACATTATTTATATATTAAGGACAAAAAGCACCTTAAAGGAAACCGTGTAACAATAAATGCGAAAATCCAAAGAATATCAAGAAAAACGACGATTCGTGAAATCTTTATTTAAAAATGGCTCACGATTAGTGTTACGTAATTTACAAATAAACTAGTTGTACAGAAAATCCGTGCAGCATATAAATTTTATGCTTCTTACATTTCCCGATTTACTAACGCGTTATTAAGACGCAGCTAACAGGATTTCAGTGCAAAACCGACATTCCTAGCATCCTTCCCGTCGATATTGCCGTTAGTTTCGCACCGTATCGCTCCTTTCTTCGGGCCATCGCTGGAATTAAACCCCCACGCGATTCTCGTGATTTCTGATTCCGACGAAATATCGCAGCAATAGACGCGTTCGCGTCCCATTTAACCGGTTCGCTATCGGCATGACGTCATCGAAAGATTCGTCGTGACGTCTGATGATGTTGCTCGTTTGCCATCGTCCTCTCGGTCGCTTCTCTATACGTTTTACGCACTCCCTTCGTCCTTTATCGTCCGCTCGTTACCACGGTATGCACGACGAATACATGGGAAATGTGCGTCGAAGGTTCGAGGATGGCAAATTTGTTTGACGTCATCGTATGCTGTCGCGTTTGATGTTGATTTTACTTGTACGAAGTTATAAACGACCCTCACCTACTCTCAACACAAGCCCTTGTTCTATCGCGACGCTCGTCACTCGAAAAAGGGATGTAAATGCTAAGAGAGCTGTTGATAGCACTCTGTGAGAATAAAAGAAAAAAATTATTCTTTAATATAATTATTCAATTATTCTTTAATATAATCAATTTAAACGTTATTCTTTAATATTATCATCTTACACGGACATCAAAAACTGGATAAACAACATATCGAAAAAATTTTGATTAAATGTTTCGGAAAAAAGAATTATTGCCTATATACAATATTAACTCATTACTTTACTTTCTACTCAAAATTCTCACTTTACACATTGAACGTTTTTAGAAAGTTGAAGTAAGTCATTATTTTAACAAAACAGGAGGCGTGGTAGTCTCATTATCATAGTTATGATAAGTTATAACAAGCAAGTTACTTATAAAGTAGAGCAACCTTCATCCATAAATTTAGCATAATCTTTAGATATACTTTTTGTCTTACAACGAAGATCCGAGACAGATATGTTCTACTTCCACATTTGTATTTACCGAAGCATTTTCCCTTAGTTTCTAAACATATATCCTCATTATCGAATTGAGTTTGAAAATGTACTTTAAAACTTTTGTTAATAGAATTTGTTAATTAATTTCTGGAGTCTAGGATCAAACAAATTTACAAATTTTAAATTTTTACAAAAAAATCTTGGTTTTCGAAGGAATACGTTCGAAAACTAGAGGTCACATAATTAAAGAAACGATAATGGGAGGAGTTGTGTATAAAAGATACGCGCGTAGAAATCTGTAATTCAAGAATTACTTTAATTTCGTTAATGTCGTATAGAATTGACGATCCCAAGGGTTCCATTAAAGCTTACAGATTGGTTGAATTTTAGTCTCAAATTCGCAATCCCCAATCTTCAATACATAATCTGATCTAGGCTGAACGATCCCCGAGACGACGTTCAACTTGTTTAAAAATTGATCGTGGAATTCTCAAAGTGCTGCTATATCGTTCTTAAAACGATATCCTGCACCTGGATATGCAGTGTGAGTACTCAGCGTACCATCAGCTATTTCATACGCATCAATGGTCACAGAAACAGTCGCTATTTACGAATCTCGTGTCGCAAACTCACGTAGGCGATCATACTCGCCAGCCGTTCGCATGCTGGCGACAATAATAATCCAACGTCATGGAGGGAGAAAGAAAGCATCGTTATTCGACGCGAAAATAAGCGACGCTGCGCCTCGATGGAGATAGATTTTGCGTGTCTCGTATCTCGCAGTCGTCCGCCGCGTTGGAGGATCGATAGGATGCCTTATTGTCGCTCGGCTTTATTCTCGTCGTATTGTCGCGTGGGCGTTCGCAATGCCCGGCAAATTTCCCGAGTGGGCGAAGGAATTGCGTTCGGCAAGGTCTGACGACAGGTTGTCATCTTGTTCATGACAATGCGCGTAATTTGAAAATTAAAATTATATTTTAAGTCTAGGGAAGGCGCGTGAATCGTTTAAAATTGTTTAAAAATGTTTTGTAGAGAGTGATAATTTTTTTTCTATAATCAAATAAAGTATACAATATGTAACTGCGCTTCTTCAAATCAACGGAATGTGCAGAATGCCATTTGCTGTGAGCTACGAACGTGAGAGATCACGTGCACACTAGGATAACGTTCGATTAAATCTACGAATTACATATCTGCTTTCCTAACGGTATCACGGTCGCAAAGGAAACACGCAAAACGCGGGAAATATAGCGGTCACATAGGTACGTCGTCGCGATGGGAAACGAGATGATGGTGTAGCTTGCAGCGACGAGGAATGGTGAGTCTACTACTTTCAGGGCGGATTCCATTGACCGAGGACACGACGGTGGACACACAACGGTGCCCGTGAGAAAATACGTTGTAGAAAAAGAGGAGGGAGAAGAAGGAGGAAGAAGAAGAAGAGACGGAGGAACCGTGTGCGCGTCACGGTGAAGAGTTTACGTGGTAGGTAGGTGGGTCGACCAAGGAACTAGAGTTCTACCATGGATGCACTTAAGCGATTCAACCATGCGTGCTTCCCCGCACTCGTGAGCGTCACAGGTGAGCTGAGGGACGTTCGCCGCGGAACGAGTCCTGCCGGAGCGTGTGTGGAAAAGGAAGAAGCAACGAACGGGCGGCTAAATAGGAGAAGAACGAGCCTCCCGCTCGCTAATCGTCGCTCCGCTCGCTCCGAGATAGGAAAAACACGTGTAGAGGGTAGTGGAAAGGTTCATTGCCCATCCCTCGCAGTTTTTAACCCCTTGACGACAGCTCCTATGTAGTTTTATATGATGACGTAAAAAAAATGTCGTGGTGACTCCGTAATTTTTTAAAGGATCCTGCATGATTCCTTTTTGATACAGAAACGATTTTGTTCAAATAATATACGAAACACTCATAGTGTACTAACAAAAGAAAATTTTATAATTTTCTAAAAATATTTAATATATACTTTGTTTAAACATCTTCCTCTCTCTGATACAGTAACTCAAACGCTTGATTAAATTGACATTTTGATATTATACTAATATATTATACTAATATTATTGTTATGACATTTAATGTTGCACCATTCAAATTTTTTAATTTACACATGCATTAAATCTTTTGTATTTATATATAAGTCACTTATATTTATCTATATTTATTATTTCCTTTTAATGACTTTAAATATCAACTGTATTTCTAATTAAGAATCTTTGTGTGCTGCGTTACTATTTTATTATAACGTTCTGCCTTATTATAATATATATCTGGTGCCTTAGAACAATAAAACTGGTTCCTCTTTCTGTCTTCGTCTTTCTTTATAATATTTATTGCCTCTCTCGTAACATCATACGCCCCCTTTATCACAACCACGCAATCACGCAATATGCGACAAGTAAGTGTATACACATCGAAGCAAAAGGAAAATACAAGATTTATGATTAGTCCTCCAAAGAGGAGGAAGGCCAGGGCTGGTTCGAGGAAACAGATCGTTCCACGCTACGATGCACTCGTGCAATCGTTAATCGGAACTCCAGTCTTTCTTCGCCGCAGGAACGAAACTGTGCCGATACTATCAGTAGGCACCATAGGCGAGTGAACTGACCGTAACGATGCTAATAACGATTTGCCAAGGTATCGATCGTAACCGTTTTATCAATACGATAGAAAACACCCTCGAAGATAATTAAATTACGCTCGGCCACGTAGATCATAACATCGCAAAAGATTCTCGATAGAGGTGTGTTTATTCCTCGGAATTGAACTCGACGTACGCATTTGCGATACTTTAAATTAACATTTGCAAAATTAATGTCCAAATGAATGTCCAATAGAATTTTTCTTATTCAAGAAAAGAGTCAATTCAGAGACAGAAATGTGAATAAAGTAAGATTATTATTATGTGAATAAAATAAGATTATTAAATAATGCCATATCTTAATTTTTCGATTAATAATTTTATCGAAGAAAAAGAAACAGCAAATCTCTGGTATTCCTTAAAGATATAATTAAGACGTGTAGTGCATCAACAAGATAAGATTGCGTGTTGCGATAGCAAGCACGACGATGACAGGTCCAGCGGTGGACGCAAAAGTTAAAAAACAGCATGACCAAGCATAGGACGTTATAACTAAATATTTTCTCGCGAGCCAGACCCGGACTCGTTGTTTTACGTTATATCGCTGTATTACTGAACCGGTTAAATAACCTGTGCATATTCAAATGTCGCAACGAAGAGGACTACGACGGTACAACAGCGGATAACGACTGATATTCCTTCGCGCAGCATCTGCGCGATGGAATCCTTTATAAGCCATGCTCTGTTTTGTTTACGACTGGTTAATACGCTTTATAATACTATTCTGTTTGTCAACGTACTTTACGGATTTATTATAATATTGCGATTATTATAATATTGCGACACTAGTCTCCTTGCAGACTGATGTCGTCCTTGGCGCAAAGTGTAATTATTTTTGCCAGTAAGTATAAATATAAAATCTGATTAAAGTTATTCTTGTAGTTATATCTTGAATTTCGCGTTATTTTAGATTTTTATAATAAATACGCACACGCACTATTACTATTACTTGCGTGACATGTAAATATATCATTCATTCGCGAGCTTATACATATATATATAAAATTAATGCACGCAGAAAAATATTGGAACATCTTTTGAGAATCCAATTTTAACATGAATGTGCATAAATTATCACGTAAGTAAGAATCGGGTCAAAGATTTTTAGCACAATTTCCATTTTCTAAATAAAGATAGAAACTACTGGTGACATACGTCTGGACAGTTTTAGCAATGTTAACTTGTCTCTTTCTAGAACTGGACTATTTGATGAATAAAATATTACAACCTGAAAAAGATGGTTGACATGGCTGACATAGTACCGATTAATGATTTATTACCTGTGAATTAGTCAAATACATGGAAAAAAAATTAAAAAAATTAAATTTTTTATAAATCTGCTTTAAAAACATTTATAAATCTATTTTCTTTAAAATTTAGCAGTCTTCCTAAGCGCATAATTCTTTAATGTGACAATGTATTAATATATCTTATTTTTTACAGACGTTGTATATCATTAAAAAATACAATATGAATTCTCAGGAATTCACATGCAAATCAAATGGTAACAAAAGTTCTCGTTCTTTACGTGCAAGAGTATCTTATTTGAAAAAAGATTTTAAGACCGACAACACGTGCGGTCTCTTCTTGCGAAATCATTTTGTCCTGACTGTCTTAAGGTTCATTCTTTTCTCGCCGCAGCCAACCTTCCGAGTCGTCTCGACGTACGCATCCACCTTATTTTACTCCTATTCTACTGTTGAACGGGCGAGCGAGCAATCCGACCGTCCTCTTGCTCTCTCATTGGTCTCGCTGTGTGCTACAAACGGTCTTTGAATAGCGTCTAGTTTTTGCCGAGCAACTAGTTTTACCGAGGGTTTTCATTCTCCGCTCTATCCGCAAGTACATCGAGCAACCGTGAAAATTAATCTCGTTGGTTCTCTCAACACCGTAAAATTTAAACGGAAGAAAATGATATTCCGGAATCCGCAAAAACCGCCGCGATTCCGAAAATTCGCGCAATTTAAGGATTATTGGTTATCCTTCATAGTCAGTTTATATTACGTTTCACAAAATTATTATTCAAGAAAAGAATAAAACTTTTGTTTTCATATTATTATCTTTTCCTAGAAATAAAGAATAAAATGTATGATATGTAAAATTGTATAAATTCGCTGAAGATTTATACAGATTATTATCCGCGCATCCCTAAATGCATGTCATTTTTGTGTGCATTAAGAGTTGCATTAAGAACTTTAATTAATTTTGCTGATTCGAATATTATATTAAGAATATATTAAAAAAGGAAATACTATAAGAAATAAGAAAAGAAAGAGAAATGATTTTACAGAATAACAATTTCTTAACAATTTCTTTCTTAATGCGTAATAAGAACATATATATAAATATATATAATGTTGTAAAATTACTACAAAAATTACTACAGCGAAGTATCAATTAATAGTTATTTTTACACGTACGTTACATATAAATTTCAACTGACTATAATAAGCCTAAAACCGAGTTACCTTGAGACATGCGACGCATTAAACGATGCAAAAAATCTCGTACAGCGGACTATAAAAGTATTCTCAGCATGCAATCTCAATCGTCCATACTTGATATTTTATCCTCAGATATTGCCATGCTATTGCCAATAGCTGATAGCAATAGAATTCACAAGTGAAGAATTAACCTCAATGATAAAGTAACATTAACTGACCATTAAAGAAATATGTTAATTAACAAACCCTTTTAACCAACGCTACTGATGATAGCATGAATTCATCGCCCCCGTTCGTCACGAAACACACTGCGCGTGTTTCTTTCCAATACACGTAGTATTTGCATGTTGATATAAGAATTGTAAAGAGATTAATGGTCGCGCTAAACCCAACGGGCAAGTTTTTGCATTATCGCTAAAACTTCATCTTGTTTGTAACCCAATGCTGACTCGTGAAAGTAGAAGAAATAATGTGTAAAATTTAAAGAATCTGAAAAAATGTACACTGCTTTTCTTCACTACATTAGAAAGTACATTAGATCAGAATAGGCTTGCACCAGCAATTTTGTTGAAATAAACATTTCAATATTGCTTAAAGTACAATATGTGTCATGATAAAAATAAATATGTAGAATAAGAAATGTTAGAAGATAATCTGTGTAAAAATATTATTATTTAAGAAGTATTTTTTAAATTATTTCAAATTAGTTTCTTCTCAATAAGTAATTGTTAATTTTAATTTAACGTTCATATAATTCACGTGAGAAGAATATGAAAATGAGAGAATATGAAAAATTTAATATCTCTCGAAATTGGAACGTCATTCTGCGATCTGCTTATGGAAGGACGAATATTTTTAAGTCCGATCTGCATTACATTCTTCTCCTTCTACTTTTATAATAATATCATTTTTCTAATTCCAAGCTGCTGTAATAAAATAACATTAACATAATAACATGGAATATTACTAATATCGAAAAATACCGCCGTGAATAATATATAAATGTAAAAATAATACAATAATACTTTATTTTTAATAATACACGTACAAATATGTGGATATTATACTAAAATACGATATTAAATACGACGTTCTCAAACAGCATATAAAAAGATGCTTACAATTAAATTAAAAATCCGATTAAAAAGAATTTATCAACTTTCAACATTTCCAAATTTTAATAATAATAGAAAACATTCGCAATAAATTGTTCCGAAAACCGTATCCAATTATTATTATTACATTTTTTTATCGTGAATCTATCCCGTTAATTATAATCCTTAAATATAAATAGAAGTTATAGGATGAAAATTCGATTTTCCCTTCACGCTTATATTTGCAGAGAATAAGCGCATAAGCGTATTGTCTAGTAAAATGCAAATTTCCGACATTAATAATTTCGTAGCGGAAGAAGTTAATTGAATAGAGTTCAATAGAGAAATGACTTACGAAGCTCAGAACGTCACTTTATTGATGTCATAAGCGCTGCTAGCAATTTCGCTGTTTTGTTTCAAAATATGCTACGTTCTCTATCGCGTGTGAAATATTCCACACGTGATCAAAATTATTAATAAATTATTCTATACAATTAAAATAAGCATATAGTAAATATGTCCATTTGCGAGCAACAAGATATTTTTCTATGCTTAGACAAGTATAATTCCCGACTATTTTTTAAAGTAACATCTATACAAGAAAATTAACACATTCAGCATTATCTTTGATATATAATCTTATCTATGATATTATATAAAAATGTCAAGATAAAGAATAAAATACTTTACAATTAATTTTAACAGTTAAAAAATCTGTTTTTGGACATTAAATCAAATTTTTCAGTAATTAAAAAATTTTATTTAAACAATCCTTTTTTTAAGATATCTTTGAAAAAAAATTGTTAATATACGTGCGATCTTTTTTTTATTTAAAATATCTCAAGCTATATCTCAAGACAAACTTCGTCTAATGTGAGTTCTTTAATCAAGTTACGATTGCAAAATATGAATAAATATCAAATTAATTCTTCTCTAAGATCGATTTATTAAATCATATGCTTCAAAACTGGTTTTAGCTGAGTTCTTCGACAGAAACTTTATTAAATACATTAAATAAGACTAGTCTTAGACTAACATACGTTATACGATGTGCTTCTCGATTCATCGTATTTGTTTAATTAACTACGTATAGATATAAATAAGATTTAAATTTGAAACATAAATATTTTCTCAGTAACATTAATTTAATTTGAAATTTAATTAAGTTTAACTGTTATGCATAAATAATTTAATGAAAATTTGCAATCAAATAAAATTGTTACTTTTGACGAAACAAAGCGTAAATATGTAGCGATAATAAACCGCATCCATTGAAATTAATTTTTGAAATGTAATGTATTTCTCTAAATATATAATGCTTATATAAATTATAAACAATTGCAGACTTTATACTTATATTTAAAATAAGAAACGCCTTCGTAATAAATATAATTATGTAGGTAACGTAGTTACCTACATAATTATATTTATAGTTATAGTTCACTGAAGTTTGTTCGAAAGTTTATTTGCTGAATATTCAATGTAAATTTATCTCATATAATGTTAAAACTATATGAATAAGTAAAATAGTCAAATTATGAGCAATTAAAAGAGAGAAATGTCAGTAATTATATAAAATCACAATTTATTTATACATATAAACAATAAATCGAACGTTTCGACCTAACTTCATTATTCTCAGATCATAAATTAATATATAAAAGACAAAATCATAATAAAATTTCAAAATGACAAAGAGATGAAAAATGTAATTGGCTCGAAATTAAAATACAACAAATATTCTAAATAACATTCGTAAGTTTTTGTCAAAACAATATTCTAAACGTAGCAGAAAACGAATAAAGATGACAGTGCCACTGACATATAATTATATTTAAAAAAATTGTACTTTATTTCAAGTCGAAACGTTTGTTATTGTATAATTTTTACTATACAATTTCTATATAATTTATATATATACAATTTATATATAATTTTCTATATAATTTCTATATGATTATATATCAGTGGCACTGTCATCCGGCTTTGCTCGTTTTTTGCCCCTTTGTTTAGAATATCGAAATTAAAATTTAATAGAACTAAAAGTTTTCATGTTGTAATAACTAATGCTCACGACAAAATGGAAATCAAATAAATAACCAAACGAATCTAGCCAATTACAAATAATCTAGCCCATTTCATTGTCAAATTCACAATGTTGACAATTTTCGTCGGTAACGAGGTCAACCGGCGCGTGACTTCATTTTTATTTTCGCGCGCGCAACGCGCCGCGCCGTTACGTACTGAAGGTCGCCACATTATTATTCGTGCCCGGAGACCCGACAAGCACGGTCGAGCTCCACGCATCATTGCTTCCCAAGACGCGATTCTTCCCGAATTAAGTAATGCCAGTGTAACGCGGTAACTTGACTCTCACTATTAACTTGGCTCTCACATCTCAAATCTCTGCATAATTGTATCGAGATTACTTAACAGATTGTCGTACGACTTATTCACCGGCAATATTCGAATCGAAGCGGTAAAGGTTATGACGTACGAAAAGAAAAAAAGACAAGATTCGAGCGAATCGACACAGTCGAGATCGACGATTTTAAGACTCTCACTTGTAATTTGTTGCCTAACCTCCTAAGTCTTACGTTTCTATAAGTGCTACGCGGAAATGGGAAGTTTAAGTTTATCGTGTCGTGTCGATTTATATGGGCGACAATGATTTCTCTTATGCCCAAATCACACTAGCGATTAGCGATTTGCGTCTGCGTTTACGATTGTCTTTTGATCAATCAGAAGGAAGCTGCTGGCAATCTGATTGGTCAAGAGACAATTGTAAACGCAAACGCAAACGCAATCGTCAATCGCTAGTGTGATTTGGGCATTAAACGTGGAATTCGTCGTACCTATCTCGTGTCGCGCTTTGCATTTTTTCGATACGTAACGTGTGCGTTATCGTTCGAACAGTCGAATAATTAAAAATTTTAAATAATGAAAAACACGATACGTGTGCTAATAGTAGTGCGCTTCATGCATTTAAACATAATTGCTCGTCGTTTAACACGGCTGTTAATATCGGGAATGCGCGAGTATCGCGCGATTATTTTTTATTACTTTCGACAATTGACTCGTGCATAATTAACACGAGCGTCTCGCGAATGTAACGAAGAAAGCGACAAAGAACTAGGAGACATCGGGCGAACAGCAGAACAATTAGGGCAATTGCAGTATCATACTATAAATCCATTACCTTGAAATGGATCTATGAGATTGTATAATACAGTATTTATGACAGATTAACGCGAATGTTTAACTCTGGGATATGTGTAATTGTTCACGATTTTGCATACAAGAGTGCGCGCGTCTCATATAGAATAGAGTTTATCATTACTATTTTAATAATTCAGTTTGATCGGTCGGTTGGATCGATGTATTTTAGTGTACGTTAATTAACAGAATCACAATATATATAATGTGTTTGGAATTGATAATGTATTAAATGTATTTAAATTCGTAAACGAAAAAAGACAAGCTGAAATATGTTCAATAACAAATGACGATAAATAATTTCAAAATAAAAATGATTTTTAAAAATCCCGTGCAAGGTGTTATACAAAAATATTAACATTGTTCTTACTTTTTAAAAACTACTTTTTTATGTGCGAACGAGACTTTCGGGAAATGTCGTTGCAAATACCACAAAAATACGATACAATAACTTTATTATATATACAAATATATATATTATACATAAAAATAAAAGTTATATATGATAAAACATTTTGAGTTTAACATTCTCGTGACACTCGACCGAGCAGTCAATGACGTGAAAAATTCTCCGTAACGTTATCTCGAAAAAGCAACTCGTAAATTTACATTATTAAATTTTTAAATATGTCAACTGCTATACCGTGGTATACATCTTCGTCGTACCGAGCATTCTTTTGTTGACGTTAAGTCACCGATCTATGCCGCGTATGGAAGGTCACCGCGTTATTATTCGTGCTCCGACATTCGAAGTAATAGTGCGTGCCGCCTTGCGTACCATCGCTATATGACTCAAATAATGGAAAATCACATACGTACATTAATCTTTTATTAATAATAGTTCATATTTCACGGAATTTTGCATCGTTATCATCGCGATCTTATTATTATATGCATTTATATGCGATACATTAATATTTCTAGAACCAAGCAGGGAATAATTGTTAAAATAGTTAAATATTTTATTTCATATTCTTTCCATTTTTTATTTTTAAATATTTTTCACAAAATTTTCTACCAACGCTTTTATATCTTTTCTATCGGTACACGTTGCTCGGAGTATTACTTTTGTATTGACTGTTCTTCTCATAGAAACACCTTGACGTAGTGGGCTCTGTATTTGAGGGCCTAGAAATCTGACGAAACTAACGTGCCCATCGTCGTTGATTTAACTAAATAAACGAATCGCAGGTGGTTCGCGCATCGAGAGTGGACTAAAAAACTTTTTGAAGATTTATTCGATATCCAGTGGATATCCATGTTCGCGGTCGGCAGTCGTATTTTCGACAAGATTGAAGGGTTTTCGTTGCTCCAAGTATATCTTGTCTGACAGAACTGAATAACTTACGAAGGGGATTTAAATGTGAGTGTTTTACAGTGTTGTGTGAAAGTTTTTTTATTGATAATTAGCGTGCGATTTTAATTATTCGCGAGTTTTTTCACGAGTGTTGTGCAATCTGAGGAGGAGGTCTGACAATAAGAGGAGGAGGAAGCCTAGGAAAGGCATCGGGCATCGGCGGAGCAACCTTGGAGTGAGTAATTTATTTAATTATTTGTATTATATTATTTGTACATAGCTTGTGATAAATTTACCGATAATCGTGTAGCTGTATGGAGTTGTCGATGAATTCAGGAAGCACTATCGCTCATCAGAACATGCATTCGAAGTGTCATGCAGTTTTATCTTAAATAGCTACATTTCTTTTATATTTACAATTAGCACTATCTTTTATTGTATGTTCTATGTTTTTGTATGACGTTACGTTTTAGGCAAAGAGGCACTCTTCGAGTCAGTCGATGCATACTTAAGAGAGTTTCTCTTGCTTTCTCAAAAAGCCTGACCGTTTACTTAACGAAAAATGTGTTTTTAGAATGAACGACTACCTTTCTTACAGATTAATTGTTTAATTTATTTATTTGGATATTTTAAAGAATTAGAGAAACGAAAATCTTTCTTAAGAAATCTTAAGAAGAAATCTTAAGAGAATTTTTTTTATATTTGAGAAGAGTAGAGTAGTGTTAGTTCCATGAAAATCTGTAATAATTTCAAATTATAAGTATATTTTATTAATTGTTTTATTAAATACTATTTAAAAAAGAATATAAAATCCAATATGCCCAATTAATTTTTTACTGATTAGTTTTTGAGCGCTGCTAATTTAAATCTTATATTTGTGTGTTACAGAATCAACATAGTCATCGTAACGATAACTCCGCTGTTGCGCATCGGTTGTCGGTGAGTGACAAAAGAATCTTTATTTTATATTAAGATAACACATCTGTGAGAAAAATTATAACCGCCGCTGTATATATTAATTATATTTGTCTGGTTTTAATTATATGTGTAATTATGTGTCTGGTAGTTACCGTACTACCTCTCAAGGGCTGATAAAGTGAATTAAACTGATTGTGAGTAGAAAAGTTTCTTACTTTTGTTTTTCAATAAATAATAAGTTATTAATTAATTAAAATCTGCGAATCAGCGTGCGTTTGCGCGTTCGGCAAGAAGAAATGATCTAGCACTACGATTGTCACGCGGAATTGAGAGGAGCGCTGTGTAAATAACGACCCAGTATCACACGTTTGCATAGCTGTTGTTATTTACACAGCTCTCCTCTCAAATCTCAATGCTACGCTGCACATGTAGCAATGGTAAATGTTGGACCGACTCTTCTCGCCGAATGCACGCTTGCAGAGATATTTATTAATTAATAATTCATTATTTATTGAGAAACAGTAAGAATCTTTCTACTCAGTTTACCTCACTCTACCTATCCACGGGAGATAGCACCAAGTAATTACCAGATATATACTTTGTATGTATACAATACATCTGATACTATGTATGTATAATAAAATGTATATTTACATGCAATTAATGATGATATCATAAACGAGTATATGACATTTCATAAACCCGTTATCTTAAAATGGGCAAGTTATTATAAAACAAATTAAAAAGAACATTTAATCCTGGATCGATTTATCGATGAGAAATGAAGATTAAGACATTTACGCCAAAAGACATTTACGTCATCTGCATATAATATAAAAAAATAGAACGGAGAGAGAATGAAATATAAGCATAGGAAAATGCTGATAAAATTTGTTACTATATAATAAATACTAGTATTTTTATTTATATCATCTTTTATCTTTTTTCCAAATACATCTTTGTATTTTATTGAGAATTATATTTTTACATCACTCCAGAATTAAATGTTATATAAATTAGTGCAAGAAAAAATAAGAATTCAGAAATTTCTTTCTTTATTCTTAGAATATACGCATTTTTTATTTTATCTTTGAGTTGAACAGTTTTGTTCAACTCAACTTAAACTCGAAAAGTAATTATAAGATATATTATACGTACAACATTAATACGTATGAGATTACATTGATAAATACAACATCTAACTATGGATGAAAGGCACAAAGTAGGCGTATAATATTTTTTTCGTATGCGTGTGATCGTACGTGATCAGAATGATGCCGTCATATTAAATTCCAATCCCTCGCAAATTAAAATCTCGACTTGTTGCAAATTAAAATTTCTAATTCGCACTCCATTTACTGGATCTCGAGTAATCGCGAGTAAAGAATCCTGTTGGATTAGCCAACACGTATGGCTCTTCTGGTAATAAATCGCGATCATATCCGCGATCGATAGACAGGACTCGAATAGGGATAAGGGCAGATAAGGGTAGGTAGGGTACGAATAAGTATAAGAACACGAAGATATAATTCAATAATTTAAAAAATCATAATATAAAATTACAATATAAAAATTTAAATCTATCTTTATGAAATATTTAATAATAGAATTTAAAAATTTAGAAATTATATAGAAAGACAGTGTTGTCCAGTTGTAATATCGATTAATATCGAATACAAAAACATTAAGAGTAACTAAATTCAAACCTAAATATTTCTCATTATATTATTTTAATTAATTATTTATATATAGTATTAATCAGGCGTAGAAGAATATAAAATCTTGCTATTTAAAAATTTTTTAAATAAATTTACTAATATTTTTATTACGAGAAACGCCCAAATTTGAAGTTTAAAAATCTTGGCTAATAATTGAATGTTAATTCGATAGTCGACTCAATCAACTTTTTTTTCTCGTAGAGACTTTTCTCCGCCATTTTCTAATTCCAAACTTGTTCGCCACGCGAATTACGCGGATTATCTGGAATAATTTACATGCCGCTACACGGTAATTTATACGGCAGGTAGGAAAAATGGGCGTACATGCCCTCTGAACAATAAAATACCGAATTTATGGATTTGAAAAAACACGCGCACACATTTTTTATCTCGCCCGGTTCGTACTTTTTTCGAGGTCGCACTGGTAATTTATAAAATATATACGACTGGATGTTGAATAAGTTAATTAACATTATGTGGAGTCTATAACTGCAGGTAGCATCACGTTTATTCAAGCTCACTGTCATTCACCCTCTTGTTTACACGTTACAACTTGATGCTACTGGTTTCTACTGATACGTACATTGTACACACGACAAGCCAGACGTGCGTGTTGTTCGAAATAAACAAGGATGGTAAATGTTAATGACTCTTACTGTCTCTTTCGATTCTTCCTCCTACACGTATCTTCATCTTCATTTGTAATTCTCTCAAACCTCTAATTATCTTCATCTTCATAATTATATACGTTCTTCGAGAATATAGAATTTACTTGCATTTGATCAAATTTTAGGAGTAAAATGCTGAAAATAGCTTTTAATTTGGGAATGTATTATAATTATCAAACAATTCTATTTTTTATCATTTTCTTTCTTAATTTGTTTCTTTAAAAATACAGTTTGATTAGTACATCTTGTTAATTTAATTTTAATTACGAATAGAGCATGTCACGTTCGTCACGTTGAATATTAACCTTATTTTCTGATTGATAATTTCTTGTATCAAAAATTTATTTGAGAAAACTGATTTTAGAAATTATTTATATTCCAAATAATATAATAAATTCCTCATATATTGTAAGTAGTATCTAAAATTGCTCATATCTGTATGCTTGCACGTCTCCTAATTAAGGAAACAATTCTCATCCATTTCCACGTCCTGGTCAATTTCACACGACAATCTCAACACCCTAACAAGATACTCTTGCAAAAACTAGTCAATTATTAGCCTAGTCAATTATTCTGATTACGAGCTTTATGCCTAATATCTTATTTTAAACTGTGATGGATTTCACGTATGTAATTCAATCGATTTATCCGACTGCGTAATTGCGATTTCGCGCAAGTGCATTCTTTTTCTTTAACTCATTATATGATTTAATGAAGTTAATTCGTCTCTGCAAATTGAGAGAAATTACCTGAGATAATTAAATGACGTGCAGTTTATCTCAACTAATAAGGAAGTTTTTATTTATTCCGCTTCTGCAAAGTGGCCCTTTCAGGAAGTAAATAATTAAATAAAATATTTTTTATACTTTTATATCAATAAAACTTTTTATAAATAAAAAGTGTGTCCATAAAATAATTTCCGGATTTACTTAAACTCTTAGTAAAAACAATTTTATAGTAACTTGAGAACTACAAAAAAGTTGACTTCTTAATCATCCCGAGTGACTCAATTTGCAGAATATTTTAACTCTCTCTGTAGAACTTATATCCAAAAAGCGACTTCGAAATTATTAAGTCTCCATATAGCTCATCTCGCAGAATAATGTTATACAGTTATTCGAAATGATGCGATATATGAGAGGTAGCCGACAGATGTTCGTACCGTTGAAGAGGCGGTGCGGGATGAGTCGACGTCCTAGGATCCTGAATGTCCTCGCGAGGAAGTCATCTCCAAGCGACGTGACTTGTTCGTCACAGAGAGAGAGAGGAGAAATGATAAATGCGAAACGGCAGGTGTTAGCAGATAGTGCGAAATTCGTAGATATGAAATGCACACGGATATAGGCGAACATAGTAGCGGTTATCAAATGCGGTCTTTAGAAACGTGGACAGTTCCCGGAATAAAAGGGAAGAATGTAGGACGCGCATTGGGAAAATATATTTACGCGTTTATGTTGAAGAATATCAAAAGATTGTAGCGATGGCACGAACATATTTTCGAACAGATTTAAGGCTGATTTTTATGTCTCGTGCAAAAATTTCATTATAAAAGCTGTATTCGTAAAATGTTTTATTCATACCTGCGCGTTTGCAGATTTATTTAATTTTAAGAAGATTGCCTTGGAAAATAAAAATATTAATTTAAAAAAACGTGACCATTTTATAGCTTGCTAACAATGTTTCAGTTTGTGTAATATTTAAAAAAAAAAGGGAAATATTTCTTTAGCAGATAATTATATGCACTAGAAACAGGTTTAATGCGGTCGCGCAAATAGGTAAAAAATATCTTGTTTTCAGAAAAAATTCTAAATGGGGAATTAAAATGACATAAAAATAAGTATCTCTTTTGTGGGTAGCCTGAATTTATCTCGGGTCAAAGATTAAAGCACAAGCTGACGGCATTAAATTAGTAAGCATGTCGCTTACAAAGTTGTTGAACTATATGCTCGACTTGTCACAACAAAATATACGTAGTAGATGTACCGTCGCACGCTAAAGCACTAACGACAGTGTGTTCTCTACTTTATACGACCGTCTAATTAATTACGAGTGGTAAAGAGCGTCGGCGAATAATGACACCAAGAATAGCCGACCGGTGTTCGGTGTGACGATTTGAAGGACAATGTGAATCAAGTATCCTCGTCTTCTTCGCAAAGTAGAAAACATTCCTAATTAATAATCGTCTAATTGCGGTTTTATTATGATCTACCTTGGTCGTAATACCGAGTTTAAGAACCTACGGTTTTCGTAATTTTATAGGATTTATATAAAAAGAGCCAGCGCGAAGCATTGTAATGATTTGATGTGAAAGAATGCAAATAACATGCATCGTTTCCGCATTACGTGAATACAAATGTCTCTGGAACTATTACGTGGGAACTAGAAACTCGCTTAGTTTATTGAACTTAAATCTAGGAGATCTAAATCCACATATGACTAATAAGATCATAAGCTTCATTATAAGCTTCTCTACCTCAATAAATTATTAAATAACTTACAAAAAAGTTATATTTGCACACACACGCGCGCGCTTGCAAATTTTGCCATCTTTTTTCATCTTCGAACAGCTCCAAAAATATCTTTTAAAATATTATTTTTGAAATGACTCATAAATTTTTAAATTAATAAGAAGTTTAAAGCGTAAGAATAATAAAAAGTTTAAAATATATATAATTCGGAGAAAAAGTTTAAAAAAGAAAATTACATTTAATCATAGCTTAAAATTGTCTCAATTACAAGTCTTCCTAATCGAAGTTTTTTTGAAATTGCGATGACAATTTCTCTCTACAATTTTTTATACTAATAAAAAATATAATTTTGTTATAATTTTGTGATCATTATGTTAGAAAAGTAATCGAGATATAAAAATTTGAGTTTACTACTAGTTTACTTCTCATTTCGTGAAGTCAATAAAAAGTTAATAACGAAACACTGTGTTAACAGAGTTAACCACAAAATTCGCAACAAGATAATTCGATTAGAAAAAGCAAACGGTAATCGGTCTAGATTTGCAACAATTCAAAATTCACCGTTTGTTCGCATCAATTGATAGCGATTTTTCTGACACAGTTCCTCGCTTAGCACAACGATGATTCGACGATAAATCGAATTTACTGTCTAGGAGCTAACTGTACTTGAATTTATCCCACAATGCGATTCAATCGAGTGCGTTCCGGGACAAAAAAGAGAAGACGTCAATTGTGATTCGTACCGTCAAATCAGTCGATTTATGCATCGTTAATGATTTCTCCATACTGACATTGTCAATCTCGCGATATTTAATATTAATCTTAAAAATGACAATATTTTAAAATAAATAAAAGCTTAGGAATGGGAGAACAAAGAGTTTCTTACTTTCTGAGAACCATTATATAATCAATTTACTCTTTCTGAAATGCACTGCAAAAACTTGCTTCGCATTTATATAACTAATAAATTATAATTAATAAACACCGGGAAGAAATACAATATCACTCATAATATTTCTTAATTTTCATCTTAATACTTGTCGGTATGCTGTTCAGCATCGATACATTATAACGGTATTTCTTCTGGGTCACGATGACAATATTTAAATAAATGATAGCAAATGTCTTTTTTTTCAAAATGACTGTACTTACGCATCATAAACTGCGTGAAATGCGATTCGTAAATCCATGCTGCATCAGAGTGTGTTTCGTTGACTCGAATTGTACAATCGTCGCGTTTTTCCGCAAGTTGGCGCACGTCTTAATTAAACCAGTATCGGAAGTCAGTATGGCAATAAAGAACAACTTTATACTTTAGCGTCTATAAAGTTTACTTTTACTGACGTGGCGAGTGCATTGAATCAGACTGGTTTACTTCGGGTCATTTGAATTTTTTATGTTGTCGTCATGTGCATTTGTATGGATATCTAAATTATTTTATATTAAATTGTTTATTATATGTTTTGTATTTTCATGATTTTCTTTTTACATGTAAATTGAATTAAAAGTTTCAATAGCTATGTGATACGTATTGAGAAAATAATTCTGAAATTATGTTAGATTAACTATTAAATTTGACAATGCTTTTGTTAATACTTCTTTATTTATATTTTTCATTTATACTTTATTTATACTTTTATAAAAATCGTGACTTGATCAATTCAATACTGGAATTCATTTACGGCATTTAATCGCGTGTTGCTCGTGTCGAGAAATAAATTTCATACTGTCGCTAAACCAATGTTAGCAGTGTTTAGGAGCTTCATCTGAATTTAGCTTCGTTTACTTCACACCTTGTTAGGATTGTGGTTTCCATGCGTTTACCTAATGGGAAATGTGTTCGACATCTCCTGCTTCCCGTTACAATTTAACGCCTTGAACTAATGAGACATAACAGATCAACAAATACTAATCACGTGTTCGCAATTGTAGCAAAAACCGCATGTCCAATCGAAACAAATCGTTTCTTGTCAAAAATAATATATCAAAAGTGATTCCGCAGAAATAAAAAATTGTGTCTATTATCACGTAAGTTATTTGATTACAATTTATTTTTAGTTAATCTTGACTTTGCATTTTTAGTTAATCTTGACTTTGCATATAATTTATTTTAATTCATATAAATGTTTAATCAAATAAATATATGTGCATAATTAAAACAAGAAAGCGCTCAAGTTGAAAGAAAGCATCAATTAATAAATAAGTAACTTTTCATGTGAAAGGAGGCCAAGAAAGTGAACGACTGGTAAATATAACATCGAAGCAATGAGCAAAGGTTTCTGGTGGAACGGGAAAACGATCTGGGAACAGGTGAATGAGCGCGAGAGAACTCGGTTATTGACGCATAATTATGTGCACAATCTGCGTGAGTTTGCACGTGCACGTAATGTTTCATGCCAGGTCAAAGCCACTCGTGAAGTTATGTACCTAGGCAGTAGATTTCTGTCAAGTATTCTTACATTTTTCGCAACAAAGAGTCATCGCAGCGAATTTGTTGCGCGGTTATTAATCCCAAGAGCATTGAATTGATTATAATTATTATAACTAAACGATATTATAATTATACGAAACACATCGCATGATCAAATGTCGAATTTGATTAAGTGGCTGCTAATATCAATGTTTTATATTAATGGTAAGTTGCTAATGTCGATGTTTTTTAACGTTTAGTAAGAATGGCAGAATAGTGTCGCTGAAAATTTCATTAAATATCTATACACTTTGATTCAGGAGACTTGCTTAAGCTCTATATATGTATAAAAATATAAAGTTAGAAAAAGAATATAAATATTTAATGTCACTTTTAGAAACTTCATTTAGAAAACACTTTAGAAACGATACTTTTTTAATTATATATTTATAGCGAAAAAACTTTTGACATACCGATATATCTTAAAAATTAAAATCTACTTTTCTTTTTATATCAACCATTAATTATTTATTAATCTAATATATAATACTAAATAACTAATAATACTTTGCTATATACATAAATAACAAATATGTGTATATGTTGCTATAGAATTAATAATAACTAGCCTTTAGAGAGGTGCAAATTGTTTGCGATAATTTTATTATTAACAGAGATTATAATAGAAAATATAATTTTATCTAAATTAAACTGATTGTGAAATTAATAATAGTAAAATATTGTACAGAGAAAAATAGTGATTAGGAAAACATTTTAATATTGTGATTAAAATTATTTCTCTTGGGTAATTTTAAGAATTGTTTATTATTTATAATTTATTTATTTTATATCAAGCAGTTATTTATTAATCTAGTGTTCGATTCCGAACGCTGTATTCTGCAAATACTAGTAACTTTAGTCTCGCACTTCCGAAGATCAGAAAATGGATACGTTCCATTATGGAAGCGATCATATTTCCTTGTCGCGTAACGCGACAGAAGCTGTGATCGAAATAACGTCATCGGCACAGATGACGGAAAAAACCGATTCTTTCCCGCGGGCAAATATTAATAAACCCATAAATCCGAATACGTCCTCGAAACGGGATTTATATAAGTGGTCGATCGAATCGCGACTAACATATCACTATCGGGGATTCGTGTCAGTAGATTACGGATAATCGCCTCGGGAGAGTCGAAAATATGCTGTAGGCATCCGTGACGGACGCGATAAATATGTATCGTCGCATTTTTTTTCTCGCGACGCATAATTTGCAAGAGAATAATAGCAAAAGCCGACACATGTTAACGGTCCGACAAGTTGAATAGATCGGCAATCTTAGTTAATTGACTAAATAATAGATAATTTTTAAAATTACCCAAGAGAAATAATCTTAATCACAATATTAAAATGTTTTCCTATTCACAATATTTTTTGCTGTACAATATTTTACCATTATTAATTTAATCTCAGTTTAATTTAGATAAAATTATATACTCTATTACAATCTCTATTAATAATCAAATTATCGCGAACAATTTGCTTTCTAAAAGCTATTTATTATTAATTCTATAACAAGATATTTGTTATTCATGCATAGTAACGTATTATTAGTTATTTATTATTATTAATCTGTTTATTTCTCATTGATACTTATCAGTGATATTTCTTCCACAATTTGTCTTATGTTTTTATTATATATATTCTAAAATCTTCTCTTGTTTAAAATAAACTATGGGAAATAAGAAAGAATTAGTATGGGAGAGTTGAAGCAAAATAGATTATCAGATCTGCATGAGAAATCGAATATAATCTGAAAAATATCTTTAATTTCTCTTCTTTCTCTTTCTCTCTGTATTGTTTACAAATTTATATTCTTTTTCGAACAATAACTGATTTCTCATGTAAATCTGCTAAAAAAGATTCATGTCATTGTAATTTTCCCATAGTATCAAAACTGTCTCAATCATTTATAGGAAGTTTAAGATTTATGTGAGATTCATGTGAAGTTGTCTTAGAGTATTAAATATAATATATGTAACAGGACCTAACTTTAATCGTAGATTTTTATATTAAAATCATTTTCTTAACCAAAAACATCGATGGAGCTGTTTTCAGCTCAAAAATATCGCAACTTTTCTCTCACTACTAACTCAAAACTAAGTTTCTTAAATCTAATCAACTAATAAAATATTATTATTCTTTATTTCAAACGTTTTGAGACAAAAAAACTCAGAATTTTAGTACTAAAATATTTAATCTTAAATTTAAAAATAATTTCCCTCTTTTTCTCAAAATATCTTTCAAGAAATTTAATTTCACATTAAATTACAAATTCTTTATTAAAATTAATTATTGTTAAAATTATATAATTAATTAGAGGTCTAAAATCCTAAAATCTTTTTCATTGTAAATCCACATATTCTCGCGGCAATACATAAAGATATGTAAAAATAAACCGCGCTTCTCCGAAGGAGAAGCCATTGGACTCACAATGATAATTCTGGAGCGACTGCAATTTCACGTTTTACTCGGTCGTCCTTGAACGCAAGTATGGATAGGCAAGCAGGATTTTCCAGTAGCCGATGAAGAGTACCTCCTCTTCCTCCTGCCTCTCCTCTCGCGCACGTTCTTCACACGTAAAAATCCGGTTTTCCGAAGCGCAGAGAATATCTCCTTTCGACACACGCGTGAATACCTGGTTTTAACGAGCACCTTTATTAAAACCGCTCGCGTCACTCGCGCGCATGAAAAATCCTGTCGATGACAAAATCCTTTCCGATGATAACGATGGTGATAACAATCCGAGTTCTTTACCGTTCCCTCACTTTTTCCGCGCGACTTCGTCGAAATCGTGGATCTCACCAACCCGTCCCGTAGACAAGTTCTCTTCAGAATCGACTCCGCGATGATTCACTGTTCGCGAGCGAGAGATTCCGAGTGGTACACGTAGAAACCGCGTAGAATCCCAGCCGAAAACAAAGATCTTTTCTCTCGGTGCGTAGATAGAAAAAAAAAGTTTGCCGGGGGATTTTCTCAGAACGACACTCGTGAGAACTCAAAGAGAGGACACGCACCGCGCTCGCGGACCGACGCGGCACTTGGGTGTCTGAAGGTGCCTCAGGTGAGACGCCAGGTGGGTACCAGAAGAAAAGGCGCCTTCTCCTCTCCTTGTCTCGACCGGTCCCACCGCACCCGGCGAGCTACGGACAAGGTTTATGGCGAACGAACGGAATCCAAGCGTTCTCTTCTACATCCTAGGGAAGGGCGGAGGCGCCTCTGTTGGGTCCGATGATCTCCTCACGGGGCCCGGGCCCTGTCGAAGTTTCCTACTTTATCGGTGAAGAGGAGACTTCAATGCGTGCAACAAAATAGGTGTTAAGCACGAATAATTCGCGGTGAACAAGATCACTTAGATATCATTACACCAAAATAAAGAATCCAAAAAGACTTAAATGTATCTCAAACATAGAATTTTCACACATATTTCTTATCACGTCCAAAAACAAAGATAATATGTTAAAGTATGTTGGAAAGATTGGAGAGATTAAAATCATATTGATCCATATTAATTAAAGTAATTCTCTGTGTCTATTTGACTCTTTCTCTAATTGAGATATAAAACTTTATTAAATATTGATTACCTTATTTATAGAAATAGATAATGGAGCAGTACAAGCTCAGTTGCTATTTTTTATTAAATACTCATATAATTATCAAGAATTTGAATTAAATAAAAAAATTAATTGAATTAAATTAAAGAATTTTAATTACGAGATACTTGTTGAGAGTTTATAATGATGTTCAGATAACTTTAATTGTCAATTGTTTCCTTGGATCAGGGGCGAAACTATAAGTGCCGTATTAAATTGATGTAATAAAAAGTATGAAAAAATACTCATGAGCTCGGTCATGGGATAAATAACGAGTACGGAATCGAGAACGTGGAACGGTTTTTACATTTTCTAGGCGCGATTGCGTGACGTTGAGTGTTAATTTATTTGCGAGTAAGTCGCCGGCCATAATTAATCGTATCACGAGAATAATGCAGACGTTACGTCACACACGAATGTTTCAACATTCAATATTAGCGCTAATGATGCGTCAAACACTGGCGCTATAATTAATCCGATCTAGCCGTATTATATTGTGATTATGATAACTATAATTAAACTCTTCGAATTGAATCCAATTGTTGCAAGGGACTGATTTATATCTTCCACGATCCCCGACGCAATCAAAATTGTATAGTTCGGCAATAATAAGCTCCCGTTCCACCTAAAAATCACTGCCACGGTTTACGGCGAGCGCCTAGCAAGAATCTTGGTTCTCCTGCACATGAAGAAACGAAGAGGCCTCTGCTGAGTTCGATGATCTTTACGCTTGCGAGTCTCGCTTCCGAGATCTCTGCCTTATCGATCATGATATCGAGATTTCCCCGATCCCTCCCTCTAACGAAAGCTCTAATAGGAAATTATGTGGCGCAAACACGTTCTTCGGCAGCATGAGCGAGCAATGGCGAGCATGAGTTACGAGTTGCGGCACAAGTTAATTACGCTCGAATGCTAATAATATCGCGAATCATTCGCCAGACCGGATGTCGGTTATGTCTTATTTCTAAGTTTCCCCAGTGATAGTGCAAATATTTAATTATGTTATGAATCATATGTGCATGTTGAAATTGCAAATTAAGTCGGTGAGTCCGATGATAGAAAGGTTTGGTGAAATTTTTATCATGCTGGTGTTCTACATAATAGTTCTTTTTTAATATAGATGAAAATATTTCCTTCGTCAAAGTTCTTTAAAGAATTCTTCATAAATTTTAATTATAAGTAATCGAAAAATTCTTTTTCTCAAAGAATGTAAAATTTGTTAAATAAATCTGGGAAAGCCTGTACAAAAAGATGAAATGATAAATGGAATGTGCACTTTTTCTGTTTGTTAAAGCGGATGATTCGAGTTTTTCACTTCTTTCCTGCTTCACGATTTTTCATGTAACTTTCGAAGATAGAATTGACACAGAATTTGCCTTTCCTTTCGCTTAAGAGGAAGATAGTTTAACGGGTAAAAGCGTACTTACTTCCAGTCGGATAGTCAAGTTGGCGTTTCTGCAACATATATAGGGTAGAACACACGTAAATTAAAGCCCGAGTGAAAACGTTTAAAAATTTAGTTTTATAATGAATTTCGTTCTGATGCACTTGCAGTGCAAACTGCACCTGGTGCATTTAACAATACGTAAGAAAGTCTCGTGAACAATCGAGATAATTAAGATCGTAAATTTAAAAAAAAGTAAAATATAAACACGCTTATAAAACATTTCTTTTCCACAATAATCGATAAAATAAATTTTAATTCATAAATAAAATTTACTTATCAAGTGTACTCACCTCATAATCACATGTTGGCAAATTCACGTTCTTCGTCTGCATCTTCTGCAAAGAAGAGACGATTGTGAAGTATTAAACATTTTATTTGTAAATTATATAATATAATATATATAATATAATATAATATATAATATATAATATAATATAATATAATATAATACAATATAATATATAATATATATATAATATAATATAAAATCGAAACAGGTTTTTTTAGTCTTTTGTAAAAGTGAATATATTTAATATTTTTGTAATATCTAATTCAATATTTTTAATTTAAGCTTATCGTAAATTAAAATCTAAAAATATTTTGTGATTTGCATCAATTTTACTTAATTCTTTCAATATCTTCTTTATTTATTACAATGGAAAATACAGTATAAGATTGCAAATTTTAAGCAGAGAATAAGATACCATGTTATGCAAGCATAAACAGCCAATATATGCAACGACCTACATTTTTTATTTCTCCTCATAATAGTTAAGATGCATTTCATTATTACTTTTATATTATTTATAAATACATATTTATTGCATTCTAATATAAACACCTTGTAAAATAGGTATTGTCGAATGTTGTTCCGCGCGCGCATGTTTATAACATATAACGATATACGATCGACCATAAAGATGAGGAGTAATACGGGGCTACTGTGAAATTCGCACAAACAACAACAAACGACATTGGATTCTACAGGAATGGCTGCAACGTGGCCAGTTGCCGCCACACAATATGTTATAGTTTATGAATCGAATCTACACCCGACTTTACGTGTAAACAAGGAACTCTCCCGACCGAGAGAGAAGAACTTCCTTCGGTTCCGTGACCCGCAGCCATTATGCGTCGGAGCATTTTCTCACGAGATACCTTGCTCTAATTATATGTCTAGCCTTTGCTCCTGAAACCTACGGCTTTATTGCTAAATATGCTCGCGCTACGAAACGGAGCCCCGAGGAAAAAATCTAATTTCTACTTCGTGCTCCGTACTTAGGGATCCCCCAAGTTTCGCGGGACCAATGGCTGCTTTCGAAAAACATGCGGTGGTCGTTCGGCTGCGGCTTCGTAAGATCTCAACGGCGGTAATCTCGGGTTAATCGCATAATTCCGACGGCCGCGACATCGTAAACGCGCGCCCCGACGAACGAGAACATCGACCGCTTCTCGTTTGAAAAGGTGCCCGAAAGCATTTCCACATAATTAATCCTTTTACCCTGGCGGCTGTCGTAGTAGTGCGCTTCGAAAGCATTTGGAAACGTTATCTCCTCATGCTCGGATCGCATTATATTGCGAAACTCTGCGCCGCGAGATTATCAGATAACAGAGTATAATACATAAATGCATTTATTATTATTCACTTGTAATTAACTAATTTGTCATCGCAGATGCACTCTGAGAATATTTAAACATTATCGATAAAACATTGTGAGATATACAAATAAATGCAATTGTTTTATTATCAATATCAAATTATAATATAATAGAAGTAATTATGTATAAGCGTTGCCGAAATTTGCGCTTACGCTTCGCACATTGTACGAATCTTTATTAAATTATTAAAGATAATTTATTTTCAACGAGTTTTAATTAAATGCTTCTTTCGTAATATTTTAATGTTTAATTTTAAGATTGAGATTTCATTTGAAATCTTTATTAAAGCAAGTTTATTCCTATGAAACTTATTGTCAATGCTTTGAAACTTATTGTCAATACTAGCCGTCTCTAATTTCAAACTTGTTATATTTACATCCTTGAAAGAAAAGTCAACGAATCCTACATAAAACATGATCATATATTTTATTTCGATGTATATTCGCATACATAAATGAAAGAAATAAAGTGTGACACTTGTATATCGGGGACTATAATAGTGATAACTCTCCTTTTGAATGAGATTCAAGTATGAAGTCAACGAATCCTACATAAAACATGATCATATATTTTATTTCGATGTATATTCGCATACATAAATAAAGGAAATAAAGTGTGACATTTGTATATCGGACTATAATAACGATAACTCTCCTTTTGAATGAGGCTCAAGTTGGATGTTTATAGACCAAGCAGTAGCTAAGCAATTCTGTCATACATAAAATGATACAATAAAATGCGCGAATTTCTCTCTCCGATTTCTCTCTCTTCCTCCCTTTCTTTCTTCCTCATAGAGAACTCGAGAACGAATGCGTTTATGTTTATAGAACATAAACTGGAAACTGGAAACTGGAGTATTACTGTTCCCAATAACGGGTTTCACACGTGTATGCGCCTGCATATGTATATGTGAGTACATATATATGCATGTGCATATGTCGAGACCGCTACACGCTCGATAATCTACCGAATTGGTGAAACCGTGTATTGTATATCTGACAGGATATCCTCCATCAGCTTCTTTTTCAGGATGCTTTTTTTCGTGGTGAAAAAAATCTGGTGCTACATCCGTTCTCTCGCAAGGTTCTTGCCTCGATAATTTCGATCGACCTCCCCTTCGATTTCGTCAAACTTTACCTATTTGTTTGGAAATTTAAATAAAAAATTTCACCATTCCTTTATCAGAAATATTGAATTATATGAATTTTTCTTTTCGTTTTTTGCGCTATCTTTCGGCACCAACAAATTGAGCGATATAACGTAAAACTAATAACTTTATTGTAAATTCTTCATTTTCGTGTCATCTTGTTCTTAATGAAAAGAATCTTTCTTTATAATGCAAATCAAGTGTTAAAATAAAAAATCTTAAAATCAACAAATTAAAGTTAAAAATGTTTTATAATTAATGTGATCTTGATTATAAATAATTTATCAATAAGCCATCTATCTCAATCCTTGAATAGGACAATAATACACATATTGTAATTATGAATATAATAAAAATAAGACAAGAAGATAATGTCATTAAATTAACGGAATGGAGCTGATGACATCAAATAAATATTTACCAATGAATAAAGATTATATCAAGATTCGATAATTACAGCGGATATTTACCAATGAATAAAGATTATATCAAGATTCGATAATTACTAATGGAAAATATCAAGATATAAAAATCCTGACGATTAGTAAAAAAATAAATAAAGTATAACTTATTGTATCTTATTTGCTAAAAATAAATAAGATATAAAATTGTTTTTAATCTGCTAAAGCATATACGATATTTATTAGACATGAAATATATGATATATGACATTTTAAGGGAATAATTCACACTCAAAGCACATTTCTCTCTCAGATTTTCTGTACTTAATTAGTGTATAGCGCTATTTGCGGGCAAGCAAGAGGATTGATTAATTTTAAACTCGAATCGCAACTGTCTCCGCGAATCTCTGCGAATTTACACTTGCCTTGGATATCAAAAGTTTAATAGGCTACAGGTCGCGAGATGAAATTCAACTACTCAAACACGGATATTTTCTCTGTTAATGAAACTCCAAGTGTATGTTGGCATGCATATTTAATTAATTAAATCGTCAAATGTCGATTTTGCTAAACCGTCTTCCAAATGTTCCTGCATCATGTAAATTAAATTCCTGCTCAGAAATAAACGTAATTAAATCGTATGTACAACTTAGATAAATAGAATGTTTGTTAGCTTATCATTTTATTACTTGCATTTGTAAGTTTTGGCAAAAGAAAATAAAGAGAAGTTAAAGAATGTTATGCGTTGAATCTCATTAATTGTTACTGGTTATTCAATGGATAGCTATTATTAAAAACCAGTTTTTAATATAAATTAAATAACAACAGGTGTAACGCATCAAAAGGAATAATTCTCAGCGGTTTTCTTTGCCTCTTATTACGAAGACATCGAAGTGTTTCACCCATCTTAAGTTTCGACCTCTCGAGGCCGCGCCTGTGTCTAGAATTATAATTTTCTTCGGAATAAAGATTCTCAGAAGAATCCCTCAAGCATTCCATCAATCGAGGATGTATGATAAGAAAGTCACAGACTTGAATTTACTAGAAATTGCTTTTATCCCGGGCAAAGACCTCCGTACAAAAAACTTCTCCTCTATCATACAAGAACTTCTCATGATTATTTAACTTATCAAATACGTAATATACAATATTTTCCAAAATTGCAATTAAATGTTTTATTCTTTTTAAAACTATAAATTATGATAACATTACAAGAGATTTAAAAATCTTTGTGTTGTTAGAATTGAATACTATATGTATTTAATTTTTTACGAGAAACTAATTTCTTGAAAAATGATATATAGCTTGTTATATTGTTTAAACAACATTTTTTAGAATAACAATATCGGACACGTGTGGTATTATAGTAATTTTTATAACATTATATGTGCGAGCTACCAAAATATAAGCATAAGATAATCAATAAAATAATTCGAACGGATGATAAATTTCTTTTAATACATAATAGAGCACAAAGAAAATCGTTGGATTTAGCTGCTTTTAATGCATTTGCTTTATTATTAAATTTATGTTAATTATTTCTGGCAATTAATTATTTTAAAATTAAAAATTGCATAAGAATAAATATTACTATTACATGCATACACTTTATTTTTATAACATTAAAATTTATATATTAACATTATATTAAAACTTTTATGTTCATAGATGTTATGCATTACTAAAATTATAGAATCTTCATTTTAACTTGTAATATTTTGCGTAAAATTAAAATCGATTTTAATACAACTATATTATATTTAAAAAAGAAAGCAAAAAGTTGTCATTTTACATAAGTGTTGTGAGAATTTATGAATGTTGAGCGACTAAAAAATTTGCAGATACGATATCAAAATATGCTTTCGTACATGGCAATATTCAATTATTAATGACCTCGATTACATTTTCACGTGTATATGCTATATGTGTATATGCTACGCCCGCGGATATGGATTTACCCATCGTACATCCAGCCGTGTACTTTAAACCACGATGCAAGGCAATCGGTGTGTGCAAAGTAGACTGTTCTCCACTTAAAAAGGATCTAGGTATGGTCAATGCGGAGCACGCACCATGAAGCGTGATACTCGTCGGAAGTAACCGACCCGTTACAATTGCAAATTACATCTCCTCATCGTTGTGACTTTCCTACTCCCAGGTAAACAACAAGGACAAATAGTGCTAGATTGAATATTTGCTCGTCGCGGTATCCCCGCCGCTGCCATCCGTACGTGTTTGAATTATTAATCGAGTTTGCGTAATAAAAATTGCATATCGGTCGTTGGCGGTTTGAGAAAAAATCTCGGAAAAAATTCGACAGTGCGTTCCGCGAATACTACGGTTGGTAGACGTAGCGAAATTAATTGAAGCAATTATGCTCTGAGGATAATTAGACTTACTGTAACAGGATATTTCGCAAGGTAATTATGGTTTATTTGCTAATTAGAGTCTCTATGTTGTTATTACATAATATTCATCAACTAAATATTTATTGACTAAACATATATATTTTTTAAATTTTCTACCAATGTTAAATTCTCAAAACTGCGTAAATTTTTATCTATTTTATATACTTGATTCTTTGAATATGATGTCTCCCTTCGATGATAAAAAAGTATAATTATATAAATCAATAATTAAATCTTTTTATTCGTGCATACCACTTTGTTGGTACACATTCAATTCGCGAAAAGTTTAATCTTTTTAAAATAAATAAATAAATTAAAGAAGCGAGAACAGAGATAAACGTACCTTGCTGTTACGTAACAAAATGTTTGCAAAAAAATTGCAGATGTATGAAACTGTGATCTTAATACTCTCAGCTTTAAATAGAAAAAAAAGCGATCATTATTTAATTATTTTTACACACCGCCGAGTCTCTGGGGTATAATTAACATAATTGGAAACAAATTGTCAATTAAACTAACGTTGTTTAAAAAGCATTATAATTAATCAAATAGATCCTATCCCATATCAAAAAAAGGTGTGGCGATACATCATTAATTAATGTATTCTGAAAAAATAGGTTAAAGGAAAACTAGGAAACCTTAAGCAGCATTCACGAGATCTGGTTATCCAGATATCAATTCGATTAAAGGAAACCCCCAATTAAAGAATCGAATGGTGAAGGTTAAATTATCGATAGAATGTATGTAGGGTACGTTAATCTTGCATCAAATATTCGTAATAAAATATTTGTAATAAAACGATCAGCTTTAGCTATTTTGAAGATCCACTCGATTTCTCGTTCACATTCTAAGATGTAAAATATGCATTCTATGAGCATCCTATGACTTGAATATATCTTTTTATAAATTTGTTCTTGGTGAAAATATTCTGATTATAAGCGGATATTCACCATCGGACGGTGTAAACATCTGATTACTCGCATGCAAAGGTAGGTAGAAATTAGAATCGCGTGTGGCAACTAATTATGGCATAATCATTCCGGTAGTCCAGCAAACCGGGCGCGTAAAAAATGGCCAGTAAAATGAAAGGCGTTTCATGTAGAACATTATTATTAAGTTCATAAATAATTTCACCGTAATTGCCTACCAAATAACAAAATAAATCTTGCCTATAAAAGAATCTGAGATAAGCACCAACCGTTTTTAAATTAAAATTAAAAGTGAAACTAAAAACATTCAAAAAATTATATAATACTTTAAACAAGCGGGATTCAAAGTATAATTACAAAGTATAATTTTCCTAAATAAATAAAACACGTATATCTTTTTAGGTATATATTGAAGAAATAAATTGTAGTAGAGACAGGTTAAAAAATTTTACATTTAATAGTTCTCACGTTTTGCTTTGCCACGTTTGCTGTACTTATCGGTCTTTCGACGATAAATGCTCTTACGAGAATCTCCCCTTAACTGTCTACTTGTTTAATAAAAAAGAAACATTTAGTTAGTGCTACGTGGAACTAAAAGAAATTTTACAACGTTCTTAGCGAATCACGTCTTTTTCGTCCTCAAACAAGGCCATCTTTCTGGTTCTTAGAATTTTTTAGGTTGTGGTAAATAAATATATTAAGATTTTTAAAATAACATGATTAGTATAACATCATGAGGGACATAACTTTTAACTCTTCTGATTCTAATGTTTCAAACAAAATAAGTTTTGAACATACCCTGTATTAAGCACACAATAATAAATATTATAATTTACTTATAAAGAAAATGGAATATTTAATATAATCCATTCAATTTAGATCCTTTTTAATCTCTTAATGCAATTATACTATGATATATATACTATGAATATGTACTACGAATTTTAATTAATCCCATTTGTAATTCATTGCGATGATAATGGAATAATTAGTCTTTTCAACTTAGTTTATTTTAATATTATAACATAACTTTAGTGCTTCAGTGTTCTAACCTCCGCATATCTAACAGTATTTTAAAACTCCATTTTTAAAGCTTCGATAAGAAAAATGTAGTTCACGCTTCGCAGCATTCCGCGATGCAATATGGCCGCGACGTAAAAGTAAAGAGATTATGATCCCATTTACTGTAAATTCCACTGAAAAATTTATTCCGCCGCTACTTCAGCGGAATGTCGCGGTCAATTATAAGAACGAGCGATTCCTTGCTCTTTTACTATCTTCAAAAACGAATAGGAAGACGGTACGAACCCGTAATGGAAAAAAAGAAAATCTAGAAATATTCCGAGGGATAATTTATGTAGACACTCTTTCTCCATGTATACGCCGTGTTCTCCATGGAGAAGCAAAGTACATTCAAATTTGCGTCAAAACCGACATCCGGAATACTTAATCTCGATGTGTACATCTTGCAAACAAATTATGACACATAAATATCGAATGAATATGAATTGCGTATTACATCAGCAAGCAATAAATTACTGTCATAAAAATAAGCAGATTAAAACTGATATAATACGGATAATTAACACGTAAAACTATACAACATGTATTTAATTTCATAATCTTTTATTTGCTACGTCTAAACGTAATCATTCTTCAAAACTTCTTTCACAATAAAGCGATCTAGAATTATAAAAGGAATATTTTTCCTATTACGATCTTGTTTACGATTTCAGATATAAATTAAATAATTTTAACATGTAAAAAAACTCCTGCAATATTTGGTCAAAGTTTAATATTATTTTTAAAAATCTGTTATATGCAAAAGTAAATTCATGCCGTTTTAATTTCGATGAGTTTAATTTTCGACCGCAGATACATATGAAAAAAATGTATTTCAAATGTGTCAGACGCCAACAAAATTATGAACTCGAGTAAAAATATTAAAAACTTGTTACTTGCTCACGTACCAAACCTCATGACAAACCGCAAAAATAGATAATATATATAAAAAAGAGAAATGAAATTTGTATCAAATTAATTAATATTAAAACCTTTTTTATGACGGAAAAATTTTAATAATATTTTTCTAAATTACACGGAAGGCTGAAAGTAGATTGTGTAAAATGTATTCTGATGAATGTATGTCATTATTATAATCCTTCATAATGAAAATGGGATTATTTTTCGAGAGAGAAAATTTATTTTTAACAATGGGCTTACCAATACTCTAGGAAATTTCCAACACGCGTTATACGCATTCAGGATTCTCACATTTAATAATGATTATTATGAGACAGAATAGCGCTCACGCTTCACAGAAGTATGATTTGTTCAAAACCATTTGTACGTATCGAACTTTCAATATAACGCAATAAATCGACGTTGCACGCGATATTATTACACTGACAAAATTAATGAGCTATGAATATGCAATAAAAGAAATTGCAAAATATTGTGAAAATATTGCGAAGTAATAATACCAAGCGATACACGACACTATTGCAATTTGTTTGAAGACTTCTTGTATTTTATAAAAACGTAGTAAACTGGAGGCGTTTTGTTTTATTGCGTGGCGGATTTACCGGAAAGACTATCGAGACAGCGTCGGTTCAAATGCGCGCTTCGTGACAAACTGACTTTAAGAACAGGCGTGTGGGGGCAACGGAACCTTGCGGCTTTCGGGCGGGTTAATACGAGTCCTGATTGGAAGTCTGCCTCACGCGTAAGTTCCTTCCCTTCTTTGTTGACCCTTTTAGTTTGGGATTAAATTCAAGGGCTAGACAGTTATCCTCGGTAACGCTCCCGAAGCTATACATTGAAAGATTACATTCATAATATATTTGTAACAACTTATGCTTTATATTTATTTTCTAAAATATTTATACAGACATGTTGGTGTGATTAATTAAATACAATAAATTATGTTATAATGAATACAACATGCAACGCGAGGCATGAAATTAATATAAGTTATGCAATTCTACTAGTATTCTTATGTTGTAAATGATTTCTTATCTCTTATGTAATTAAATAGCTTTTTGAAATTTTTTTATCTATAAGTCATGCTAATTTAACAACTTTAATGAATGTTATCTGAAAGAGTGAGAATCTTAATCCTTTCTCGTACTATATTATGTGAGTTTGAAAGTAATTTGAGCCTCTTATAAAATGAGAAACTATAATTTGCCTAACTCAAATGTAAACTGGGCCTCCGATGAGTCACGAGTGAAACGTTATTCATATCTGAAATCATTTACTTGCAAAGTTTCGTTCAAACTGATAGATTCGGGTCAGCGAAGTTGCGTTGTAAACGATCTTGACAGGTTTGAAATTTCGAACAACTTTCCGCTTATAATTTGAGGTTCGTTTGCAGTATCCGGCAGGTAGTGTTTTCCGAACTTCTCTTTTTTTAGCAAGCAATTTGTAGACTGACGAAAGTTTCTACTTACCGGTGATGAGCTACTCGGGAATACGTGCCAGAAGAAAATCTACTCTTCGGGACTCTCGTGATTTCCAAAGCGCTTTTCAAAAGGTCAAGCTTGATGGTTCCCCGAGGACGGATATACTACAATTTTGCTCTTACAAGCTTTCGTCTTAATAAAGAAAAAAAATCTTTAAAAAAAAGGCTAAATTTAAATTAAAAATATCAACAACAATTCTTTTTTTCTCGGTAATAAAAAGGTTTGTCCTCTTTGAAAGTTTGGTATCAACTGTGTTGGACAAATTTCTTTATTTCTTCTTTGAAGACAGTCAAATTTTATAAATTAAAATTTTTTCGACTAAAAATTTTTATGAAACAAAACTTCATTGAATACATAATCATGTTGTACTCGAAAATCTATTGAACAAAAACAAAATTTTTTTGTTCGACTTAATAGACATGTAGTATATATATATATATATATATATATATAATATATATATATAAAAATATGCACGAATATAGGTATTGGATTAGTTGAAGCTGCTTTCTCGACGGAACTGTATTATATTAAAAATAAAGATTAGTTGCAGAATTATGTAAACAACATTATCTCACGTTCGCGTTAATCCTGCCATGTTGATCCAGGAAAGCAGTCAACGATTACGGCAAGTCCGTTAGGAACTTGTGGTAACTTCGATGACAATTCTGTCACATTTAAAGTAAAGTTCATGAAGTGCTGATAATTCCAAACTAGTCCGATCAAAATGTAACGGTTACGTTAATGCATTTAATGCTTTCTCTCGTGACATATCTGTGAAAATGTCTCCCGAGTCTGTGCGCGTACGTGATAATACCACCAGGTACCTGATCGATATTCGCATATACGTAGACTAAGGTGAATATTATATGTAGACGCAGTCGGACTGCATGGATTAAACTTATAGAATACCGCAAAGAGATACCGCAAGTAGACAGCTTGTAGAGTATCTCGGGACGATAATAAAGTTGTCGAGTACGAAATGTGTGTGTGCGTGTGCACGCGCGTGCGCGCGTGCGCGCACACACACGCACACACACATTTCGTACTCGACAATTAAAAGCGGCCACGTTTATTCAAGCTCGAACTCCTGCGACACTCATCGCCGTATATTTTGTAAAAAAAAAAAAAATTAATTCTCGCCACTCCAAACATCACGGTACACGCATCGTGTTATGTTATTTCTAAAATAGCTGCAGCAAAATATTCGTACTCTTTTTGAAGATTATGCCGGCATGCGTTTTACGTGAAATTATATTTCATATGAAAATTCAAGTTACATTTATACAAGGATTGAAATTCCTACAGTTTACGTTTAACGAATTCCGAGTTTAGTATACACACGAAAATGATATCTACTCTTATTTTCTCCCGTGAGTCCGCAAATATGAGAGATTATGAGTTGAAATATCTTGAATACTCAACTCGTAATTTCTAATATTTGGCAGCCTGCAGCACGGCTGAATCTATACGTGATTAATAAAATTTTAGCTTCCGTTTAAAATCCAGGTTCGTCCAAAAATTTCTACAGAATACTTTTATTTAAAAATATTTCTAGTTAGTCTAATATAAACCACTAGACAACACTTATATTTGTTTAATTTTATCTAGCCTATTAAAATTAAGGAATTATTTTCTTTTGAGAAATTCTATAAGTCAAACCAAAAATTAATAATTCTTATATAAAATATATTCATTATCGATCAACATCTTGCTAACGAATACATCTACTAAACGAATATTTACAGAATTGATTCTCTAATTTGTAAATTGTTACGAGCAACTCATTAACTCTGCGAAAGATCACCGTTTACCTTCGAGGGTGAAGAAATGAGCTGTCTCTCGTTCGGCGGTTGAAAAGCGGTCAAAACATCGCGACATCGCGCATGGAAAAGTGGAAAGTGGCTGATTAATTGTCGATGAGGAGAGAGAAAGAAAGAGAGAGAGAGAGAGAGAGAAAGAGGAGGAGAGGAAGAAGCGAGAGCGACAAGAGGAGAACGGAAGCGGGACAAGAGTGCGCCTGCGCATCATTCTCGGGAGCGCTTGTTATGGAGGCCTCAGTCTTGGCTCGCCTGGGCAGTAGGCAACACGGCCGACGTCTAAGCATCGCGCCAAGTATCCGGGGAGCCCCGGGGACGTTCTAAAGATAGAAAACGCGCGCCGCCGATGCGCTTCGCGCCGCGCTACCACGACGAGAAGCGCGACGACGCGGGCTTCCACCGAGCGATAACGATGAAGAGGTATCGCGCGTGAGGTACCGAAGCGAACGATCGAACGCGACGATCGAGGACGCGCGACGTTAAGGAATAGGAAGCGAATAAAGGTGTCTCGACGACGGGGGTGTCTTGAGACTCCCCCGTCTTCGGTATCGTGATAACACGGTGTTGCGTGTACGTGTCCGCGCGAGGAAATGACAGACGCGCGAATCGATCGTGCGAGGCGACACGCGAGTGGAGCGGAAGTGACAAGGGAAACCACTAGATCCGCCGCTCGATGCGACTCGTTTAGAATCGTCGCGACGCTAGATAGGGAAGAGATCCGCGAGAGTTAGCGAGGAGCATCTCTCAGCGCGTTTCTTGCTTCTCCGCGATCCGGTCGCTGATTCTCGACGGAACGGAACTTGTCGGAATATAGATAACGTTATCCCGCAACGGAAATTGATAGAGACGCGAGTTCAGTGATATATCGCGACAGCGTGCTAGCGCGTCGCATCGCTGGGACGCGTGACGGGAATTCATAGCTATTCGCGGACGATGTGGTTTTCGCTCTGTAAGCTGTTTAGCTTCCAATAGTGGCGCGTTTATTTGTTCTTCTCTCGATTCTGCGGTATAAATGCGTTCAAGGCTGGCTGGAATCGACCGCTATTTCTCACGTTGGCATTCGAGTCAAACGAGGCAGCATTTGCGAAATCGGCGCGCATGATACGGCGCTGTTTCCGAAACGTATTGCGAGTAATTTGATGTTGGATGTTTACTTGACGGCAATCACGTTATGTACAACGCGGTTGCGGTCTGTTTGTGTAAATCACGTAAATTCGATTTGAAAGCAGAGTGTGGAATATTATATTATTAATATTTCGCTTTAATTGCCGCATTAATATCCGCGGCACGAAAACATAATATGTAATTGCCCAGTCGTTTGTATTGTAAATTCCTTTTTTTTTGTTTATGGACTCTTTGGAATCTGTATAGACTAACTCGATTTTTATTTTAAGAAGTATATTTCAAAAGGTTGATAAGCTTTAATTTACAAATTATTAAGAGTTTCACGAGTTTCAAATGATCATTCATATAATTACTAATATAATTAACTGTAATAATTAGCTCCAATGTTAAAAGATTGTGGAAAAAGATGATATTCAATGAAATAGCTAACTAAGAAAAAAAATCGATTCTCTTCTTATCGAAGCGTCCGCAGATAAAAGAAAAGTCAAGAGTTTAATACACTAAATATTTAGGTGCAATGCTGCCTCAATTTTTAAGACAAAACTTTAATTATCGACTACTTCATCTAAATTTCGATAAAGAGTGATTCTGGAAACAGTGTAGATTTATGATATAAAATTCTAATTCAAATGTAAAGTTTCTGCGCGAAAAATACGTTGAAATACCAACGACACGATATTATCGCTACATGATTTGGTCAATTTCGGATCTGTAACGATCCGATTTGTCCGTCATTATAACTCCCCCGGGTCTCATTTTCTCGATGCATCGATTTTAAACTTTAACGATAACACTTATGCCAATATGGGCAGCTCTCTTTACGGTACTCTATCATTTCTCGCAAAGAAATGCGTAACATTTTTAATAAATAAAACGTCGCATGTCGATTTTATACAATCATTCTAATGTTGTTCAACGAGTGCGAAAATCCATACTTCCATCAAATTTATCGCTAAAAATAGTTATCTGATACTTATCTCATATTGATAATATAATAGACACGGTTTTCATGTTAAGCCGCGTGTTATCGTAATATCTATTATTTAGTTGATAAAATTAAATTTGACGCCGGTTGACGTCATTATTCGTAAGATACGTACGAATATTTTTAGACATATCAATCAATTCAAAGAAACGTTTATTTAAAAAGAATTATAAATGTACACTATACTAAATAAGTGAAAAATAGAATATTTTATATTGATGCAAAAGACAAAATTATACACATTTGCATTTTAACAGTCATATAAATAATCAAACTGTCTCGTAAAATCTAAATCAATAAAGTTACAGGCAAACATGCTAGGTAGTAGATACTTTTAGCATTGGCATATGACTGTAAAAGTCGAGCACTAAGAGCCGACGTTTACTGGCGTCATACCGCGATGGACTTTCGCTTTAGCAAGACACTACTTATACTTTTTGCATTGGAAACTTGGAAAGCCATTTAAGTTATCCGCGTTATATATCCCAATGCGCGCTTCTTACGTGCCTCCACTCAACTTTACCGGCGATATCAACGCTGAGATATGCTCGATGTTTGACAGGGAAAAACTCGAACGTAAAGTTATCGGTGTACAGCCCCAACGGGACTAACGAACGGGAAAGCCTTCCCTTTCCCAGTTACACTCAGTTGCCTTATAAGACTCTCGTCTACTTAACGTCGCTCTCTCGCTTCGTATTTTCCTACTATCGTTCGCTTTGCACGTTTTTTCAACGCACTTCTCGAATTCGATGACGGAAAGCAGTGACGAATTTGACGCTACCCTCCAGATCCTTCGAAACTCCTCCATCAATGTCACCGGAATTCCATCTCGTAGCTCTCGATTCTTTCATTCCTTCCGCTCGAAGGCGCTCCACGTCAAAGTCCACGAGATTTGTCGGCTAAGATTTCTCTCTTGCCCCTTTGCTCCGCAACTGATCCAATTTGATACCGCCATTACACTAATTGAAATGCTATATCTTTCGACATTGTTATCGCATTAACGATGAAACTACGGAAGTTTTTCCAACGACTGAGTTGATATCGAAGATGTTTCTTTTGCGAAGAAAACATCGAAAAATATGACTTAAAAGTGAAATGGCAGTGTCCAGTATTATTTTTCCGAATAGAATTCGAATGGGGCGAATTAAAAATATTTCCTCTTTCCGTTAAAGACGTCGTTTTCATTTGAAAATTAATAATTTTTTAAAATAATTTTTTTCATTGCTCTTATTTAATTAGTAACAATGTTAGTGTAACAACAAATAAGATTATAAAATTTAACAAATTTAGTCTTATATTCTATAGACAGCATCCTATCAAATACTCTCGAAAAAACACAATTATAAAATTTTATTTATCTTGTTCCTCATTTATTATACTATTTATTTCATTATACTACTTTTTAAAAAGTCTGTTATAATTGCAATAAAATTTTGTGTACTATTATCTGATAACAGATACTTCTAAATTTGAAAGATATGATTGAAATCAGATATGTAAGCCGATATAATATCAAAGCGCAAACCTGCAAAGCTCGAAACGCGAATAGATATCCCGTGTTTTCCCAATATAAAATCATTCTCATACCTAGCACATCTATGCTAACGAAAGGGCGGGTCGAAAGCTTCATTTGCCACACCATATGTCGACTCACCGATATATCCTAGATCGCTTCGCGCGTCTTCGATTTCCTCTCGATCTGTCACTCACTGTCGCGCAGCGTCCGCCGTAAATGAGATCGATCAATCTCGTTCCGCTCGGTAAATATGAAAATTTTCATCGCGATCGTATATACTTACAGCTAATGTTCCGGAGATTGAGAAATCTGAAGATATTTAACGAGCCATAACTATTTGCGTACTCGTAAACTTTGTGAAGCAAGTGAAGTGAATTGTACGGATCGAGGTGTCGAAGGGACAAACCGTGTGAAAATGACAGGTACGTGAAGATATGTTAAAATGTTAAAATTTGCAAAGAAGTTAACGAGCCTAACGAGATTCTGAAAAAGGATTGTCATGATACAATGAACAGACCTCATTTGTACGCTTAATGAATATATACGGGTCTTAAAGGAAGGACAGGACAAAGTGAAAAGAAAAGGAGAAAAAGGAATAGATAGTCGAGGGCAAAATACGGCTGATTAAAATGTGAGATGGAAACCTGATAACATGGAACAAAAAAACAAAGGGAGCTTAGTAGCAAACAGATAGATACCAGTAAGACGAGAAAAAATGAGGCCATCTTACACGCTGGGAATGAAGTGAAAGAAGAGTAAAGGAAGGAAAAGGAGAGACGTAGATAAAGAAAATTAGAGAAAATTGCTCGGAAGAAGATTACACAGGTATTGTTAAAAAAATAAAGAAAAAACACAAATTGATATAGAACGCTAAAGGTGAAGAAATCGATGGTGAAAGATTTAGGGTCGGAAGCGGTAAAGTGCAGAAATCTTGGTAAAGGGAAAAAAGAAAGAAAATTTGGCAGAGGTGAGATTGATGTTGAAGGGAAAGTAAACGGGGAGAGAACCTAGATAAATGAACTCACCGAGCGGAAAACTTCGTCAGACCAAAAGGAGCAGCAAGGATACGCGAAGCTTAAGTGAAGGATAACCGCAAGGAGAAATGCACTCGAACCCGGAGATGAATAGAAGGAGGAGATGGATTAGTGTGGAATTATCGCGTGTTCTCAACTATAAGAAACAATAAATATATGCCCACGCTACGAATACATCGGATACGTGACAAGGTTTGCGGGAAGAGGAGAAACTTTCACGAAGCTTACCTCGCTCATCTTCGCGCTGTGAACAACGGCGAACGATCGTTCGCGAGTGAGCAGCTTCGAAACGGCAGCGATTCACTTTAAAACGCACATGCTTCCGTCAAGATCGGGTGGCACAAGGGATACGTGGACGCGAATCGCATTCAGCCGATCGCATCGGCCACAAAGCGTTCGCGCGGAGCGGAATAAGCCGCTCCGATTATCCGTTCTCAGCGATCGCGTCGACGGTTTGACAGAAACGCGACAGAGACTCTTGATCGCAAATTCTTGAATTCGACCACGTGCACTGTGTTCACGAATATAAGACAGCATAAAAATTTCATAGAGGAGACTTAAGAAGTTATTAGGACAACGCACTATTTGTTCGGAACGTATTTTTACTGCCGATTCACGATTTGAGAAAAAGCAAGGTTCAGTTTTTGTCGTCGTATCATCATCGATCTCCAACGACTCAGCATATATACCTTCGTTCTCAAAGTGTAGTGCAATCTCTCGTTCTCGTCGATGCGGCGGGAACTTCGACGGAAGTGGCAGGGAGTGGAAACGATACCAAAATCGAACGCGGGGTGCTGCCACGCGACCTACGGATTTCGTGGCGCGAGGTGGTGATCATCCCCCGTTGTGGATTGCCTCGGTTAGTGTCTTCCGCGACTTGGGGGGTCGCGTCTGGGACTCGCCGTCGCAACATGGGCTGCGAACTTAGCAAACTAGCCTCTACGAAATCGCGCAATCAAGCCGGAAACGATGGCTCGTCGCCGCCGCCGCCCCCGCCGGCCGCCACGGATCCTCGACTTCCGCTCACGGCTAGGCAAAAATTTACGGTTATCGCTAGCTGGAAAGCAGTCTCTAGGGCACTGGAACCCACGGGTATATACATGTTCATAAGGTACGTAGCTATCGTTAACGCTGTAAAGTTTTACGACTTACCGCTGTGTGGAAAAACATCGAGCGAGCGTACAACAGTCAATAATTGCAATGGCTGTAATCTTCGCGATAACGTGATAATAAAGTATAAACGTATAAATGTATGAAAAGTATAAATGCGAAACTCATGTTTACCCAAAAGAGAATGTGAGTGTTGCAATTTAACCCTGAAGTAATTTTCGATTGTTACGTTAGTTTTGTAAAGAAATATTTGAATTAGGGTTGATTTGCTCCGAAGACTTCGATATTGGAACTTCGAAACTTCGAAAATCGAAGCTTTGAAACTTTCGTACTTCAATCTTCGAAGCTTCCAAGAAACAAGATTATACAATTATACAATTAATTTAATATAACAGTAATAGTTTTGGGTGTTATTAGTATTATACCGTAATTAACACACATTTATAAAATTATATGATAAAATCCAAATAAAATTTCTAATGTTGTAGTTATGTTGCTAAATTGAAAAATATGTTGTAATTGAAAAACCCTGATTTTTTTATAAAATATTTTAAATAAATATTTGCGTATTTATTTCTAAATAAAATAGTATTTCTAACATAAATAGTATTTAAACAAAACATTGTGACAAATAATTTAGACAGAATAATTACAACATTTAAAAAAAGTATATAATAATAGAAACATATATTTGTATGTTTTATTTTTTTTAAGTATATATTCTGTCAGCCGACTTGAGAGATTAGTATTGTAATTCATATTTATATATCATTATTTATTTATTTAGAAAATATATATTTAACAAGAATAGTTATATTTATTTTTATCTATTATATTGTGTATAATATATTTTTAATTAATAATACAATTAATTATATAAAGTGTTATATCAAGATTAAATTATAATATTCAATACAGTTGCAATTACTAATAAAAACATTATAATACTGACATTATAATACTGATATTAGTTACATTATATAGTAAATACTATATTATTTAGTACATTTATATGATTAATGTACATTTTTCTTAACAATAATTAGCAAAAAATATAACTTTCCAATTGAAGAAATACGTTAGAAATAAAAAAAAAAAGATATGAAAATGAACAAAAAGAGAAAATATATTAATGGACATAAATTTAAAAAATATTTCTATATATTAAATCAATATAATAACAGAATGATATTCCATGTAATAATTATTTCAAATTCTACGTACAAATTTATTTTATAAAAATTAAATATAAAGGTTATTTAAAGAATTTTATTGTTACGAGAGAGTTATTAAACTTTTTTATATAAAATTAGAAATATTTATTTATCCAAATTTTTAAATCTAAAGTACTAAAGAATTTAATAATTTAGATTTAAATATTTAAAATTTTTATTTTTTGCTAATGTTTCTAAATGGAGTGACATATTTTATTGTCAAGAAAAATATAAATTAATCATATAAACATACTAAATAATATGATATTTATTATTATATTATACTTAACTATATAACTTAACAATTATTGGTTTTCGACTAACAATTATAAGCAATGTTCATTACATTATAATGTAATTTTAATACAATTTAATATATTACTTATTAAAACTAAATTACATTATGCGGTAAACAAAAATAAATAACTCTTGATAAATATATATTTTCTAAATAAGTTATAATAAAGCTATAAATACGAATTGCTATACTAACCTTTCAAGTTATTGTAGATGATAGAATATATACTTGAAGCAATAACAGCATATTGGACAATATACGTTATTTGATAATTTCAGAAATATTTGGGGAATACTTTCGAAAACTTACTTCATGTTTATTTAATAAGAATTAACTGAATAAGAATAAGAATTAACCGCTTGACTCTTTATTTAAAATTCTTCTATATTAAATATTTCATATTATAATTTTAATTTAGGAATCATTTTTAATATTAATTAATTCTTAACACATAATTAATTCTTTTCAGTTACAATATTTTTAGCGTTTTCTCATGCGCCATTCGTATAAAATATATTTTTTAAAGCTTCAAAACTTTAAAATTACATTGAAGTTTCGAAATGTCGAAGGTTCGAAGTAATCTTCAAATTCTTTCCAAACTTCAAAGTAACAGTTCTAATTTGAATTTTGCTCTCTTTGTCCCTATTATTATATTTTCTTGTTTTCTATTACATATGATTTTTCAATTAAATTGTTATTTAATGTTACCAACAATTCTATTAAATATAAAAATTCTCCGTTATTATTGAAAAATCTTGATAATTTCAAATACTTTTTTCGTAATGCACAAATAGGTAAAAATAATATTGTTACTAGAAATATATGATGTATTCTACTCTCTTTGTATATTTTACTTTTTTACTTATTCTATAGCATTTACTTATTTTACACGTAGCATAGTTGTTATATTAGCTCAAAAAAATAAAATTTTCTATTTTTGTTACGTTAGCTATAAAATTTTCCATATGTATGAAATACGACATTATGGATTGTAATTCTCTGGATTAACAAATCCTTTGAGTCAATTAAGATAGCTACCTTGATAAATGATACCCTATTATTGAAATTGAATAAACCGACACTCTCTCACTGACGGATTAATGTTTCACGGAAATAGACCAAATAGACTAAATGTAGCAGTGTATAAACATTGACATACTTATAACATTTATATCATTTATGTCACAAGATTAATAACAAAAATTATATTTAATACTTTAATGCTAAAAGAAGAAAGGATACAAAAGAACAAAAGAACTTAAAAAGAAAGACCCATTATCCTGCTTTTTAAGAAGATTATTTATTTATTTATTTATTTATTCGCTTTTATCTACAATATACATGTATTTTCGTTAATATAATCTAATATCAAGAGTTGTTTACTATTCTTAAAATAAATAAAAGCCTTTTTTTAGAGTCAAAACATATGTATATATAATGTGGTTAATAAAACTATTACAAGTAATTAACTAAGTATTAACCACATTATATATACATATGTTTTGGCTCTAAAAAAAGGCTTTTATTTATTTTAAGATTTTATATCTAAGGAACCGTTGTAAAATTGTTTACATTTTTATCTTTGTTTACTATTCACTAAATTTTATAAACAAGAAGTATTTAAGTAAAGTTTATAGCAAAGATTACACGTGATATATGAAACATAGTTTCATGAAAACATATTTTATACATGACAAGCAAATGTTTTACAAAGAAAGGCAACGTAATATATAATTCAAGATTAGTTCATTATTCATATAAATGGAACGTCAAATTATTATAAATCTTTGAAACCCCTTTAGATAAATATTTAGGACACTTTAATACATGTTTTACATATTTCTAAAGTTTTATCTGTAGATTTTTTTAGACGATTTTTTCCTTTTGATCTAACATTACATTTCTACATAATTTCATAATTTTTAATAATATACATTTTATAATAATTGAGTAAAATTTAGTTTAATTTAGTGACTTAGAACAGGATATAAAGTATCCTATTTTAATTAGTTAAAAAGAATAAGATACGAATCGAAAAGAATACTCTCTCTCTGTCTCTCTCTCTCTATCTATCTATGTGTTATTGAGAATAATTCTCTTACAAATACTAACAATTATACACGCGAAATTCATACGGTAAAATAATATAAGTTTCGTAACTTATTACAGTTGAAGTTTTCGCGTGGCAATAAGCGATGTTTCCATTATGTAACATTCTTACGATTTCGTCAAAGATTAGTTTTGTTCTCCAACCTTCTCCCAAAGGTGTCTTTAGCGTCAAGGGGAATACCCTAAATTCAACGGATAAATTTCATAAGAAAATGGTGGCACATATTTTCTGAAGTTGGGACATATTTCGCCCGCATCACGCACCATTACATGATTAGCTGAGTGTTTAGGCTCTTCAAGGCCGTCATCAACGTCAGACGCAACCCTGAGAGGGTAGATGTACTTGTCGATCCTTATACCCCTTTCACGCCCGTTTTCACTGACGTTCTTTTGCACAGAGGAAGTCTATCGATGGATCGTAAACCGGGTGTCATCCGTGTCATCGCTCGTGCATCGAACTGAGGAGTAATCTTCCTTCTGGAGACTGTATTTTGATCATACAAAGCTGTAACGCGCGGATTGAACGCGAATGCACAACTCTATGGACCGTATAATTGAGGTCATTTAACTCTTAATATGATTTTTTTATTATCACGCTTTTGTGACAATAACGAAAAAATTAGAATTGCATTTGTGGTTTTTTAGGATGAGATTTGAATATTTATTTTTATCATAGAAGAGAAGAAGAAAATATGCAGCGTGTAAGCAAAATTGTTTTTTCCCGATAATAAACAAAAAACAACTTATTTTTATTTATCACTAATTAGTAACATTTTTTAACTAATTAGTAATTATTTCTTTAAATTTAGTTAAATTTAACTTTTGACAACGAAGAAACACGAACACGAAAAGTACAAAAAATTAAAATTAAAAAATTAATAAAATTTCATATAATAGAGAAAAACGGAATATTATATTTAAGAAGAAAGTAACTCGTCATCGTTTGCAAATACAAAAGTTAAATTAGTTATCATAAATGTTGCAAATGACCCAGAATTAAGATGCTTCCATAAATAACTGACCCAATATAATATATAGATTCTTCTTCCTCTGAAGTGCTTCGAAATGAGACCGTTTCGATGGGAAACAAATTTATTTGCGCTGCGAAAATCGTCAATTCAAGTCTGCGAGAATTCGTCAATAATAACACAGGTCTACAAATTAGAGGGTATTTAATATCGCAGGGAATATAATACTGATTCCCGAAGGAATTTGGTGCGCTGAATCCGAATCTGACCTCAGAATTCCGCCATCACGTCAGGATTTTGAGATATTCTAACCTAAAGGTACGAAAATGGCTGTTTTTAGGTATTTTCGAGGTTAAGTTGTGCCTTCAGAGAATTTTACCGACAAAAATTAATTACACTGTCATAAAGTACGATTCTTCTTCTTTAATTTCCATTCTTGAACGTCCCAATATGATTTTTTTTCGTCGAGATATTGTAGATTGAAGTTCGTGCTACTTACATAAACTCAGATGAAATGCTGTACCTTCAATTGATGCACGTCATGAATATTATAGAAAATGAAACGTCTTAGGTGACTGCGGGAACTTTCATTCGGAAATTCTTTGTATCATTAAATTATAAATTTATCATTTATTCGCGGAATTCAATGTAGCGGTTCCAATCTGGTGAATGTGAGATTGAGATCTTTGGATTTTGTGGAAATTCATGCAAATAAACCTCTAAAAAATCCTCTAAAGAGCGAGTCCTGATATTGCTTTATCTTGATTAATTTTATGCATCAATTGAAGAAACAGCATCATTTCATCTGAGTTTATGTAAGTAGCACGAACTTCAATCTACAATATCTCGGTGAAAAAAAATCATATCGGGACGTTCAAGAACGAAAATTAAAGCAGAAGAATCGTACTTTACGACAGTGTAATTAATTTTTGTCAGTAAAATTCTCTGAAGGCACAACTTAACCTCGAAAATACCTAAAAACAGCCATTTTCGTACCTTTAGGTTAGAATATCTCAAAATCCTGATAGCGGAATTCTGAGGTCAGATTCGGATTCAGCGCACCAAATTCCTTCGGGAATACTTCTCACTGCTTCTGTGATAAAACCTTGTCGACCTGTGTAATTAATTCGCCATTCCAAGTATGACGTAAGAAATCTGCGTTTGTACCTGTTAATTTCCGTCAGAATTTGGAACGAGTCTTAAAAGTAATCGAGAGCCGGCGTCAAGACAAGGGTCATTTAAAATATTGCAGAGGTGTCTTCGTTGAAGCATCATTGTACCGCCGCGAAAAAACGCGGAAAAAGCAATTTTTTCTTTCAATCGCGAGTCCAGCAAACTACAGTAATATCTATCACAATTTAACGCGATTTCTATTCCACCTGTTTTATTTCAATCCGCCTGTTTGCTCAGTATGGGAAAGACTTCGTTCTTTGCTGAAGGAAATCAGAAATGCCGATCGTATTGGAATTGCCGGTAAACGCTTTTTAACCTGCAATTTGAGACTTTCCTCGTTTGCGTCGAAAACTGTTCAATAAAATTGGATTGGCATCTACTCGAGCGAACGATATTTTCAGAATCTAAATTTTTGATTCCATTGTGCAATTTTTGATCTTTCAATGACAGTAATTTTAGAAATATGTAAGGGACAAGGTAAAGAAAATTGAATATTTTATACAATTCTCTTTCTGTCTCTCTGATAGATCCTTTAAACAAATCTAATCTTCTACTTGTACCCCCTGATAACTCTAAATAATTTCAATACTTTAAATACTGTTGAATTTTTATTGCTCATTATAAAAAAAAAATACATTCACATATAAATCTTTTCTTTGTCCCCCTTAAAATTAAACTTACAAATTCTAACAGCTTCAAAGTTACAAAAAAGGACATTCTGTATTCCTCATTACACAACACATCGATATTACAATAGTGTTGGCAAAGCAATCCTCAGGAGTTCCAGATAAGCGTTATTCTGTAATGGGCTATAATCGGGATTCCAGAAGGTCTCTCTCGCTTTTAATTGAGGCATACGGCCAGAGGCAGCTGAAAGCGGCGTTTACCTTCGACGGGCACAATCGAGCATCGATCGAATAGTAATATGCTGTAAACGAGATTACGTCCTACTCGAGGATACCGTGCGTGGGCCTCGGATTAAAGTTCTTCAAATCAAAGGTTTGGCCTCGATGACTGTGCGAACCCGATCGTGTCTGTTCCCATCAACGATATTGGATTGATAGCGAGTTGAACAACCGGTGAGCAGGCTGTCCGCTCTTATCTTCCTCTCGTTCTCTTTTTTTTTTTATCAGGCGAATTGACACTTGACCCCCGCGACTATTTCCCTCCGCCACGTGTATTCGTTCGGTCTTTATCAAAGTAACGGATGTTGTAAAAAATAGAATAGGCTATAATTTAGAGTTGCATCATTAAGGACAAATTGATATAACTATTATTCTGATTACATTATCTGATATGATACATTATCTGAATGGACAATGATAATTAGAAGAAACGGTGTGTGCATTTTTATTTTTATTGACTTATTATATTACTTCGGATGGGGTCGTCTATGCATTTTCCTTCAATACTTTTTCTTAAAAGTGAGAAGATTATTGAAGAGGTTATTGCAGATTGTTAAAGAGATAGAAAAAATATAACTAGAGACTGCGAGATACACAATGCGTTATGTGTTGAAAAAGTTAATAAAAAGTTAATAACGTTATGTTACATTACAATTAAAATGGACGCGAAAAAATGTTTAAAGAATCAAAGTTTCAGCGATAATTGTTATTATAACTTGTAGTTGAATTCATGCCTGACCGATTCGTTTTGTTAAACTGACACGCACACCTATTTACAGAATGTCAATATCGCGACATGTACGTTGTTCGACGACTTTTGTTATCCGACAAGCTCTGGAAAATCGCGATACAAAGGGAAATCCGCTATACAACAGTGGATGTTTGTGACAGCAGTATGATCTAGGATAGTATCAGTTAATAGGGGAGGAGTCAAGAAGAATACAAAAAGACGGGCAAAAACGAACGAGTTTTACGTATTTCACTTAAAATCGATTTGTTTAATCTGTTTAAAAAGATGTGAAACCAAGAAGATAGCGGTAGCCAACACACAATTAAAATAAACATCTATCATATCACCTATCATCCCCATCGGCTTATTAAACAAACGTAAGCTTGTACGCAAACACAATTTCTACTTTGTTACTGCATTTAAGCCTCGCAACTGCACTAATGAATCTCTGAACAAACGCGGTGGTAAAGATAAATCTACACGTGTTCTCTGTTCATTGTCATTATTCATTTTGGTAAATTACTATAATAGTAATTTAATAGTAAATATAATAGTAAATTACTATAATAGTAATTTAGTAACATAATATTTTACAATTATATATGACTGCGTACATATAATTTCTTATAATTTATATATAAAAATGTGCTGAGGATTAATAAATGTTAAAAGGAATATATTTTTTAAACTATTAAAATCAATATTGGCTTTGATTTTTTCAATATAATGAGAATTAATTAAATATTTTGAGTAATTTTATTAATGATTCAACAATTTTAAACCAATTTGAATTTATCAAGCGAATCTCAAACTTACCCCAAATTGAAAAAATTAATTCAACTTTATTTGCACTTTATTTACTGTTATCCTCACACTTCGTGCTGGAAATTCTGCTGAACTGTTTTCTAAAACAGTTTTCTCTAATCATAAAATCGACGAGGAAACATAACTCACAAACGTGATTAAATATTTAGAGACGCTACGGCAATTTCCTATACCTATTCTATGTGTATAAATGCGCAGATGTGCAAAACGCGCGTTTCTCGTCTTGCTTTGCTGCGATAGGAAATGCCCATAAATTAGTTGCAAAGAGATTTTTGCAAAAAATTTTCTAAATATCAAGCATGTATATATATATATATATATATATATATATATATATATATGTATATATGCTAGCGTTGAATTAGTAAATGTGATTTTACGAGAATAATTTACGAGAATAATTTTAATCGTAGACACATTATATATCATGTTTTTTATTAGTATTCGTTATAGTATAGTTTGCAAAAGAAACGTTTATAATCCTCAAAGTGATGATGAATTTTAAAATGTAAATAAATACCTCTTATAAATGAGACATTTAGTTATATAGAATGGTGATATTAAATGAAGTTATTTTCGTTAATTTTTTTTTACCTTCTCAATTTTTTTTTTAAATAGAAATTTATTTTTGTTACATATTTTTCTTTACATATACATGTACAATATACATATATTTAAAGTGTATAAGTTTTCTAACTAAATCTTTCTAAATCTAATTAAATCTTTCTTGCCGTTACTGTTTCAAAATTTCTCTCAAAGTTAATTGAATAAGTTTAGCTATTATTACAAATTATTATTATAAAGCTAAATAATTATTATTATAAAACTAAATAATTCACAATTATAAAGCAAAATGAAAATATAAAGTCAGGTATACTTCAGTGCTTTAGTTTCCAATTGAAACGATAAATGATCCGTTAAAAGTCAGAATGATATATCGAAACTCTTCTTCTCCCCGATTCAATGAGTTCCATGTTATGTCCATATTTCAGTGAATTACGGATGAACAAACAGCCATTCGTATTTTCTTCTTTTACTCATCGTTTGATGGATCACATTCTTTTTTTCTTTGTCTCACCTTTTTTCCGTCTTTTTCCGTTATCCTTCGGGAAACAAGGGATTTTCTGATATCGGGGCACTCATGAGTATCCACGTAACTCTGATACATAGAACATACAAGAGACGAATCTCACGAAGAGTCGCTATAAAATTTATTCCATCAAATTCCAAATAGAATAACCTTGTTGTGCTCGCGAAGTTCAGTATTTTCTTGTTTTGTGCTTTATAATTCCATTATTCATATGCATTCGGAAATATCGTGAAGAAAATCAATACTTAGCGCAGAATATACGTAATGTTAAAAGCATCAAGACTGATAATCTGTCTGAAAATGTTGATAGAACCCTATTTCTTATCGGAAGCTGAAAGAAATAGCACACATTTCGAAATGACGTCGTCGCGATGTTTTCTGTCATCGTACGTGATTAATGTCTTTTTCTTTATCGACTAATGACTTTTGTTTTCACATTTCTATCAGGAAAACAGAAAATGTCCGGATCCATTTACAGAAGAACATCTCGTCTGACAGATTCTGCGCCAATCGCGCGTGTTAAAACATCAGGACACTTTTATTATTATTGACCAATGAGAAGAAAAAGACTGTCACACAAAGGGAGACCGAGTGCGTCTGACAGGCGATGAGTGAAGAACAATGGAACGGGATCAATGTTCCGGTTGCTTAAAATAGGAATAATGTGAAAAAAAACGTTCGAGGCTGAACGCGATGTCCCGGTAAGATGGAAAAATGACTGAAATTTCGAAAATAATCATAAGAATGCTTCTCCAATGCAATTGCATTAAAATTGATTGGAAAATACAAAAACAATTAAACATAACTGATCCGCGAGACGTGAGTGAAGATAAATCTTTTCTAGAAATTTTATTGCTATGTTAATACTATGTTAATATTCTATGTTAATACTCTTTGTAAGGAATGATAAAACTATAATAGGAATATCATCGCGTGATGAATTTTGTATTGGTCTGATGCCTCAACTCAATCAACTCACGGTGTATACCGCAAACACACTATTTCTTTCGCGTTCGTCGGTAGTATCTTCCGTGCTTCGTCTGTTTGCTTGTGCGCAAATGACGGGATTCGTGATATTAGAACACGCTGTGCACACGCGAGAGAACGTACAGGATAAGCTCCCGTAGAGATGATATTTTAACGTGAAAACGATGACAGTGGTTTCCTCTTTTCAGACGGAAGATAAACCAATTCGTTGAAAGAAAAAGAGTTATTATCTTCGAATATTTGAATCAATCTCTTTCTTCGGTTCAATTCTGTGATTAAATCTACTACCGTAATACTAACTAAATCAGACAAGCATAATTTTCTGCGAATTGCTTGTTTCCTTTAACAATCACATTTCTCTCTGATTTTAAATTTGCAGTTTTTTTCATGAAAATTATTTCATTTTTACCCACGTTCGTTCTGCATCGTATGTTAAATTGTTTTAATTTGACAAGAACACATCTTAAATATCTTTTTAATTTTGCAATTCTTCACATTTATCCGTAAATTACTTGTCCTTATTTTGTTTCCACGAAATTAAAATAATTGGAGTATTATGTATGAAATTTATATAAAATTCTTTTTACATAAAATATATTTTTTTATATAAAGAAATTATATGCAATTTAAGTGCACAAATAAATATTTGATAAATTACTGAAAAGTAATGAATATATCTTATTCATCTAAGATTCTAAGCATACCATATTCTTTTTATATAGCTATCGATAGAAGGATTTGAGGTTAATAATATCGTACTTGGAAACTACGTCTATATATTTTTGCTCCGTAAATTATTCGATTTCAATGCATGGTTCAAATCTTCAAGCTAATATAAATCCGATGAAACGTATTAATGAAAACAAATAAAACATAATACTTATAAAATTCAACAAAAATTCGCGAAAATAAATGTTTTATATCGATTCCGTTCAAATAAAAAAACGAAAGAGCATTGATCAAGTTTTGTTGTTCGAAACAGTTTAATATGACACGCTATTCTGTGAAATTTTAACAATTTTTTTCAGCAATTTCAATAATCTTTTGCAATTTTGCACATTGAAATCAATCATGATACGTGCAAAATTGCAAAGTTTGCTTTAACAGAATTAATTTCGCAGAAATGTCATACTGTTTGAAATCTAGTTAATATAGATAAAATTTCAGAGTGTATCAATTTAAAATTTAAAAACAAAAGATATACAACAAAATATATTTGCACGAAATTTATTTTGCACTGTATTTATTGAATTCAACGAATAAAATTTATTGTGAGAAAATTTTATTCGATCTCCTTCTTTTCTCATATAAAATAATTAGTAAACTACGCAGGTTCGTCGAAACTCTGCTTCTAAAAGTACGCGCGAGCTCTTTCTGCCATTTCTGCCGTCTGGCCGGCGTGCAATACATTTCCTGATATTGGCGTTTTTCACAATATACGAAGCACAAAGCTGAGCCAACGGTTACACCGAAATGGTTCAATGTAAAAATTGTGTCAGAATTTCCTTCATTTTCGAAAAGATGAACTATGAGTTTGACTAGTTGGAAATTTCCTTAATCCATGCAGGCAGAATAAAATCCAAAAAGAATTATGTTTAATAATTATAAACGCGATCATAAATAAGTATATAATAAACTAACACCGGTATTTGGACAGAATTATACTCTATTTAATCTTTAAAAATAATTAAAATAATCTTGAAATAATCTTTTTAAAAAATCTCTGAAAAATAGGCAATAATTTTAAAAAATGTTTTAATATCTTTTACTTATTTAAAGAGAGAATTTTAAATTAATTTTTCAATTTGAGGAAATTATACTGAGCTTATTCCAGTAAATAATGTTGAATTAAGTTGAAAATATAATTCGAATTAAAATTATATCCAAATAAAGTTCTCGCTATTGATATGTAAGCCTTTAATTCCAGGATAGCGCGAACGATTTAAATTTAATTTCGCTGAAATCAGTTACACGTTCGCTTTTATATAATCAATGTACATTCCAATCTGTTTAATATCCCGGTTCAATTTTGCTGAAACCGGCAGGTGTAATCATGCTGAGTAATGTTGTGTTATCAACATACAATCGCAATAAATAAGTTTATGACAATTTAATATTCGCCACGTACGAGGATGTTATTCCTACAATTAATAATACTTGGTATTATTTTGATCCAGAACAACAAAAATATTATAGAAACGTCAACTGACACGCAATAACATCGTTCAAATAAATTCTAATTTTACTAAAGCTTATAGAGCACTTATAGAGCTTATTTTGTTCTATAAGTGCTCTATAAGCAATAAGTTAAATAAGAAATGTTCAATTGACGAATTTATCGATATATTATATTTGAAAAATTTTAGATTTGTAAATCTACATATATATAAGATTTTTTATTTTAGAAAAATTTGCAAAAGATAAATTTTAATTTGAAACGTTAGAAGCATTTAAGATTGTTAATAATATTCTTTTTATTCATTTAGTTTTTTTTTTTTATTTAAAAATTAACTTATAGTGATTTATTAATTAATTATTATGGTGTATTATCTGTCATATCAATAATTGTAAATCTATTCTGTAATTTCGCAATCTATAATAAAAGGTAGACATCTCTGCATTAGCTTTCGCATTAATCCCTAGAGCGATATGGTGATTCACATCATCTAAACATCATGTAATATGATATTCGAAGAGACTCGCTGAATATCTTGAATCAGATCTATAATCTGAATTCTCTCTGACAGACTTTATCTGTCGAACGTAGTTATGGGAAATAATCGAATTAGTATCTAGCCTTTGTCTGACAAAAATAAAATTATAAATGAGTACGAAAGAGTACATTAGATACTGAAATATGCATTTTATGTTAAAATTACAAAAATATTTATAAAAATAAAAATATTATGTAAAAAATTATACTAATTTGTATTACTATCAGTAATAAATAATTATATTAAACAAGAATTAACACATCATATTTGTATAAAATTCACAATTGAATAAGACATTTATTTTATTTTCTTGCGAGTTTCTTATGACGTTATATAAATATTTGTGAAATAAAAGAAACTAAGTTTTAGTTAGTGGAAAAAACGTATACATAGATTCAGAAGAGAAGAATGATAAGGATTAAAATATTAAGACGGCTTCTCGTATTTCATTATTCATAACGTGGAAACATAACGTGATGCATACGTAGGATCCGGACGATCTTCCAATCTTGAAATCTTGCTCGTATAGATTGCGCACGCGTTCAATAAAGCCAAGAGGTGACAGTGATTGCCCTCGGATAAGATTAATCCGGGAATTCCACTCCAATGTTAGCGAACGCTGCTATATACATTCCACACGAACATTCGCATACCTTACGCGTAATTAGCGTAACTAATCTAAGGTATAGATGCGCAGAATAGAAGCGCTTACTCTAAATTAAGAAAGTAATAGTAGTAATGAAGACTCGTATTGGCATCATCATAAGTATCTCTTACTTACTCTTTAAAAGTAATCAGTTTTTAGTCGATTCAAACTTGCTATTGGGGTTGCAGTCTCTCTTCTTCTTCGGCATTTGCTATTGGATACTTGTTGCTTGTGCAAAAACGTAATTTGATCGAAAGAATGGAAAGGTATTTGTAATTCGTTCTAATATTAGAAAAAACCATAAAATTAAATGTAGAAATGTTTGTCTTCTCTATATCCATTTTTCCTGTTCTTTAAAAAGAGACAATCTAATATTTCGTTTCTAAAAAACTTCTTTTTTTAGAGCTTAAAATGAGTATATAATGTTAACATTTTTTATTGTGTTGTTTACACTCAACTCTATATAAAATAGTTATAAGTTATTTTTTTCTCAAGTCAAGCATGTATATGTCGCGTTTCCTACACATTTATGCGTACACATGTACATGTACACATATGTACATCCATCGATTCCCGTCGGGCATCCAGCTTTAAGGTAACTTAATTAAGCTCAGTCTAGCTATACATGACATCCTCAACAGCTACGAGAGAGAGAGAGAGGGGGGGGAGGGAGAGAGGAGGGAGGATGAGAGAGAGAAAGCGGAACCAGAGTAGAGGCCTTTGGTCTAACGGCAACCTCGGAAATCAATAAACGACTACAAGCGAGTGATATCGACGCGACATGTTGATCACTCTTTTTTAAGTGGCAAATTTTTATTTCAAATGTATCCATCGATATTTCTCGTTTCATTCGCTCGCATATAGCCGTCATTTTTCACGCTGAATAAAATACTTAAATGGAGCGACATATAACTGACGTTTAGTGAGTTCAGTGCAAATTATGTTTCTGCATTAGCACCCGGTTGTTCATGACAATTTCAATTTACACGAATACATTTTGTTATTGAACATTATTACTCAGTCTTTAAAAAGGCGTATGATGTCAAATTAAATTCGCTTCTTTATCGTCCCTCTTCCGAGATGCTGACATTATGCTTACTTATTATATAATATGAAAAACTACCGTCGCTTAGAGACAGGACAGATTCCAGGGAAGATTAATCCGCATAATTCTTTGGACTTAACAAACCTACGGACCCGAGTTTACACGTTGGACACTTACACACAATGATACACATACTACCACTACACACACAAATACATTTCCGTCAATTTTTAGACCCAAATATATCACTTAATTGGCCTTATCTTTCATCCGAAGACAGGAATTAGAAGAGAAATCGTACAGAGGTCACATTTTTTGAGAATTCTCGAATATTGAAAGAATTGAGGGAACTAATGAGGTCGTATAATTTTATTTATCATCGAAAAAATGGAGAAAATTATATTATTCTTATCATGAGTTTATGACGATGTATACACAGAGATAATTGATCATTGACCAGTAATTTGTATGCAACAAATAATATATAAATTAGTTGCTCCATCGTGATTGCTCGATCACAATTAAATATACTATAAAATTTTGATAAATTAGAGTTCTATTACTTATTCTTGAGGATTAGATTAAATTGATTCGGGGCAAATTGAAACGATAATTAGACTCTAGATAGATTACTCTAGATAGGCTCGCCTTTTTACGTAAAAACATCAGATATGATATACATTCAGATAATATTTTCTGAATATATGTCATATCCTGCAGTACATTTATATAACTTTTAGTATCATGTCTTTCTAATACAAGTAAATAATTTAATAATACAAATAAATTTCACATAAATTAAATACTTTTTGTATTTTATTAAAACATTAACAAAATTTATTTATTAATAATTTTGAGTGAATTATTTCAAATATATTTTATTTTATTGCAAGAAATTTCTTCGGTGCAGTATCGAAGAATAAAGTAATGTCAAAATGCACGGGCTAAAAAGATATAGCAAACAAAAAAATTGCACGTTATAAAAAATTAAAATAGAAGCGGTTTAGTACGTATGCAACAGCATTTTTTACCAGAATACATGTTTACAATTTGTTTGTCAAGCACCATCTAATCCCAAATAATGGAAGGATTACGTAATTCTCACAGTCTTCTGCAAAATTTCTGCTTTACGTCTTTTCAGCTTTACTATAAAGCTTATAGGAAAATTCAAGTAACTTTTGTAAAAAAATCTCGGCAGTTTTTAATTTTTATTATAATTGCTAATTATAATTCTCTTAAAAAATACGAAGATAATATATAAAAAGATGTTTATTAAAGTTTATTTAATAACAGTAATAAATAGTTTATTAATAGTGTTTGAGTCTCGTACAACGTTAAAAAATAAAACTAACACAAGTGCTTAAAAATGTATTATTTTATGTAAAATTTCCTTGAACTAACAGCTTCGTGATTTAGTAAAGCATTTTTTGTGTTTTATCTATAATTAACATCTATAAATATTAATTATACAATAATATGCAAAAAAATAATTAAAATTTTTTTTATGGATGTTAAAAATATCAATCGACTAAAATATTTCTATGTGAAAACAATTGTGTGATATTGAGGGTATTAAAAATACCTTACTTAACCACTGAAGAGTTAAAGCAACTACACGCGCTGAATGTATTCAAAAGTAACTTTGATGCTCATGTAAAAATAAACGGCTTTCGCGAGTAAAGGTAGTTTTATGTTTTATCGTATACGTATAACATGCATAAAAAAATCATATCGTATAAGCAAATGCCGTTACTTTCTGTAGTTAAGTGTCACGCAACAACATAATAATAATACAATGCGCAAGTAGACCGCTCTTAAATATTTATACACGGACCATGATGATCACGCTACCAAGTTAAGAATTACTTTTGCTTGAATGCATAATGTGAATTAATTTAAATACAAAAATACAATGTAACTAAAACATATTTGGCATAATTCTTTGCATTGAATATTTGCTTTGATATTTAAATATTGCTTACCTAAATATTTGATAATCTCTTAAATCTTTCACTGTTATAACAAAAGTTTTAATAACCTTTTTATATGAAGAGTTGAGGAAAATTTCCATAAATATAAAATGAACAATTCTTATAGTTTATCTCATCTAGTTTTAATAATTTATCAAAACAGATAAAAAGATATCTCGATAACTGAAACAATTCACTGTTCTATTGAAAAAAAAAAATTCTTCCAGGATCTATATAGGGAGTTAAAAGTAAAATCCTTCCTCTAATAAAATACATTTTTTAACCTGATTTATGTACTACAATCTGAATATTATTATGAAGCTGGTAAATATGTTAATATGTAAATGATGGGATTTGAATTATGCATGCCAGCGGAATGCGTATTCGGTTCCCCGCATTCCCGTGGAGCGGAGTATCCTTTGGAAAAAGAGAAGGTTAGGCACGTTTCACCGATTCTTTTGGGGTGGTCGTCAGAGAAACTGGAACACGTAGCACTCTTAAAGAGAATGGATCATATCCGCCGAGCTGGCAACGGCCAAATGGCAGGTTGCGCATATTAATAGCTTTGCGATGAGTGAAATCACTGGAGGAAAAAATGATTTCTTTATGACGCATCATGCCCTAAACGAAATTCAAATCTTCAAGCGCTTTTACCAAATAATTTAACTTGCGATATACATTTTTCTCTTTCCATCTCTTTGTACTTTTTCATAATTACATTTACACAACCACTGTACAACAATTACACAAACACTGTACAACATTAAGGAAAAAATACAAAAATAATTCAGTTAAAGTTTTTTATAAAAAGTGTAACGCTAAAACAGTAATTGTTGTACAATGAACTTACAATGAATTTACTGTTAGTCGCTAAAAGAAAAAAAATGTTGCTTTCACCACATATGAAGCGCTGTACGTGGAGCAAAAAACTATGTTATCAAGTTTCAATTTGTTTATCAAAGACTTTTATGATGGATTGCATGAAAAGGCACATCTTTTTTTCTTTAAATCAGTATTTGAATAATTATCTTAAAGATTTTATTATTATCATATGCTAAGAAATATATAATTGAATAAAAAATACAATACATAATTTTTACAAGCATTTTATGAATAATACATTACAAGAAAGAGATAAAAGAGTGCAGTTACAGATATATTTTATTTGGCGAAATTAGAAATTATTAGCCAGGCTTGACATTGTATTATTTATTGACAACATAATCGAAATATTAAATTTATTAATCATTTATAAAATGTTTTATTCATTTATTCATGTTTTTATTGATAATCAAACAATTTTAATAAGAGTGTGTAATTGAATGATTTTATGAATGTGCATGAGCCTCTAAATATAAGTACATTAATTTTTTTGTTGGATCGGAGGATCTAATAAATAAATATTTATCTTTCAATACTTTTATGACAACACGATATACGTTTTAGTAATTGAAACTGTTAATACCATATTTATTGCATCTAATATTTGATTACTAATTCTTATTTGATTACTTATTACTAATGTGTTTTAGTATCCCCGAAGTAACATTTCGCTAAATAAGAAATGTTTTATTTTTCTTGATATCAAAAATAGTGGTAATAATAAATAATAAATATTTAACAATATTATTCAGGATAATTGGAATTAGCATCATTCATATACACGCATTTTATAATCGAGTTTATGTCATTCGATTTGATATATTAGATATATTTAATATAGTTACATGTAACATAATTTAAAATATGAAAGTTATACGAATTTTAATAAAATCCATATACATCGTAACATGAACCATGAAATCCATAAACATCGTAACATGAACCTTTCCGTTTCGTTATCTGTGCTTTTTCTTAAGGAGTTGACTGCACTTTATTATTCATCCTAATGACTTTAAAACCCGGTTTTCCTTGGCATAATTAGAAGACGCGTTGAACGCGTTGTTGCTCGCGGCTGGATTTCGCCGCGGGTTTACCTTAATGGAAATACAAGGCATTAATTTCATTGCGCTCTACTCAAACGTGTTAATATCCGGGCGCGTTCGTATGTCCTTTGGAGAAGTTTCCATTTAAATCAAATTAATTTGCTAGATTTGACCCTTGGCGAAAACCGATCGAAATTACACATTAGTATCAATTTTTTCTCTCAAATTTCTTCTCTCATATGTAGTTCTTTATTAATCTTCCATTTTTTTCTAGATTTTTTAATATGAAACAAAACGTGACAGTTTATTATTATATTTGTCATATTTATCTATGCTGCGTTTATTGGAAAAAAATTATATTAAAAAAATGTAGAGATGTATATAATCGGACGTCATTGTAGGAATTGAAACGGCTGCAACATTGCAATATCGATATCAATATTCAATATTGCAATGTTGCTAATTACTCGTCGCCGTATCGATCATTAAGGTGCTTTTTTTATCAGATTATGGGAGCAGCACGGTGGAAAAGCTGACGTCGCGCGCGCGCCGAATCGGCAACAGTATCGTTGTTTCTCATCGCTTTTAAGCATCTTCCACGGGGAGAGAATATGGATTTCCGATACGAAACTTTTCAATCCGTTTCCCAGACGATAGAAAGAACCCACCGAACTTACTGAGCGCCATACCATTTATTGCCCGACGGGCAGTCACATTTAAAAATATTTTATCGTACCCGTTCAATACTTGCGTCCGTCGGTCGTCCAGAACCCTTCAGCCACGTCGATTCCATTTGCATCGCGGTAACTTACATGCAAATCTGCGTTTACACGCTCTTTACCTTCATCTTCGACTTGAAATTGCGTATTTTTACGCATCATTTAAAGCGGTCCGCGTTTTCACTGAAGCGCAAGGATTTTGTAATACTTTTTGATCCAAAAAAACGAAGATGGAAAAGAAATTCGATTAAAATTTATCGAGTTTTTCAATCGAGATTTACTAGTTAGTCATTATTGCTAATACGTCAGAAACTGGCGATACGGTAAAACATTAATCATGTGTGCGACCCTCTGGGATTTCTATATTTAATATCGTAACTAATCAATCCACAGAGATTTATGAAGCGTGCGTACAAAGCATAGACAACGGATAACGAATCATGATAAGTGAAGGACTTGATTGCATATATTGCGGATAATTCAACTGTAAATTGTGCACAATTATTGTATGATATATGTCACTTTGACGTAGAGAAAAATATACATTATTTTTTTTAAATATGTGAAAATTAAGAAATTTTTCTGCGATCTTTAGTAACTTGTAAATAAAATTATTAGTATGATAAATAAGAAGAGTAAAAATTTTTTTACAACAAACAATATATAATATTTTAATAATAATTATACGTTAGAAAAAATTAATATCGTAATATAATAATTGCGATATTGTAAAAATGTTGATGAAGACTAAATGTCATCCTATTTTGAAGACAACTTTTATAAGAATTTTTCTTCATTGCACATATGTATATTAATTATTACGCACACATAGATAGAACGTATATAAATCCTAAATTAACGTAAATAAAAAATTAACGTAATAACGTAATTAACGTAAATAAAAAATGAAATCACATATCTCTCTTCCGATTAGCGTTTCTCGTTTAAATTTGTTCCCGGTGCTCGAAGGCGAAGATGAATTTATATTTACATTCGTGATCTCTTCAGAAAGTATTTTATATGTATATATTTAAATTTACAGAGTTTTTAAAATTGTTGCGACCTAGGTGTGCTCATTTTTGTTTCTTCGCGGACATTTATCAGAGATAAAATAGAACTCGACGTTATTGCCGGCAGTGTAACGAGTTTGCACGCCGTGGAAAATTACGACGGACAGATACGCAAAATGTCATTTTTCTTTAGAAAAGATAATTTGTACGGGCTCGAAAGAGGAATACGCGCGTGGAATAATCTTGATACGATATCGGACCAATTTGAATATCGACGACCTCGTGATTTTTCTCATGTGGCGGTTTTTTTCCCTGGAGGTAACATCAAGTTCCTAGAACACGCTGATTAATTTTGCATATTCTTTGAATAGAGAGTAAAAATGCTGCGAAGAATTGCTGTTATATCATATTACTTTTATTATAAAATGTATTTAGACAATATTATTTAATTATTCATAATATTAATTATTTGCTCTGCAAATATTTAGAGTTGTAGCCACATAGGAAAAATTTACGAAGAGATACATAGATTTATAAAGATACATAGATGTAATATGATAAAATACAACATAAAACAAATACGTTATGTTACTAGAAGAGAAAATTTTATTATTTTTTTATATTCTGTTGTTTTGTAAAATATAAAAATGTAAAAACGGACATTATATTTTACAGACTAAAAAGGAAGGAAGCATATAGTGCGTTAAATTGCGGCATGCACTTATTAACTGCCGGAACTATCAAAGATAAAATAACGTAGTTTATATTTTCTCCCTTGCGCGTACATTTTTCCCTAGACGGACAAGCGCGAGATTGGAATGCCTCGTTGTACAAAGAGGTATTTCATGAATGGCTGAAAGTAACCTGCCATCCACGAAACGAAAACATTTTTGTCTACTATAACGAAACCCACGTGAACTCGTTACGTCGACGAGTACAAAAAGTTAATCAAATTTTTGTGCAGCTCGAAAGAGCTGTGTACGAGGAAGAGAAAGAAGAAACTGTACGCATGAAGATTACAATGAAATTTTTTCAATAAATTTCCATTGACTCGCGCGTGCTTCGTGCATCCATTAACAGTTTAATACTTTGGCATATTCTGGCAAACGTTAGGATTATTTTGAGCTTCTTCAGCGCTAAATCAATGGTTATATTTTTATCTGTTTGCATTTTAGCGTCATACTATATAAAAAAAGTATTTTACATTATATAAAAGAGAAAAAAAATATTCCAAATTTAAATATATGCGAATGAGTTAAGAAACAAATAACGGACCTTTTCCTGAAGACCGATTCCTCTTTCTGCTAGGATAGTCGACATTGGATAACGCGTAGAGTTTAGAGTTTGAGGTACGTTACCCAGTCTGTGTCTACGGTCATCCTTCGATCAGTGAAAAATAGAAGAAATTGTAAGAAAGTATCGCGGAATACTAGACATTTTGAAGGAATTGGGGGATAAATTTTTATATGTAGATCTTGTGTATGTGTGTGTGAAATATATCAGGACTCACCAAATGCAATTGGAAAATATCGGGAAAGATTTATTTTAAGAAAATTAAGTTTGAAATTTATGGTTCTTAAAATAGAATAGAGAAAGTTGCTTAATAAACATCCTTTTTTTAATCACTTAGTTTCACTTCTTTGATTCAACTTCATATTTTTTGAATTTTTAAATTTTTTACTCTACTTTTTCAACTTGTTTTTCCAAAAGCTTAACAACTGCGTATTTCAAGTTGTAAATTGCAATTTACTAAATATTTTTTTAACCCACGATAAAAATTTCTCCAACATGCATTTATGGTGCATCTTATGCATAATAATTAAATTTTTTTATATAATTTATTATTTTGACATAATGATAAGCATATTCAAAATATTCTCTCCTATCTTTTATATATAAGATAAAAATTTCAAATATTATATATATCAAAAATAAAATAAAATAATTTATCGCATATTTATATGACATTTAATTTTGATACAAACAATCAAATTAGTACTAATTATCGTCACGATTCCTCTAACGATACTGTACACCGTGTGATTCCAGGTTATTTGAAGAGAACGCGGAATTGCTAAACATGTTCACGAAGTTTCGGGAGCTGAAGACAAAGGAGCAGCAGTCTACAAGCATGGAACTAGCCGAGCACGCAAAAACAGTCATGTCTACCCTCGACGAAGGTATCAAGAGCCTGGACGACATGGATGCGTTCCTGACGTACCTTCACGAAGTCGGGGCCTCTCACACGAAGATTCCCGGCTTCAACCGGCAATATTTCTGGGTGAGTCTTCCTTGAAAGGAAATGCGTAAAAGAAATCGCCCACACGCACTCTACTATTTATATGCGTCATATGATAGCAAAAATACGCGATGAAAAAAATTCGATGTCCCAGTTATTGAACTATTAACTAGGGGAGAAAATAAGATACAATTGTAACATGATTAGGGGACAAAATATAGGACAATCTACCTAACTAAAACTAGCTTTAATATAAATAAATGAAATTCCTCAATGGATGGAAAAATATGTGCATTTGTGGTGAATTAAGAAATTAGATACAATAAAGATAAATTAGATATAATAAAGATAATGATTTATTTTGATCTTGTTACTCGTGCACATTAGGACGTACACTTGAAAACTTATTCGTAATGATTGAGCGTGAAAGTATTAGAAGATAACTAATTGTATATTTACAATAATCAAGTATAATTTTTGTAATAATGTAGTTAATCTTACAATATTAGATTAGGCACTCGGAATACATTGGGATATTTATATCACTTGTTTAAAAATTATATATTTTTCCTTTAAACAAGTTGGTTAAACTTGTCTTACACGTTAGTACATTGGTTAATTTACTTCAGACTATACCGGGAAAACGTGCGAGAATTTCTCGTCGGAGATATACTTCTCCCATCTCTTGGCTAACATTTTCTCTTTGTGCTGCGCTTATCTCTCGTCACATGGAAATCAAAGAGACTAAAGTGGAAACTTTTGGGAGACAGTGTAAACTATTTCAGGACCTGTTTCCGAGCAAGAGATTTATGCACAATTAAAGTATAACGTCGCTCAATGCAAATATGAAACTTTCGTCGCGTTTTTTCATAATGTAGATGGACGTTTAACTCTTGCAATGTGTCGCACGTTTAATTTCTGCTCTCTTACAATTAGTCGGATGAGATTATTTTACAATCTCTCTTTACATTTTTTCATTTATAATATATCACGATTTGTTTAGAGAATATAAATAATTTATGGCTTTTATTATATTTGTAATGAAATATTAATATCAGATTTATTATTTAAAAAATAATATAATTTTATTAGACTTAGAGAGAGTATCCATTAGAAGAGTATACTTATTGTTAGAGTAAACGATATTATTATGATTCGTACTGCTAATTAAAAGTTCAATATTATTATGTATTTTGTACGATTTTTTGTTCAACATTTCATTGTACGCATTGCATTTTTTGCGTAATTCATCTCGTTCTTTCGCAAAGAAAAAAAATTCGCAGCAAAAGAGATTGAATAACAAAAGTTGAGACTCACCCCGCAACATCACTATAACACGTCGGCATTTGTTCCCTCATGGTCCTTCATAATCCGTTGCTCAGCTGGTGTTCGCCATTTATTTACCACATTACGTCCCTGCATGATATCTAATAAGAAAAAATTCTTTTTTAATTATCCTTATGTTTGGCGACTCGGAAGCAGCTTGTAAAATAAATTATAAAAATTCTAAGAGATAAAGACCTTAAAATCTCACTTTACAGTATTCGGTCTTTTGCAAAAAGCCTCATACTTCTGCTGCACGAAGATTTCTTGTCGCAAGTAATGTTTCTTTAACGTTGAAACTCTAAACATCTAAAACTTACAAAAATCTTAAACACGAGTAAATTTTCCTGAGCGCATTTTTATTTACTCATAACTTCGGAAAAATGATCGAAACTTTAATGCTTTCTTTTAAATCATTGGAAGCAAAAAACATCGAGGAAAATAATTCTGCTAATATATTTGCAATTAAATAAAGTTGAAAAAAGTTTATATTATATTATATAGTTTATATTATAATAAAAAATGAAACATATATTTCTTTAAAATTCACTTTCCTTTAAGTTTGGGTAAATTTTACTTATATTTAGGGTTAATATGATCGATACAAGATATTTTTTCAACGAAAATGTCTTTGTAAAATATACGAATACTATTTCGAGAAAGACAAATTCAGAATAATACATGACTTCGATTTGTGCACACTACGAAGAAGCCTGGAAGAAAGGCAGGTTGCTCATAGGACTTGTAAATATTCCATAATTTTATTTACGATTCTGTCGAAAATATTTCGAATGCTGAATACGAAAATCGATGCAATAACGCGGACACAAATCGACACGTTGCGAAACATCAAATAATTAAACAGTACGAAATATCACATTTTTGCTATGATTGAAGTGAAGAAAATCTGGGGAAATTCCGACGTTTCATCAACTATAATCGAATCGTTATGCAGTTAATCATTAGACTTGATTGAATAAATTTGACTGCTCATGAACAAACAAATGTCAAATTTATTGGATTAATTGCATTTTAATAGGAGAATGCATTTTCCCAATACGATTATATTAATATTACGTACATGTATACGTTGAGAGAATCAACGAATCATTGGCATTTTGTTACATTGAATACATATGATGTTCTCAATAAATTTTCTCAATATGATTTCTCAAATAGGTTTATTTATTTGTTTGAACGAAAGCATACATACATCAATTTTATTTGTCCAATAAATCTTTCTTTTTCATGTATCGGTAAATTTGTACATAAACACTTATCAACTATTTGATCTTCCTCAACCAGAAAAATAAAAAATAGCATTTGACCTTTATATTCTTGCGGAAAAATAATGTAACAATAAATTTCAATTTGTATTAAAAATACAAATAACAATACATGAATGCGGCAAATGCAAATATTAAAAGTAATAATCTACGCGATGCACGTTGAAAGGAAAATATTAAGAGCATCCCGATGCAGATACGCAAAAGTAATAACGTTTCCCGACTTTCTCGCATATGCATGAGAGTTTTTATTACTTTCGCAACGATCGAAATGGAATTTTCTTTGTGCACGTGAGGAAGACGACCTATGCTGGAGGCTTTTCCCTTGTCGCTTTATCTTCTCATCAAAGAAAGGGAATAGGGAGATTATATGGAAAAGAAGCAAGTGTAAGAATGCTTTAAAGTGTGGTTAAAAATGGAAATAAAAGGTATTTTATTGAAGTAAAATTTCAAAATGGAAAAGCAATATTATATTTTTAAAATATGATATAATTCCATATAATTAAACCGTATTAATCATAATAACTTGTAATATATATATTTTATGCGAAAGACATTTTCTTTTGGACTTAATTTCAACCGAGGACAATTCGTTATTTAATTTTTCCTAAAAATACAGCTTTTAACACTTATGTAAGTCTGAATTTTTTTATATCTCTCGGAGAGAAATAAAGTTAAGTCAAGTTATCTGTGCAGTGCAAAGAGGGTTGAAGTCCTATATCACGGAGTGTCACATTTACTCGCAGTGTGAAACGCTTGTTCACGGTTTCAATCTCTTGGCACCAAATCAAATCCAGCTCCTTTCCCGTCCCGTAAACTTAGTCACTGTATAGGATTTGATAATTCCTGTCGGACAATCCTAGGAGGTCCATTGTGAGCCGTGGATATGACGATCGCAGAACAATCGTCGATTTAATCACCGATCCTCGCATTGTTGACGACCATGCCACTGAAAATAAAGCTTAAATATTTGCTTAAATATTCTTAAATAATAAAAGCTTAAATATTCGCTATATCGATATCTTCCTACACGATTCAAGAACGACCGTAGCTTTAATTTCATTAGTGCATTTTTAGACTTCTTCTTGGCTATAAATGATATATCAAATCAACTAGCCGAAGAAAAAAAGAGAGTTAAAAAAAATGTATTATAGAACTATGGAATTAATCTACAAAACTGGTGAAGTTTCTCTCTCAAATTTTTTAAAAATGTTACAAATTTCTCCTTTAGCATAAAATTAAAATCATTGAATGAACTATTTACTTGAAACACATCTTTTAAAAATAATACAACTAATATAATAATAACTTAATATAACTAAATGTAAAAATAATAAAATACGCAAAGATTTTTTTTTCAGTTTAATTGACCTACGGCAAATTTTATAATACAGACCAAATCTCTCAAAAGCCGTTGCTTTTTTTATCGAGTAAATACATGATACAGTTGTTTTAAATATAGCAAAGGTATACTTTCTGTTCTCACATGCGATCGAACGCTCTGCTTTTAGAAAATTGAGAAACCGTTTCTGGATGCGGTGGAACGCACGCTGGAGGACCGATATTCGGAGAACGTAGAGAACATCTACAAACTGACGATCAAGTTCATCATCGAGACGCTGATCGACGGCTTCGACAAGGCACAGAGCGACAAGGCCAAGTCCTAGTCGTCCTAGTCCCGAGGATCCGGCACGCACGCGATCGCCCTCGATCCTGCGAGATGTTGACCGCCTCCCCCGGATCGGCTTGGTTCCCCCGACGTCTGGAACGGAAGAAAACCAGCCACCGTCGATTCTTGAGAAGATGACGACGAGGACAATTGTCGTCCTTGCGTTGGTTCGCGCGGCGTCAACACGTCGCTGCTACGTTTCTCCGCGGATTCCCGAGAAACGCAAAATGCGAGAGCGTGGCATTTTACGCCGTCGCCCTCGCCGGCCTGAGATCTTTTTTCCCCTCGAGTGGGTCTCGCCATTAAACGTCTCCGAATATTAAAAACACAGTTCCGAGTCATTCCTTCGGGATCTCTTCGCAAAAACCGTGCCATAATGCGAACGAAAGAGCCGCGCGGCTCTCCCGACGGTCGAAGGGTTCTCTCTTTTTATCTATTCAACTCGATTAATGATTAATGTTGAGTGAATTTTTAATCACAGACACGCAAACGCAAGTCTAATTAAATGACATGAAAGTCCAAAAACGTATGAAAATAAAACGTTTCCGATCTCTTTTAAATATATTCGCAATTTTTTTTTAATAATGTCTGATATGACGATATATCCATTTATAAGAATGACAACCGTGACAAAATGTGATTTAAAATGTTTAATTTTTTAAACTAATTTAAAATTTCTTCGCATCTATGTAACATTAAAAATTGGATTTGAATCGCAAGTTAGGTATGTACAATATATCTTTTCAGATCACTTATATGTAGGTATATATAATTTTGCAAACTCAATCTAAGTTTAATTAATTTAATGCCTTTTAATGCCAACTTTAGGAAAGAGACAAAGAGTAAGTTAAACTTATGATTAAAATGTACGGTAATGAAACCAAACTGTAAGCGCTATAATTCGAAGTTTATCTAGAATCGGGATAATCGATCAACTTTTTACAAACGGTGTTAAAATGCCTGTAGGAAAATTGGTTCTCTGCAGATAAAATTGCTTTTGAATTTACGAATTGTGTGTTATTTTTTACACGCAAAACATTGTCCGCGAATGAACAAATTCCGGGTGATAACGAAAACATTCCGAGAATGGAATACACGCTTTTGTGAATTTATCAAATTCGTGCCGTAGCATCGAGAAAAGCTCTCTCATACTGCTATTATTTATTTGTTCTTTTACTAGAGGTGTTTATGTTTCAGCTTGTGCATAAAACGTAATGTATACGTTGTAAATGTTACAGCATTGTGGGAAAAACACTAGCCTTAACACGCCGGATTCTCTTTAAACAAATACATCCTCCGATGAAAACAGATCTCAAAGAGATGAGTTTGAATACATTATTTAATTTTATTTGTCATGTCGTACAAGTAAACATTTTATTTTTTTCTATAGTTTCTACTGTCCATTATTTAATACCATCCTCTATTTCCTTTCGTCAACGATAGGCTTCCCTCAATTTTAATCTGTTTAACAAGAGTAAAACGTAAAATAACATGTTGTTATTAAAGTAATACTTGTTTGCGTGTATGAAATGTGACAAATATCGAGCATTAACACCGTGTACAAATAAGAAATATTCAAATTTGTGTCCATGCTCGCTCATTTTAATTAAAATGGTATTGTTCAAATGTCCAAAATCGTAAAAATCTTTCACCCAAGAATATAAAGAATATAAATCATACACCATCCCGATATAAAAACCGTGAGAAAGTTCTCTATGAAATCCAAACGCAAATTTTGACTGCTTTTTATATGTATGTATTGAACATTGTTTTTTTATGCAATCATCATCACCTACATAAATACATATGCTTCGAATCACAAAATAATTCAAATAAATCAAAGAGGGTTGGGAACAGTTAAATTGAGGGGAAATTTCTATTTTATCTAAGAATATGAAGCTTTAATGAGTTTAAATTGTATTGTGATTTAACACAAATCGAAATTTTGAAACATGTCTTTAGCTCTTTTGGAGACGTTGTTTTTCTTTCCTTTATCTTCTTTCTTTTATCTATCAATAAATTCATACCATATGACGTGGAGTGTCAGTTACGCAAAATTTATTACTTGTTTTGAAGTATGAAGAATTAGATAATGGTGTGCATATAGTAGTGAATCGGTTTCTTGTCAAATCCTTTCAGAACATAAGTAAACATCTCGATGTACGGTACATCTTCCATAAAACTTGTTATGCATCTGCATTTTTCATATTTATTCCATACCATAGGATATACGTCGATGTAATTCGTTTTTATGAATTTATTTCAATTATCAAACACAAAATTAGGAAGAAAAAGATGGGAGAATGTTTCTCTTCCACAAGAGAGTCTGTTCTTAAGAGGATTATATAAGAGAATCTAAAACTTGGTCAACTATATGATACCTTCATCGTGAGAGGATAGACCGAAATAAAAGTTCTTATTATGATACCATCACAAGCAAAATAAAGTTCAACCAACCGCTAATATTCATTGTACACGAGACCATTTTAAGAGTCTTTTACGTCGTAAGAACTCTTATTAACTTCTCACGAGTGCCATAAAACCAGCTAATGCGTATAAGTAACGATTCTTTCGTTAAGCGCATACCCTTATAACACTGGTCGACAAAATTCGGTCATAAAAAACTTCGGAGATGAAAGTAGCTAATCTTTGTCAATTTTGAGTCGCTGAATCCGAATCCGATAATGAAAATTTTTGATTGGCTCTGGTTTCCAAGAAATATGGCGTCAAAGTTGCAAAAAGCCTCGTTTTTGGCAATATTTCAGGAGGCATATCTTTTGACAGAGACTAAATAAAGGAGCGCATAGCGCGCAGTAGTTACCGACCTGTCAGGGTCAGCCAGGTTTTAGACGCGTTCAAACAAATGACCATTTAAAGCGATTTTTTTTTTATTTAATTATTTTCTATTTTTTATCTTAAAGTGCAAGGTATAAGCATTATTTTAAGCCATTATTGAACCCTTTATCTAGTCTCTGTCAAAAGATATGCCTCCTGAAATATTGCCAAAAACGAGGCTTTTTGCAACTTTGACGCCATATTTCTTGGAAACCAGAGCCAATCAAAAATTTTCATTATCGGATTCGGATTCAGCGACCCAAAATTGACAAAGATTAGCTACTTTCATCTCCGAAGTTTTTTATGACCGAATTTTGTCGACCAGTGTAATTAACTCCGAATTTATGATATTTAAGCGTAAAGGAAAAATATTTTTCCGTTTAGTCCTCTTTTCACATGTTTTTCACGTCAAAATCTATTTACGGATTATTAATTCTGCTATAAGATACATCCCAGCTTTTGAGAAGATCATAAAAATCGCTTGAAATTCAATGAATCGATATAAGATTTACATTGTTGCGCAGGTCGCTCATACTTAATTGAAAGAATCATTCAAATTCGAATCATTTAGCTCCAACGAAAATGACACGCGTTTTGCAATAATTCGATGATCTCAATTTAATTATCTCGCGGAGTTCCTTTTTCCAAATCGAACCCGCCATTGGCAAATAGATGCTCTGCCAGCAATCGGAGTCAATATGCAACTGAACAAATATTATCATTTATTTGAAATCGAAAAGGCGGATATACCGAAATAATCCGCGCGAGCTTGGCAAGTTTGATAATATGCGGTATATCTTTCACGAAGATCGTGTACTCTCTCGGCAAGCCGAGTCTGTCAGCGCAAGATACGCCGGCATTTTATATCCGCATTAAGCCGCGAATACGGAGGTTCGGGTTCGTCGAGATCGATTTTACACGCGTTTCCGATTTTCAATACTCGCTCAATAATTGATACAAACGCGGTGGCGGCGGTGGCGGCCAGTCAATCGACACTGACTGGCTGCCTTTTATTCGCGACAACCTTGGATTACATAAGTCACGCAGGATAGCCTCCCGCAACGCAAGGTCGAATGCAAATGTCTATTGTCTCGGAACGGGGTCGCGATTTAATCGTAAAAACAGCGTAATGGCGTCACCTCGCTCTCGCGAGAATATATCGCCGGTGTTATAATATATCGCCGGTGTCCTTAAGCGCAATGAAAATTCATTTGTTTAATTTTGTAGAATTTGTCGTAAATTTGGGATGTTATTGAAAATCGGTGTGAAAATTAAAACTCCTAACAAAGAGTCTCTTCCGCGTGATGTAATAAACGCTAGACTTTGATACACCACGTGTGCGGCGACTGACGTTTCAAATGAAATGTCAATCAAGATTTTCACGTTTTGTTGATTTAACTCCTAGAAAGCAGTCAACCGGTGATTGGCAGTATCACTCTACTGTATTTCATTGATTTAAGGTAAAATATATTGGCTGTCAATAAAGAGCCGATTAAACGAGTATATTTGTCAAAAATTGCTTTATTTCACACCAATTTTTCTCATCGCGAAGTTCCTCAAAACTCGCAAAGTAACAATACTTGTGAATTTGCATTTTAGCTTTGTCGACGTATAATTTTTTTCTTGCTTGTGTATAATTCTCCTATCTCGGAATGAATAATCAAATTAAATTACAAAAATTCGAAAAACATACTTCACTATTTATTAAAACAGATGGTGAGACAAGATTTGTGTACATTTGTTATACCAAAGTTCAAAATTTTGTCGAGGAGAAAATTACAAATACTTACTTAATACTCGACGATTTCTATATTGTTCAGAAATTTTATCATTTTTTTATGTTATCATTTTTTTATTTGCTACGAAATATATTTGAGGTGGTATGCAAATAGAGGCGTTTACGTTTTATTATCTCACCATCTCGGTTTCATGATGAAAATAACACCGTATCAATATGAAAGCATGCGCAACTTGCGTTCCTCGTTCGCGTTCGTCACGAGATCGATCGCGGCGATCGCAGATGACATGTAAATGGAGAGAAGGACGCGCGGAAATTATTGATACTTCGATCGATCACAGGATTGTCATGGCAAACGCGACTGAATTAGATTCTACGTCTAAGCGAAGAGGATAGCCGTTTACAGACTTATGATGATTCCATCAATCTTCCATTTTGAGTTTTTTGGCGATCAAAACACATTTGAACGATCCATTATACTTATTTCCATCATTTATTATTACTATTATTGCGTTTCGGTATCTAGCAATGTTTAATTTTCTACTCTTTTTTTTAGGAGAATCCGTTCGAAAAGAACATTCGCTCATTCCAATGAGAAGGGAGTCAAAAATAGTGAGAAATGTTACTTCAATCAATGTTAAACAATGTTATTGTACATAATTTTATAATTTTAAACAATGTTTAAATATACATTCGATGTTGGCTTCTCAGCTAAGATTCGGCTCTCGGTGACGTCAAGAAACGGTCAGACCCTTCGATCGTCAACGGAGAACTTGTGTAAATTTTTACTCGTATATCATAAGTGACAATGGAAAAAAATGTGGTCTCTAAGGTAATGAGCCCTTCGCGCAAATGTCAATTTCCTAGGAGGTCTCGGAAAGGCAGAAGGCTTCTCCGTCTCTGTATCTTCCTCGCCGTCTTTATCTATCTCTATTTCTCTCTGAGGATTCGCGCCCATGTTGCTCTCTCTATGTTCCCGGCGAATCATTACGTACTCTTGAAAAAGGCCGCGACACTGACGACGCGGACGACTGCGGAATACGTGACTTATGCGGGGGAGACATCCCAGAAGTGCGACACGCGACGCGAATCCATTAGAAGCCGCGTTATACACGTGTCTTACTTTATTCTCGAAAAATTTCTCTCGTTTAATAATCACCGTGGAATAATAAAAACGCCGTTTTCACTATTTAAATGCAAACTGCATTACCGCTTTTATTTTAATTGCGTAAACATAATTGAGAGAAAAACCTTGTTAGGGAGAAGTATAGTTGTTTTGTGCAGGGAAGAATTAACCCGTCGTTCACGCAGTCGTGAATTACGGTGAGCTATTTCCACGCCCATAACTGCCATCGCAACGTCTCCGTGTTTGCCACTAAAATAGCACTTTTCATTATTAGGGCACTCTGCACACGGCTTGAGATTCCATGGTATTTAAAGATGAGTTACCCCAGTAGACGCTCGTTGCTTCAGGATCATTTGCGAACGCATTCGGAAAATGTCAGACTCGGTTTCGCGCAAAAGAAGTGGAGGACCAAGAATAGCGTCCCACTTGTCTGAGGTTTCGTCCGCGTTTTCTCTTTTAATCGAGAATGATCATTAGTAGCCCGACGATAAGACAAAGATGAATTGCATCGCGCGAGAGAGAGAAGGAACGTGATAAAACTTATCTCCGTATTCTCCCTTCGGCGATGCATTTAGCATTCCTCTTCCTTTTAGAGCGATACACATTACCGGTCGCACCCTATCAGTCATTAACTTCGTTAACCGTCGCGCTACGAATAATCAAACTAACCGTCGTGCGCAGAGAGAGAGAGACTTCCTGCGGGACGATAAACGACGATAAATAATGAGCGTGTTGCGAAAATCGATTTTCCAACGAAGGATGTTTTTGCGATACCGTACTTAAAGTAGCAAGCCAAGCACACGGGGCTCCCACGTTCTGCTCTGCAAAACGGCAATTTCCATTCTGGACTTAAATTATCACTCGCCCCCACACGCGACTTTGGCATGACATTAATATTTAGCGTGTTTGCAACACGCTATCACAAGAAACCTCTAACAGAGAGTCTCTCTCTCTCTCTCTCTTTCTCATAAATATACGGTAAACGCTGAAGCTTTTCGTACTCCCATCTTAGATTTATATCATCGTTCATCTTGATGCAACATTAACGTTTTGTACGCTCAGAGAGGACACGCTATCGTCAAAGTATTCTATCGTCGCTGAAGTATTTATTATAAATACGAGAGAGGGTTTCGAGAACGCGATCCATCATGTCACGTTACGCAGTCGCTCTCCGCTCGCCGGGAACGGCGAATACGTTGCCTCAGGGAGAAAGAGTACGTGTGTTCAATAGCGAAAAATAGAGAATAAAGAAGAAAATCGCGAACGAAAGGGTGCGTGGCATCGCGAAACACGATTTCGAGCGAGAGTTGTGTTTCGACCACGGCGAACAATGTGAACGCACTCTTATTCTCATCGAGACTAAAAATTGATCGACAAATTAGGTAAGGTAATTAGCGCTTTCGCGGTTTGCGACATCCTATCGTCGCTGAGGTTCGTCGTGAACCCTCGTCCTAATTATTTTACACTGAAAAAAAAGGAAAAGAAATATTATTTGAATGAAATTACCTCCTTCGAACAAATTTTAGGTCAACAAATGACACGACTGGCGCAACAAGTTAGTCGATCCAACAGATTACATTTATATGTACGCCAATTGCGTGGATAAATTTTAATGGTGTATCAAACATGTAATTCGTTTGTATGATGTGATATTTGTACAAACGGGAGCATCGTCATTTTTTTTTTGTCCCGAGCAATATTCCTCCTTCCAGTGCAATTTTTCATTTCAATTTTCCTCTTCAATTTATCACAGGGTACGTGCACTACTGAATAATCGATCAATAGATATTCACCAAACATCACACAAACCTTGAGCCTTTAAAGTGAAATAATCGTTTCAGAAGAAAGGACATAATATGATTAACTATCTCTCACATTGGGAATGTTTTTTTTATTACTAGCGGGCTGACAGATAACACGAAAACATTTCCATCAAATTAATAATTGATACGAAATTAAAACATGAATGTTGGTTTTATAAGCATCGCGTTGTGCTATTAATCCAATGCTGTCACGTACTTCCTTCGACTCTAGCATATGATAGATCAAAGTGATCATTCACTAGAAACCAGTTTCCATTTCATAAACTGACAAAGTTCATCTCTTCTTCCTTTCATTATAAATTTTAAACTACCTTCGCACGCGCGTAAGGTCGATGAAACCTTCAAATATTTGAGATGGATCACTTGAGAAGGATAATTATGCGACGAAAAATTTTCACTTAAACAAAGAGAGGAAAAAGATCGAGCTAAAGCGATATGCCTAAACGGTCATTTAGTGGCGCATTTACCCTGCCGTCGATTTGCATTTCAGTTTCTAAGCAGCGCGTGATATCAGCGGATGTCACGAAGTCGTTCGGGGCCCGCGACTTTTTCCCCGGCGAACCGCGATCGCGCCGCGATAAATGTTGCATGAAATGAATATTAAGAATCCGTGTAAAGCCGTCGCCGCACGAGAAGGATCGCACCGAGCGCCCTTTTCATTCTTTCCCCGTCACCGAAGTGTAACTCGAGGACTCCTGTCGGGCGTCGAATTTCGTGGCACAAACAATATCGATCGCTTGAGTATCAGACTGGTGCAATCGGACGATGGCTGTCGCTGAGAAAGCGGGGTTGAAAAAAATTGGCAGAAAAATATTACGCCGGCGTGGAGGGAGTCAGAGTAGATTAAATAATTTATATTTTTCGATGCGTGGAATAATTCATCTCTCTCGATTATAGACTGAGAAATCCATCAGACGTTCTGCAGACGTAATTTCTCGCTATCTTCCCTCTTTCACGTTTCCCATCGGGAATCTCGAGATCACGTATGGGTAAACGGAGACATTTGTCGGTCCGCCAGCGACATCCTCGAAGAACACTCCGGCATTTTACACTTTATCCCCCAAGATTTAAGGGCTACTTAAGAAGCCAAGAGATGTGCTACGCGTTCACAACTGCACAGACGTCCCGCGTGCGGCGGGGCTTGAAACGAGGTAAAAAGAAAGGCGAAAAAAATGAAAAAAAAAACGGGAAATGTCGAAAAACGAAAGAAAAAATATTTCGTACGGAACAAAATGCACAAAACGAGCTCTGTACCTTCTTTTCTCGCAGAAACCGAAAGACCTATCTAACCGAAAGTCTTCATGAAACGCGCAGGAAGCACACACGAGAGAGAAATATATATTATTATATAAATATATATGAGATATAAAAAAAAGAATTGCTAGTATACCTTGCAGTTATACGAATGTTGCATTGTCTAACTGTTTGTTCCATACAGATCCAGATGTATTATTGTATCCGATGGAGTATTATATATCAAAATATATAATATATATCTATATATATATATTACGATCCTCCCGTGAAGCTTACAGAGTTCTTCCGCTTCTCCCAATTCTTTTCCAGTAAGTAAAATAATTTTCGAAATTTTCGTATTTAAGTTTTGGATTTTACATATTTTTTTAGATTTTCTAATTTATTTCAGTCACACATTCTCTTTAGTTACATTCTTTTTCCCTACAACTATCCAAAACTAGCACACTACTATTTGCTGCGTGCTAATAAAAGAAAGAAGTTTTTTTTACGAAAGAGGGAAGTTTACTCTCGTAAAAAAATAATAAAATTCTATACTCTGCACTTTTTTATTGTCGTCAAAAATAAAAACTCTAATAAAAATGAGTTAAATCTGCGCAAAATCAAAGATTTGAGAAATATGATATTTTTCTGCAATATTGCTTTGTTATAACTTTGTTATAAATGTTCTCAAAACTAACTGGTGAAAAAACTTCACCAATGCTGCCATTAAAAGAACTTATGTTTTTAATTTTATGTAATTTTTAACATTTCTGATTCTCCTTACTATCTCCTTAATTCAAAACCTGGCACAATAAAATTTTTTTTTAGAATTTTTCGTTTAGTTATATAACTCTACATAAGTTAAACATAAAAAATCCAAATCATTAATATTTTATCTAAAAAAATTAATATTTAGTGCCTCTTTTAACAAAATCGCAGCTTTCAAATTATGACGGTCGATTAATCGAAGTAAAATCAATCGACTTATTATCGAAGGGTAAATCAAGGACGATTGGTAAAAATCCCCTTTCTCGTTTCGAATAAATTTCATACACTTAGCGCCGTCTGTAGTCACAAAACGTAAGCTCGCCACGTCGTCAAGTTTCCTCTGTAGATAACATCTGTACGTCTCGAACGAGCGTATTTGTTCAATAATTTTTAATCAATTACACATTTGTCTTATTTTGAATAAAAAGAAGGTAATAAAAACCAAAGAAACTTCGGAGAAAAACGGCTACAAACACTTCAACATCATCCGTGTCTTTTTTTCTAGTGTCTTTTTTTGCCACGCTGTTGGTACCTCGGTACCTCGCGCTCCGGTCCGGCAACACTGGAGTTGTCAACAGTTGTCAAGTATCGCGCGTTCATCGAAGGAGCAAACGATCGAGTAAGTTCATCAACGAAATTGATAAAACCGTCACATAGTGTATGACGAAAATTTCACCAGCTCGTCCGATTTAAATTTCAGATCGTCGTGACGGAAAGTTTTTTTTCAGGAAACTTGAAGTTTCTTCATCCAACCGTGTTTTCGGAGTAATGTATATGTAAATTATTCGCTTAATTGTGCGCGAATAATTCTGCTTGTAATAATTAAACACGCGAGACGTTATTTCCTACAAAATCGAATGTATAAAAAATATTTCCAAATATTCCCGCGGTGCTCCGATTGTCCTAGTAACCCTGATACGAGTTTCACTTCTGTATAGGTTACAAATCAGAACAGTTCTGATTTGGAATACACTCTTTTACTCGATAAAAACGTATTTATTTTTTTTTAATATGTAAAAAAGTCGAAATTGAATGGTTGAATGAAGAAACTTTTTGGTGATTTGGGAATTTGTCATATGGAGCAGAAGTACTCACTCAGCAACACCACTTAACATAACATCAATGTCATAATTTCTCATTTATAAATGCTGTGATATAACATGTGTGTTATGTTACTGTTAGTTTGCTTAAATATGATCACGTCTCTCTTTTTTTGTAAAACAAGATTCGAACATTTGAAATTGTTGCTACTCTTTAAAAAAACAGTAACTGTTAAAAGTGATGTTAATTTTAAGATATTTATATCTTAATATATATACATACATAAACATGATTCTGCCTCGCTCAAAGAAATTTGTAAACTACTCGTTTCATAAAATCCGCTATAATTATATACACAATACAGAAGATCGATCATACTTACTCCATTTAAATACGTTTTATCATAAAAACTCTAGATTTTCCTTAAATTTTTCTGCATTTAACTTTTAGGCACCTTGTTTAGATATCTTCCATCATGCATTGTGCAAAAGGATATGAGTACTAAATAGTTTGTTTTTACAGGATAAATGCCAAGCGTCAAAGATGAATCGGAGGGTGAAGGGGAGGAGATGTCTCACGACAGTAACGAGAGTAACCAGAGTTCTGCATCATGTGACAGTAGTGCAGAACACACTGACAGCGATGACTCGTCAGAGATGGACGAAGACGAGTGCGAGAGGAGACGCAATGAATGCATGGAAAATCTGCTTGACTTGGAAAGGCAATTTACTCTACTCAAAGAACAGTAAGTATACCATATTTAGCTTTTTTAATGCAAATTACAGTTTATAGTACTTAATTATAGTTTATATTTTACATATAATACAAATAACATCTGTATGGATATACAGGGTGTCCCAGACTTAACGCACCATAGGTAAATGGGAGATTCCTGAGATCATTTTGAGACGAAAATCCTAATACCAAAATATCGAGGGTGCTATAGTTTTTAAATGAGAAGGGTTTATAGTTGACTAATCAAGCCGTCCGAAATTCGCGCGCTCAGGCATGGCACACTGTACAGTAGTGAAGGTGTTTTCAAGCCCTAAATCTATTCTTGAAATTGATGTTTGTTGTGGGAAACTTTGTTGGTGTTAATCTAATAAAATTTGATCAGTACCTTTTGTCTTCATGTTATGAGTCACAAGAAGTAAAATTTTTATTTTTAGTAAAATTTTGAAACACTGATGCGTCATGCTTGTTATGAGAGATAAGCCAAACTGAAAGTATATGGAAATAGGATAGTCATCACTACACTCGATTTTTAACATTCTAACCTGAGAAAGACGAGAGCGATAGAACATATTGCTTATATTCTTAAATAATCTTGATCTGCGTAACAATGGATAGTTTTTATTTGGCAAGCTCCGATATGATTTCTAAATAAACTTCGTTAAGATGCTCTGAGTTTTTTTGTAAATTAATGCTCTTCCTTTGAGATTTTATGTGTATCATTTCTGATATCAACCTTCTTCGGTATTCGGTTCATTGTATTCGGTTCATTCGGTATTCTGGAATTCTCACGTCATTCCAATCAATAGAATGGTCACATTGCAGTATGTGTTCTGTGACCACCGAATGCATAGACGAGTTCTAGTCTTATGCCTAAATCTAATCAGAAGGAAACTGCTGGCGATCTGATTGGTCAAGAGACAATCGTAAACAAACGTAGACGCAAACGCAATTGCCAATCGCTAGTGTGATTCGGGCATTACATTAGACCTGTGTTCTTTGATTCTGGTTGCGAGTTGTCTTTTTGTTTGCCCTACGTAGGAAGCATCACAATCCCTGCATTGGATTTTATACACAACGTTGTTCTTCTCAAATTTTTCCGTTTTATCTTTTGTCACTCCGATAAATCTGTTAAGTTTATTGATGCATCTTAGTCCGATATTGCATCTGATTTTTTTAAGAAAGTGGAGATTTTGTTAGTGATTTTTTAAATATATGTTAAGACTATAAATTACTATAAATTGCTTTATTTTTGGCTGTTATTATGGCAATCTTCAGATACTGCTTTATCCTTTTTGTTGTATAAATGTGTAATATATATGTTTATTCTTTTTCTAAGACAGTGAAAAATCATGTCTAATGAGTATCCATTGTTCAATAATAGGTTAATACACATTAATATTTTTTTAATGAAATCTTGGATGCGACAGGAATATTGTCCGGTCGATCAAATTGTAAATTACGCCTATTTTGTGATTGAATGGATGCTCTGAGTAGTATGATAAAAATCTACCTGAGAAAGTTTTTTTATGAAACCAATCCAGACATATTCTCCCCTCTTGTAAAATAATTTTCAAGTCTAGGAAGCTAATTTCCCCATTAATACACGGTTCGATCGTAAATTTTAATCTGTTATGGTATTCGTTGAATCTTTCATGTATGTAAACTACTTTATCCATAGGAACTGACATTATAATGTCATCAACATATTTAAAATAAAATCGAATGTCAAAGTCTAAAGAATTTAGTATTGATTGCTCCAGATCTTGCATTACTAGATCTGCTAAAATGGGAGATAGCGGGGAGCCCATCGGAGTGCCAAAACATTGTTTATAAACTTTGTTATTGAAAGTAAAAAATGTAGAGTCCATTATAAATTTGATCATTCCCATGAACTCCGATTTCGGGATTTTTGTGAGAGGTTCAATTATTAATTTTATATTAACATTGCATTAGGAATTAATGATATATCACAGTAATTAATTGTGAAATTATATTGTAGTTATCATTGTTGGTAATGTAACTTATATTTTTGAGGATTTAAAAAGTATACAGTACAAACATGTATTTAATAATTAAAACATGTGTTTTAATAAAAATTGTCACTTATTATTTTTCAGATTATACCGAGAAAGAATCACACAAGTCGACACAAAACTCGGAGAAGTGCGTGTTGGAAAATCCGAGGAATACCTAATACCGTTGGAGCGGTTGAAGGAAAATATGAAAACTAAAACGGAAGTGGCTGGAATACTGAGGGAATATAGGCTAAAAAATATTCAGAATAAGTTTCAAGCAGAACAGCTGGCCGCATCCCAAAATTTTGAAAGCGAGAAAGGTTTGATCTGGGATTGCATCCATAACGATCTACAGGAGAAGATACGCCGTTTGGAGGAAGATAGGAATAATGTGGACATACATGCAGATTTGTGGTTTAATACGACCGGTAGAAGACGCAGGAATCATTCGGAGAGAAGACGAGCGGTTTCCGTTGCAGGTCCTTACATCGTTTACATGCTCAATGATGCAGATATATTAGAAGATTGGGCGTTAATAAAAAAGAGTTTAGGTAGTCGAAAAGCGGAAATAATGTAAATTATATTTCGAGTGCATTGAAGAATCATTGAAAACAACTTTCTCACATTACGCGTCCATCTTTGATATGAACAGTAATTTCGTCCAACCCGAAATGATCTAAAATTAGACAAACAATTGACATCTATTGAACATTTGATATCTGTACAGTGTGCCTTGATAAAAATAAGATGATAATTATTTACTAGTTTAAATAATTATCAAGTTAAAATATCATATTTGCCGAGACGTACTTCTGTGGTACACTAGTGCAGGAAAATTATGTACATATTGTGTCGTCGAAAAAGATAATTTCGAAAGAGAAGAGCGGATATATATTGTCTATACTAATTTCAATTAATATGAAAATTTAAATTTTGAGTCAAATGATAATTGTGTTAATGCATGTCAAAAATAATTGATTTTTATGTTCAATATGTAACGTTATCTCTTCCTTATTTATTTTTCTTTGTCTTCCTGTAATTCTATTATCATCTACTTTATCAGTTTCAATCTTAATATCACGAAGAAACAAGAAGAATAAATTCTCTGTTAATGTAAGTAAACTCTCTGTTTTTCTAAATTATTCTAAATCTAAATATCTATCTATGCTTGACATCTTCCTAATAAAATATCGAAAGATTAAATATTTCCAAATTATCAACCATAGAAGATAATTTCACAATTTTCTTCTTATACAATATTATTGCAGTCTAGTCGGAAGAAGTTTCTTAATAGTTGGTACTTGGGGTGAGCAACTAGTTTGAGATATAATATCGAAAACTAACTTTTGTCATAGACAATATTGTATCATGTTAATATATTAGTTTCGTTTAGATACTTAAGTACTTTATACATTAAATACATTTAAGTATTTTGTTCATTCAAAGACGAATGTAAAAGAGAATTATATAAATATATTTTATTATTATAATATTTAAATGTATTTCATAATATTTCAATTCGAAATACATAACGAAGGACTGTAGTCCATAAAATTTGTGACATCAATAGTATGATTGATTATGAGAATGACTGAGAAAGAGATACGTAAGCTCGAAAAAACTGTGTATTATAAATAAAGTGCATTTTAATTTTTTTACAATATATACCCAGCAAATTAAATATCAGCATCGTTGCAGCGATTCCGTCAGTTTTAATTAATATAATATAGAAATTTATCGAATTCTAAACTCACGTTCTGCCGGCGAAGCTTGCGATGAATTAAGCAACTCTACCGTTCTGTAATTTTATTTAAAATGACATACATCGAACCATTCGTCTTTATTTTTTTAAACGTGTTATATCAAAATTGAAGTAATGAAATACAATACACAATTTTTTGCCAATAACAGCAAACTTTCATTCAGCTTAATAATATGTAAACGAAAATTCAAAGTAACTTTTGTAGATACAATTAATTCACACCGTTCGGAGAATTAGGAAGAAAGACGAGAGAAGGGGGCAGAAAGGAGGATAATTTTAAATGTAATTTTTATTTAGGCTATGTACAACACATACGTACAATACGTGACCCTTGCTTAAAACTATGTTACGCTCGTCCGGTATGCATTTCCACTTAATTTTTAATCTTGTTCTCTCGACACAACGTGACGTAATTTCGTGTGTTGGGCACGCGGACATGTGCGCGTCCACGCACGCTTTGTGTGTGTGTTTTGTTTGTGTGTTTGTATTATGTGTGTGTGTGTGTGTGTGTCCGTGTGTGATTGTACCGTGTACGATATGTTACAAACTTTTTAGGAACATTTCTCGTGGAATGCCGCGAGCGGTAATAATAAGATCGCAGCGAAACTACACGAAAACAATGCGCAGTCGTCTGCAGCTTCATCCTCGAGTCGATATATTGATTAGACAGTTATCGAAAAATGACACCAATATAGACGATTGTTGACTGGACAGATTCCGAATATTTATGACTGAAAGGCGCCAGGGAGAAGTCGCGAGTCGCGCGTTAATTAACCGTTTGCTCCCCGCGTATATGCGCTGCAAAACCTCCCTATCTCCGCGGAATCGTATATAATTTGCCATACCAGAGTGAATAAATATTTATATTCATTACGAAAAAGTTTGCGCTATATTTCTCAGAATCGAATATATTAACAGAACAACATAGCTTCATCACCTGATAACTTCCTTTCTTCATAAGAAGCTATAAAGCACACGCGATCCCCTATTTATGTGCTTGCAAATGTAACGTTGTAATGGAATATTGTAATGTAGGATCTTTTGTCGAAGAGCTCAAAGTGCAAACGGTTAAAACGACGAAAGCTCCGATTCTGCTTTTACGCGGGAAAGCATCCGGACGACGAACGATCGCAATAATTAACCGGCATGCGGCAACAGGGTGAATAATGTACGTTCGGTAACCATCTCATCGACGATTTTCATTGCGTGATATTCGCAAATTACGTCGTTAATAATACATAATCGTCTGGCCACTCCGCGCTTTTGCTATGTCGGCCTGTGGAATCACTCGCCTGTTGATGCAATCGGTTTGACTATTACGAGGACAACATTGTTACACGATACGAATCTGTTAGCGATAATTACATATTTAATTCCTGGATATGGATGAACAGAGTGCGAGACCCCCATTTTTCACGTTTAAAACTCCGTTGGCTCTGTGTGGCCCTCGTGATCGTGCGGGCCTTGTGTGTGCGTCTGTCAATTGTCCAGGCACCGACCTCCGATGAGATTTTTTGCTTGCCTTGCGGCGCAATGAAATTTATTCGTCCAAGATTCAAGAAGCGTCGCGATGCCAACGCACCTCCCGACGGAAGTAGTGGCGAAGTCGGGATCTCATTTCTTCGCCTAACGAATTCACCCTCGCAATCCGTCGTTTGTGGGTCTAGGCATCACGACGCCGGATACTTTCTCGGTGTGAAATCAGAAAAGAAGCCGTCGCACACAAATCTATATGAACTGTCCAGCATAAATGCCGTCGGACAATTCTGAATGTCTTATATCGGTAGACACCCCCGCCCTAAAACTGACACAAATCTAAAAATATAAACGATGTTATCATCATCAATGCTTATCCCGTTGCCTTGAATAATTCTTATTCTATTAATTTTAGTCTGCCTCACGTGTGCCGCTTTCGAGCTCAGATATAAGATTCCATGCAGCACAGAATATTCCAGCAACGTTAGAATATCTTATCTTTAGCTCAGATATAAGATCTCATACAGCACAAAATATTCCAGCAACATTGCAGCAACGTTGGAATATCCCAGCTGTAGCTCAGGTATAAGATCTCATACAGCACAAAATATTCCAGCAACATTGTAGCAACGTTGGAATATCCCAGCTGTAGCTCAGATATAAGATTCCATGCAGCACAGAATATTCCAGCAACATTGCAGCAACGTTGGAATATCCCTGCTGTAGCTCAGATATAAGATTCCATGCAGCACAGAATATTCCAGCAACATTGCAGCAACGTTGGAATATCCCAGCTGTAGCTCAGATATAAAATCTCATACAGCACAAAATATTCCAGCAACATTGCAGCAATGTTGGATTATCCCAGCTGTAGCTCAGATATAAGATCTCATACAGCACAGAATATTCCAGCAACATTGCAGCAACGTTGGAATATCCCAGCTGTAGCTCAGATATAAGATCTCATACAGCACAAAATATTCCAGCAGCATTGCAGCAATGTTGGATTATCCCAGCTGTAGCTCAGATATAAGATTCCATGCAGCACAGAATATTCCAGCAACATTGCAGCAACGTTAGAATATCCCAGCTGTAGCTCAGATATAAGATCTCATACAGCAAAAAATATTCCAGCAACATTGCAGCAATGTTGAAATATCCCAGCTGTTCTTGCAATGTAACTAGGATATTCCGACGTTACTGCAATGTTGCTGGAATATTCTGTGTTACATAAAGTCTGTTTGTGTTGCTTGCGCTTTTTGCTCTTAGAAACTTTGCTTTCTCATTCTCCAACATGTCCAGTGTGTATTTATCTCATTCTAAGTGCAGAAATTTCAAGCAACAAATAAATCTATGTACTCACCGTTCAGCATTTCACGTGAAACATTTTTTTGTAATGTTTTTTTCTTTTTTAATCGACGCGCCCCACGTCGATATGCGTGCGACGGCGTCTGATCCGCGCGAAGGGGTGAGTTTCGGCAGTCCGTTCGTCACGAAGGGGGAAACCCTGGCGCCCTTCAAATTTCGAACGCAAAACACTGTCAGATCCCCACACCGTCTCCTCCCAACGCGCCCTCCCCGCCCCCCTCTTTTGGTTTTATCCAAAATCGTGGTCAACATAAGCACACAAATCAATGCCTAATATCATTCACTAAGGGTATGCTTACACTTTTAAAAGGACATTGAAAAATCGCATATGCTAGAGTATCTGCCGATTACGCAATCTCTATGTATCTATATCTCTTCTCTTTCACTCCCGCTTATGTACAGTACCGTCCTCTGTCCCCCCCCCCTTTCTCACGCCAATTAACGAAGGTGTGGCACATATCGTTGTTAGGAGATTAACGGAATGCCGCGCGCGAGTGCATTATGTGCGGCACGACGACGCGTCTCTCGAACGGAAGGAACCCAGTCGCGCGGGGAAAAGAAACGGCTACACGTAGAAAATACGCGATGATCTCGCGGGCAAAAAATCGGACGCTCTACGTCTCTGTACACGCTAAATTGCGATGATATCCCTCGCTGTCCACGAATCCGAAAGGGTGTCTTGGACATCGCGCGCTTCCTCCGCGCGTAAATAAAAAGGAAGATAATTAAGTTTCTCTGCGCCACGAGGATCGAAGTACAAACTATCTGGCGTTCAAAATTCTCCGCCCGGCAAAATTTACATCGCTTCTCTTCCGCGCTGCGTTAAAATAGCTCCCGTTCATTCAGCATATCTTTTGTTCGCGATACAGATTCCTCGATTTATGACGGAGCTCTTGATGAAGTAGCGAACAGTAATTAAGCTTCGTTAAAATCTAACTTAACTTTGTTGACACAATCGTGGATTTTTCGTGATTTGCGCGTTTACTAAATTCTTGAATAAGAGGATTAAAAAATTATACTAAAAATTTATATGTAAATTATTCTACTGAAACTACGTAAAAAGTAAAAAAATTATATTAAATTTTATTTGCATTCAAAATAAAATATATGATATTGTTCTAGATCCATATCAAAGTATATTCAGGAATTTTTGGAGATTTTTTTCAACCGGTTTACATAGTTGAAAAATTACGTGGAAACGAAAGACCCATGTTTGTCGCCATTTTTCACATGGTACGGTGAGGGTCAATAAAAATTAATTTGAAGGAAGGGTAAAAATATCTACTTCAACGTTTTGGACTGTTTCCAACTTCTGTCCATCTGGATTGTTTCCTAACTTCTGTAAAAAAAAGAATGTCTCACAAATGTTTCGCGAAAGGATTCGCCCAATTGGCAAAAGAAATACGCGATGCCAGGGACAACGACCTTGTACGTCGATCGTAAAAAGATCCTAAGTCGCGGAAATCACGCGAGAAATCACGAGCGAGGATCTAGGTGTGCCAATTGATATTCTGAAACAATGTATCTCACACGCGCGTTGCTGAACTTTCGAAATTCACGAATAAACGCTCGAGATAAGCACAGCCCCGCCATTTCATCGTCGCGTTTAGTCCTCAACGTCGTGCTTGTTCGAACTAACGCTCGGCGTTCTGTCCGAACGACGACGAAACGCGAGAGTGTGATCGGGGTTGAGAGTTTTCTCGCACACGTATACCACCTCGCGACATGTGTCCACCGAATTGCGAATCGAGCTTGCTTGCTGCAGAGGACGCGTCGCGAGATGAGGACGTCGACGCGGCCGCGCAAGCCGATCAGCGATAAAACGCAAATCGATTCACGGTTCTGTTTTCCTCCCCTCTCATTTCTTCTCCTCTTCTTTTTCTCTTCTTTCTGCGAAACGGCAAAACGTCGATCGGGCTTCGTCGAGTTCGTCACATCGCTCTCATCTTTCTCCCACGATCGGCTCGATCATAGGTACGCCATCGGACTCCTGACGAGACCCTCGAGTCGCCCTCTCGCCTCCGTTTACAATTATGTCTGATACTGTAACATCGGTGCGGCCAGATTCGGGTGGTGGGCTGTGTTCATTCTCAGAGCCGAGATGCTCTTGTTGTACCACTCGTCCTCCGCTGACATTCCTGAAACGGGAAAGCAAAACGGGAATGTTTAAACGAACCGCGCGTTTCGAGCCTGGGTCGCCCGAATTAAGTGGCTCGGCAGTCTCCTCCCTTTATTCAATCGAACTTTGAATCACACGTTGCCCGTTTGTCAATAGTGGCGTGGTCATTGACGCCAGCTTTAATTAGCAGAACATTCACGCTATCAACCCGCCTCGTCCCTAATAATAAGTCAAAGTCGGACGTCTCCACTCGGAGAAGCGGGATTTTCTTTTCTGTCCCGAAAGAATCCCAGAGTGATTCGATTTAACTGACTTTCCGCGGTGCTTTATCGAGTCTCCGCTAATCGGTCGATTTGCTATCGCATTAAGACGTTAAAGAGAGAGGCGTTAAGTCGTTAAGGAGAGGCGGCGGAATTGCGGAGAGGCCGCGCACTCGTACAGCAATCGCTCGCTCGCGCAACCCCCGACGGGGGCGAGGCAATTCGCGAATAGTCTTGATTCGATTTAAAAGCGATATTCCATCTCGCGCCGGAAATGGTGTAAGACGGCGCTGGGGCGGAAATGGAGAGAACGTCTTGGAGGCTGGCGGGGACCAGAGAGCGCGCAGAGCTCTCTCTCTCGCTCTCTCGTGCACGGGCGTCGGATTCGCGCCATTTCCGCTCCGGATTTTTGCGGAGTCATTCGATAACGTCGGGTCAGCGCCCGACGATGTCGCGGAAAGTCGCCGTGAGATGCTGGACAAGAGAATGAAGCCGAGCGAGGCTGAAGAAATTAGTTTACGTCCGTCCCACATCCGCGCGATCTCGTGGGGGAGAAATTGACAGGGTAGCCGAAAGACAACGATCAAGAATAAAATGTATTTCTATAATCGAGACGCTTGCGGGGGCCAATAATTGTTAATTAATACGAAGAAAGTCGATTTACACAATATCCTATATCATATTCTGAATATTAAATTTTAGGAAATTTCGCCAAGTCGAATATCATAACTAAGTGAGTCACATGGATTTCGCGAAATGTCGCAATTTCCTAAATTGGAATATTTAGAATATAATATTATTTAGAACATCATACAGGGTAGGCCAAAGGTCATTACCTTCATTTCAAGACTTATTGAAACTGTACTAAGCAATCTTATTTTTAGCTGTCCCATAGATTTTACATGTTCCCCTTTTCATTTTTTTTTTCTGATAGATTACATAGTTATACAGTTTGTTACATTTTTCTAAGCAATTATATAGCCTACTTAATTGATATCAATAAAGTATTAGCCATTCAATGGGCGTGACTTTTGGCTCACCCTGTATAATTTAACTTCCTTTCGTTTTACTCTTCCAATAAAATTAGTTACTTATATAGCACTAGCTTGACGTAATATATATCTTTCAAATTAGATTTTCACTTGAAACGAGATTCCGACGGTTTAATATAGAGAATCGTTTAGACAAGTGGGACGTTAAAATATCGCAGCTATTAAAAATACTCTATAAATTTCAGGAGGCGCGATCAAGATCGCCGTTCGAAGTGCAACGAGATTCGATTTCTCGCAAAAAAGTGAAATCGGTCACCCACGAGCGCCAGAATATTAAGAATATTTGTGGGATTAAGAGCATTTGCATAATCCTTGACCCAAATGAGAGCGCAACCCCGCTCACGAGCCATTCACCGCGGTACTCATTTTACGCACACCCAAAGCGCTGGCGTTGCATTATTTATGACTCACCCATTGCATCTTGTCGCATACCGGTGACGGCCGACATATTCGACGCTGAATGCGACATGGAGAACGGCTGGGTCATGCTCGGGTAAGACGTCGTGCCCATCTGAAACATTCGTTCGTCGCGATTAAACACAACATTGACAACTCTGCGAGTCTGGAAAATGGCCGCGATTTATCCTCACGTCCTGCGACCCCCTCTAATCGGGCGATATATAACATCGGATATAAAATCGGTTATAAAATCTGCCGCGGAATGAAGGAGGGACGAAAAAAAGAAGACGGACGCGCTCGGTGTTAATGTCACGTGTAATTAATTTCCGCGAGCGTAAAATGAGCGAACGAGCGAAAATGGATTCCGCGATATATCAATGAGATTACGGAGTTACCCGCGCTCGGTTTGAGCGGTCGAGCTGGAACAACGAGAGGAAAGTAATGCGGTAATTAACGTGTGTAAAACATAATTATCGGCTAGAAACCGCTCTTACGTATATTTCCACTCGTCGGCGGTGGCGAACGCGAAATCGAATGCGAACGGGTGGTTTCATTATAAAAATTAACCGTGTAATACGTTCGGAACTGATGGAAATTAATAATGCGTCGTGGTATCTATTTCCCGTCCGTAATCAATTTTCCAACGTGTTACGTGATTCTACGGTGATATCACGATTATTAAGTACAATTCCCGACGAAGATAGGAATGAGAGGATCTCCTCTAAATCGTAAAAAATAATTCCTGCGACAATAATTACTTTGCCCAGTGCTTTTCGTCATTGTTTACATTGTTGTCGATCATTATACAAATAAAAAAAAATTATTAATTGTGGAATTAATTATTGAATAACCATTACATGTATAATTTTTTTTCTTCAGACAATTCAACATCGCATTTGTTATTATGGATATTTTGCCTTCGGAAAATAATGGATACAAATACGACATGAATATGTTGTGTGACGGAAAAATTTCGTAAATTACTGTCTTAGATATTCATGGCCAATCAAGCTTCAGAGAACTGAAGGATAACTTATATATAAATCTATTTTTTTCGGGGGGGGAGGGGGGAACCGAACCACGCTTGCGAATTATCGGTTCAATTAAAGCGGTAGGCATTCGGTAATCCGGCCGACCCAACTAATCAGCCGAAATGCAATTTAGCTATATCGACCGATAGCGATGCGCCGGACGTACGCTCAGGTGCACTCCAATTTAATACCTCGGTTAAAATCATTAACGAGAAACGCATCGAATTCATTCTCGATATGTGGAACCTTCGAAACGACGACCGAATCTATGATTGTACCGAAACCCTTTAATTTCCAGACTCCGCTATACCCGCACTTGTCAAACGGCGCGAGCTACTTCTCGAGAAAATATCCATCAGTTTATCACAACACCACCACTATTACTATCTCCCGAGAGAGTAGTAATAATTGTATATAGTGATGTATAAAATAACGTTAAGAACTACATGTTAAACAATACGCACGAAATTCGGACGGGACAGTTTTGAAATAATTTTTCTGCGTTTTAAAAAAGTGTTTTTCTGCCACGTGTCGTTTGCACGAAGATATCCATAAGCGTAATAAGCAGGATGTACATCTCTAGGATGACAATTGTAATTCTTGTTTATTTACTTGCCACTATCGGAGACATGTCTTCGCGCTCAGTGCATTGTTGAGCGTGCAAAGCGGCGGGTATCGATAATAATGAAATTTCGGAAGCGTCCTGCGCGTCGTAAGGGAGACTCACCTGGGGATAACGATTTATGCCATTTATGCTGTTGTGAGGATGGGGGTAGGGTTGATAACCTCTGCTAGCACCAGGATAGATATTCCTCATCATGGCACCTTGGCAGGCGGGAATTGGTGTCAGAGCTTTCTGCAGCTGCTTCTCCTGCTTCCGGTATTTCGCTCTTCTGTTCTGGAACCAAACCTACGGAGAAAGAAAGAAAGAGACGAAATGACATAAACAAACGGACACGATGCAATATCATTAGTAGATGCGATATAATTAATAATTATTTTGGTCTCTGCACAATGTCGTTTGTGTATTTAATAGCGAAATATCGTATATCGTTTTCACTTCAATTATTAGACATAATTTTGACCGAACTTAATTGTTATTCTCTTAATTGTTATAAATGTATTAATATCTGGTGGAATGTAATTTCATATTGCACAAGCAATCAGCGCGAGAGAGTAGTTACATTTTTATTCTTCTCGCAATGTAGATTTTATTTGTAGTATCTGAAGAGCTAAAAGAATACCTTGGAACAGTCTTAGAAATAGCTTGAATTTATGCATTAATTTTTCTGACTCCGCCAATGTAAATTGTTCAGAATCAGAGTAAACAAAGGCACGTCAACCTTGCGCTTATAAATTTACATATATATATTTCGCTTTAATTCTAAAACGTTACTCTAAAACTCTAGAACGAGATTCTCTCTCACTTTCTATCTTCTTAAAATAGTATTGTGCACGCAAATCATACGAATTATCCAAACTTTTACACAAAGATCGTAAAAATAATTATTTTACGTTCGTTTTAGCAAAATGGCGACCAAGAAGGCTAATAAAATGGTGTACAGTCCAGACGCACGAAATATTTGAAAGCATCGAGTTAATGGTCCTTATCGATCAAAGAAGGGAGACAAACCTCTTGGGTCGAAAAGCATCCTCTTTTTTTCCTTTACTCAAACGAGGTCCTAAGTTTATCCCCCCAGTCTCATCCGGCAACCCAGGGCGGTTTACCTATCGCCATTTTGCATCGGGCAATTTCCATTGTTTCGCGGGATTAGTAAACCCATATTGGGGCTTGCCTGAGCCGCCACCGGCGACTCACCCCGGCATCCACACCGGCGCGCGTTTCCGCACCCTCACCCCCCTCGGTTCCCCCCTTCTCCGTTCTCCTCTTTCCTTCCCTCCTCCGTCCTTCCCTCCTGTAACCCCCGACAATCTCCACTCTCGCGCCCCGCCCTGCCGACCGACCCCTCTTTCCAGCGGCCCCCCCAGAAAGAGAAAAGCCTGCGGCTTCTCGTCCCGGGTCGAGGTTGGGTTGTTTCCACCCTCACCGGTGACGTCACCGGCGCCACCCGATTGGCCGATGCCGCTGCGGTGACGTCACATCGGACTCGCTCATTGGCCGACACATTTTATCGACATTTCTACTGTACACCCTCTCTCATCGTCGCAGAAGTGGGTGACACGAACCGGGGTGGCTCGAACGAGTCCGTTCTCTCTCAAATTCTCCCCCCTTCTCTCTCTTTCTCTCGCTCTCTCGCTCTCTCACATGCGTGCGCGCGCGCTGTCTGTATCTTTCTGGTTCGCCCTCATCTCGGCTCTATCACTCTTTGTGTGGAAGCATGGCGCTTCCGAAGAGTACCTCGTGAAATATCCGCAGCAATGTTCTCGTATCAAAAACCGGATACGAAGGGGGAAAAAATTCACTATATATCTGCAGAGAAGAAACAAATTTTCATTATAAAGACGCAAACAATCTCTTGTTCCGTTTATTGTTTATCGAGGTCAACAACACACTTCTCTCTTACTTATCTTTTATTATTTTTAACCTTTTTGTTGTGTACTTGATAACGCACTGTAAACTTTGCCTCGAAAGTTCTGCATCTCTCTCATTATTTTGTTGAAGGCGAATATTTCTAATCGGCAAAAAACCTTTTCGTACAAATCATGTTTAATTATTTGAAGCACTCTTCCGAACGTTTTTTTTTTTTATATCAATCAATGAAAACTTTATTTTAACTCGTAACACAAAAAGGAATTTCATGATCATTTTAATTAATCATCTCAGTTAATTATAAAGTAATCCTTATGCTAATTTATTAATTAGTCCAACGTCAAACGGTGTCAGATAAAGGTCGTCACCTGCGTCAAGATCTATCTTGCGTCAACCTACGTCGAAGAGATGAACGCCTACACAAGAAATTAATAGTTCATCAGCAGTGGGATTATTTCCGTCAATGATCGCATAAATTAACAATGTATTACCATGTCTCTTGACGTCATTGCGACCAGTCAAATGTTAATTTACAAATTTCAATGCAGAATGTAAAAGAAGTATTTAATTTAGCAGCAAAATCACTTTACGCAACCGCGATATTTTAATTATAACGTATCACAGTAGAAAAATTAATCTTTGTTCCATTAAATTTATTAGATTGTTAGACGGATGACAAACAAGTATGCATAGGTATGGTATTGAAAGCCGAGCAAGTTAGACAAGCAATTTCGCGCAGTTACAATTAAATTTTATTTAGATTGTCCTCTTGCCGCCAAGTTGAATCGCAAGTCGCGGGATCAGCGAGTTAGTTTCAATATTAAATGTTACGATACAATAGAGCGCTTGTTTTGAGGAATATACGTAATTCACGCGATTTAATTATTTAATCGAGTATACGAAGCAGCGAGTTTTCAGGCTCACTTTTGCTACAGAGAATCAAAAATTCCAATATGATAATTGATTTTACGTAGGAACACTCAATTATCGCAAGACAAATGTTTCTCAATACGAAATAAGTGTATAAGAATGGCATAATAAATTCATATATTTTCACGAAACATCGGCAATCTTACGTAGAAGATTGCGACGAATAAAATTTTACAGTTGAAATACCTAGACACGCGCTGCGCGGAGTAACGGAGTCTTATTTAGATTAAGTTCTTGCCACGAAATTGGCTGGAATCCGGGATTACTTAGCCGAGAGAGAGAGAGAGAGAGAAAGAGAGAGAGAGACCGGATATGAAATATTATAGAGAATCGGTACGATTATCGAAACGCGATGATAATCGGAATATTAATTCTCAAGTTGAATTCGAGATCGTCGAAAGGGAAAGATCGCTGGGAACTCAGTGGCCGTGGATTACAGCGGAATTATAGGCATTACCGAGTTTGATACTTCTTTTTAACAGCGTTACATAAATTTGCAAGTAAAGCGAAAGAAATATTCGCGACAACCGCGGTGAGGGAGCGAAAGAGGGGGAGGGGAGCGTGCATGCAGTTTCGAAGGTGGTGGGACATTTGAAGACTCTTAACAAAGGGCTTGATTAACATTTTCATATGACGAGCGTGCGTCGTTTTAACTCACATGTATGGAAATCGTGGTACGTGCGAGGCAAGTCGCATAATCAATCTCAATCCGCATTGGAATTCACGCCGCGGGACGATTTGCAATTGCATAAAACACGCTCGGCTTTCGAATAATCTGGCATTACTTCCGTCCGTGTATGCCAACCGAGTCTGCTAGCTCTAAATATGTATATATAGGAAATGTAGTATCGATACCAAATAATATGCGTGATGCTTTTTTAAGGCTGCCGAGTACCCGTAATATGCTCCGCAGAGATAAAGATAAAAAAATGACATAAATGTAACATAATTTTACAGCAATTTATAAAAAAAAAAAAACTGATAAATATTCGATATTTCTCGTACAATTAATTTGTGCATTTGTGTTTGAACTATTATTAATTTTTATTAAACTATTACGGTATTAGATTTTCGTATTTATTGAATGTATGGCAATAGCTCGAAATTGTCATTTGAATCGTCATTTTTTGCGAGAACAGTTTTCAGAAAATTCGCGAGAAGAACTCCGCTCCCGGGAAATTTTTCGTGTACGTGCTTGTATTTCCGCGCGTATGCAAATGACATTGTTTACGCTTCGTTTAGCCCGATACCGCGCGTTCCCCTAAAATCTAAAACGAAGTGCATCTTCGCTATACGATTGTGAGTAGTCAAATAAATATGTATACATATAGAGCGTTCGAGAATTGAGGAAAACTGAATAAACAATTTGAAATTTGCAGTTGTCACAAAAGCAAAAATGACGAGACACTGATCCTTTGGCTGCAACATTACGGCTGTAAGCAAGCGAAAATATGATACTCCTCACTGAAATCAAACTTCGGGGAGATAAAAAAGAACGGCACACGGTATTCGTCCCTCGAAGTAAACTTCTTCTTAACGATAATTCACTTCGGGCTGTACATTTTTATTTAACAGAAATAAATACATACACAAGCCTTTCTAGAGCCGAACATTTATGCAAAAAGCGATGAACATTGTATAGAAATCAAAATTTATATATTAAAAAGTACATAAAAATACATAAATGTCATATTTCTATTTAAACACAAATATCACATTCTTTTTTACCGTAAATTACATAATAATAAGAAAAGTATCTAAAATCACCAAACAGTCAGACCAGGATCTTAATGACCAATCAATGAGCTGCGTGCCGATTTGATTTGTCGGACTTTAAACGCAGTAAATAAGATGCGTGTCGACTTAATATGTCGAATTTTAAAACGCAACTTTAAATCACCAACTTAAAATCAACATCAATTTCACATATTAGTGCTAATAAGTTCCTCCCCCCTTTCTAAATCAGATAAATAATTATTGCGAAAAATATTACTTCAGCCAGGATTCGAACCTGAAACTCCTTCATTCTGCGTCATTTCTATTTAATATGTATATTTAATATGTATATTCCTCGTTATTTCCTCGTTACATCTTTATTCTTCGTTAAGTCGATATCGAAAATTTTCAACTCCAAATACTCCCAACTTTCGAAGGCGCCATTCTGCTTTTCGCCAAACGCTGGTACGTACGCATTTATGGAGCGGGTAGAACAGGTTGCCCGAAGAGATCCGGTAAAAGGGCGATTCCTTTTATTTGGTTCTTCCCTAGAAGAGCTTTTCGAGAACATACTTGCGTGCGCGCCCGCGTCCCTTAAGGCGCGCACTCTGCAAGAACTGGAAAGCTAAGAGTTCGTAATTCAATAACCGTGCTCTCTTCTCCTCCCGCCACGTTCGCTCATAGAGAAAGATAGAGAGCGGGTAGGAAGAAAGAGGACGAGAAGGAGCGAGATGGCTGTCCCACGGGGGTGCGCGGCTCAAAATGTCTGCTACTTTGAGGACCGCGACCGAGAAAACTATCCTCCCGTATGCCTGAGAGAATACTGCACTCTGATAGCTAACCCACATACTAACCCGGTAAGATGGATACATTTCCCCGTAATGGCCTTTTCGTCGAAAAAGATGAGAAGAGCGTAATATTTGTGTAATGTGAGGATATACTGCTTGCGCGTTTATTTCGAAAACTATAGGCAAGTATAGTGACTACGTCGAATATCTAGTTATCGTAATCCAAAACCGGCAAAGAGATTCATTTCAGGGCTGCAGTTTCTTCTTTGGAGAAATATTACAAGTAATATTCCATTCGAGCATCATGCTAACAGAATTGCAAACTATCTTTATCATGACAAATCGACCAGAATTATTAAGATACATAAAATCGCACACTACAGAAACAAAAATTCCATTAATTAATTTTATATCTAGTACATGATTATGTATGAAACGGATTATTAAGTACCTTTTAATTAAGAAAAATATGTCATTTTTTTTATATTTTTATGTATTGTTATATCAATTTAAATTTAATGATTATCTGTTCAAACTTTTTTTTATCTTCAAACTGAGAGATTTGATGCAGAATGTAATTTATTCGATTGCCTCAGACCAAAATCGGAATAATGATAAAGTTATCTCCATGCATTAATAAGCGATAAATAAATCCTCCAAAATTAATAATTTGTACTCAATCCAGTAAAGCTAGTTCATAAGCGCGCAAAGCAAGGCGCATGGTACTCGCCAGCTATTTTTGCTACTCTCAGAAATTTCCTTGTTTCCTGTCAAATAGGAAGCCGATTTTCTCGTAAAACGACCGGTAGGTAGGCTTCGATCGGAAGTCGAATCGAAGTAAAAAGGTCGAATGAAAACTCGGCTAACTCAATATCGCGGAGCTCGGAGCTTCTCCTTTCTTTTTCCTCGGCGTAATGGGATTTCTTGTGCGGTGATTCGAGAATTATTCTCTTACCATCGGGTGTTACCCGATTTTTTATTATTATCGTTACCATCACAAATACTTTGCGCGATCCCTCCGCATTCATAACGACGACGATGGGGCACGTAGTGCCGTTTTTCCAATATACATTTTTGCTATCCTTCCATCAAACACGTTAATTAAATAAAATTCTAAACTAAACCTATATAAAGGAATAAGTGGAAGATAAGTCGCTTCTTTAAAAAAATTTAGAAAAATATGCAATTTAATGGAATCACAACTACTTCATTTGACAATTGTCGAGAAATCGTGGAAAACATTCGTCATCCCGACCGAGTTTTGCTTTACCCTCCTATTAAATTTATTTGCATGCCTGTGTATACGGAGCAACACATTACATCTTCCTACCAAGTTTGCTGCAAACCTCACTCGAAATGACATAAATGGACGGAAACGATCCCGCGCCAAGGTGTACCGTGTTTCGCCTGGAAAACGCTCATTCAACGAGAACTAATACGCGTTTGCGCGTTTAGAGAAATTGCAAATCGCGTAGCAAATTTGTGTTACCATCAGGGACCGATCTGCATGGAAACTTAAGCTGCGACACTTCGTGTGAGAAGGAGTCTCATCTAATATTTCATATAATTGTTCACAAATTAAGGAATCATTTATCTTACATATATATTACATATTTATCTTACATATTCATATATTATTGTCAATAATTCGAGGAAAACTGACTGTTAACAGTTTCGTGCCTTCAACACGTTTGCGCATCGTTCAGAGTTCATTCTCGGCATCCCCACGAAAAAAGTTACGAGTGGCTCGGGATCAATGTATTTTTTAGCGAGCGCCGCCAATCGGGCGACATCACTGGATGGATAGGAGAAAGTCGTCCCTTTAAAAGCTACCGCGCTAGTCACGGCATTCTGTTTCCTCAAAGATAGCGACACGGGCCGTGGAGGCGGCGAGGACGAGAGAGAAATAGACGGCGAACGAGGGTGGCAAAGTTGAGATGAGTTGGGCGCGCAGGGGGTTGGGTGACGCTGTACCGGAGGCTGCCATTATATCTGAGCCGCCATTTTAAATTGAATTTTCTCCACCCTAGATAGATCTGAAACGTCTCAGGCTTGCCGGGCTTGCTATTCCTTCCACTACGAGACGAGCGACGACGAGGGCGAAATGGCGCCGTGACGCGGGGATAGGAGAACGGGGGGAGAGGGTGAAGAGGGAGAGGATTCTGGAAAGAACTCCGGAGGAGCGAGAGAGACAAGGGCCCTCCCCCTCCTTTTTCTTCCACGGCCGCCATCCTGCTTTTTTCTTCCGCTGTGAGAACCCCTGTCCTTGCGATGGATACCTTCCTAAACCCTAAACCGGCCCTTCGATTCCTCCAGGGGACGAAATTTTCGTTCGCCCTCCGCGAGTACGAAACGGTAGGAGAGAGTTTCTCTCCAAATTTCGCGTGGGTGTAGTATCAGGTACTTTGTATTGCGGTTCGGCGATATTACCTCGTATCGAAATTGATGTGTCCGAATTGGATTACAATCGAACGCCACTTTACAATAATCGACCGCTATTTTGGGGGATTTTTAACCTCCGTGGTGTGCGCGCAGGGCTAATTAAGACCGAAGAACTAATTTCGCCGTAGGATTACACCGGTGTAATCAACCGATTCGCAATCCATTTTAAGTACCTTTTTAGGTATTTAATGCGCCGATAGTTATTAACATAATCACCAGCAAAACGCGTTTATTATTAATTGAACGAGGTTTTACATTAGATATTTATAGCTCGCGGAATATCGTGAATTTCAGAAAACTACTGCGAGGCTGGATGGCGAATGTTAATTTACCGCGGGATAAGAAACCGGCGGGACCGACAGCATAGAGCTGCCAGAAGAGAGAAAGAGAGAACTCGTCGCTTGAGGTGAAGCTGTTCGTTCGTCGAAAGCAGTCAAAACGCGCGCAAATTCGGGATGACGCGAGCGTTAATTACGGCGTGCGCTTTGCAGGTTACAGATAATTGGCCGATTCTGGGGCAGCCGCGCGCCGGAAAACCAGCGACTGGAAATGACATTTAAAACTGCAAAATCCACTCCCCTCCCACCCTCTCTCTCTCTCTCTCGCTCTTTCTCCCTTCCCCTTTCTCTTCCTCGCGTTTGAGGTCGAAACGAGCGCAGGACCATCCGACGCGCGGGCTACGCGGCTCCTCGCGGCCCTCGGTGGCGGACACTTTGTGCATCGGTTATAACCGGCGAGCGACGAGCGCAAACCGCGTTTTACTTGGCATCGCAGTTTAACAGGGTTAAGTCGCGGCGGTTCCCGGGCTTTTAACTCAAACAACACCCCGCTGCATTATATATCAAAAGAGCGCAACGTACCAGTGACTGTTTTAATATGTACCGCTCGGCTCGGAATTCGGGGCCCCGATGTGTACGCGAACTGGTTCCCGACATCGTTCTCGATTTCTCTCTCTCTCTCTCTCTCTCTTTCATCCCGCATCCCTGTCCATTGGACCACCTCCCCAACGACCCCTTTCCACCTCATTACCAAATCCTCTGCCTTTAATGTCATCACAAACCGCATCACTGTCGTAGAATTCGCGTTTTCCAAGAAATTAAAAATTTGAATGCCATAATTCCCCGCGATACGCAACCCTCTTTTCTTCGTATAAAAATATATATTGCACTTATAAATAATGTATTATGTGTATGTTTGGAATATGTCAAATGTGTTTTCTGTTTCTCGATCGAAGAAGCCGGGAACACCGCCAGCAAATTTTTATATCATTCGGTTTACGCAGATTCTTCGGTACATATCGAAAAGTAGCGTTGAAAAACTTCTCCGTCCCCTCTGATCGATTCCACGACCCTCAAAGAATATAGGGTGTCTTGGACCGACATTTGCGCCCGTAATTTCATTTCGTCGCCCCACATGCGTCTTTGATTCAATTACACAGTGAGTCACAGTCAAAAAGATAGGCAGGAGATAAGTATGTCTATAAATTTTTCGTCCGTATATCGGATCAAAGTACAATCCTCATGGCAAAATTGTAAAAAAAAATCTACCCCTTGTACGAGCGTTTGTACAACAAATATAATATCAAAAAGTTAATGTGATATAACGACTGCGTGACAAAATCTATCGTGACTTATTCATGAATTAAATCTATTTGATCATAAAAATATTGACGCTAGATTTAGATCTTTTTCATAAAATACACAGAAACAATATTGTTCATTACTGACCGATTCATGTGTGATGATTTTTCAGAATTTCAGTAACGAAGGGAAGAACAGTTTGTTTTTCTCATAGCAGCGAGAAGCAACGCACTCACCTGAATTCTGGCCTCGTTCAATTTGGTAGTCCTCGCCAATTCCTCCCTGCAGTATATGTCTGGGTAATGGGATTTTGCAAACGCCGATTCCAATTCTGCCAGCTGCTCCTGCGAAACAATTGGAAAGCCGTGGTAAAGACCGATTTGAACTATCCGGCAGGAAATTTGGATTCGCGGTACGAAAGATTGAAGGTAATCGATAAATGCCGTTATCGATCAAAGGGCCCTACGTTCTCTGAAGGAGCGCGCGCGCGTTTCTAAGATATCCCGCTAGAGTGAAAGAAGATGAGACATCTTCGATTACGCATAGCGATAATAAAAATTAAAAAAAAAAAATAGAAACCTTGCAAATCTTGTACCAACCTGAGTGAAGGTAGTCCTGTGTCGCCGTCGGGCGGGGGTTGGACAGCTAGCTGTGGTAGGTGTGTGACCAATGTGAGGACTGGAGGCGCATGGGTCAGGCTTCAACTTCTTAAAAGCGCCTTCTGCTCCTGGGAAAGCAGAAAAGTGACTTTAACATTTTTACGAAATTATCCGACAAGACAATTGAAGTTCGAATTGTTCGCTTGTCTCTTCGAAAAACAACTTTAAAAAGGAAAATAAATTTATACTATCGTATTTGCTTCATGTTAAACTGCGATAATGTCTATGTCAATGACGTCAGATAAATTTCAACTTCATTAATATTGAATCGCACAATTGTATTTCGCTTGAGTGTGTAATTACTTCGCGCATTTCATGAATTAAATTATCCGCCGATTGCGCTTGAAATTATTTTAATGGCGTATTAGTGGCGGGTCAAATAATATATTGAGTAGCGAAATTGCATGTCGATTAGATACCGTAATAACAACGTGTTAAGTTGTATGTTATTTCATTTATTATTTGTAAATAATAAATGAAATCCTAGTATAATTCAGCTCGCGTAATACAGAAAGCGATTGTTCTGTCTTGAAAAAGATACTGTGTTTCTTTTAGTTTTAATTCACGAGCATTGCAAGCTTATCGAAATAAGAAGAATCAAAGATACGCGAATTCGCGTAAACAAACTTACGGCACGATTCCGCGATCATCCGCTTCAACAAGAAGTACTCCATGTAATGGTGCCAGAACGGAAGAGAATTCTTTTTTTCGCAGCTAAACCGAGTTACTTGACATTTTCCCATGCCCCAACGTAATAAACAAACTCCGCTAACGACGTCAACGACGGCGTGAACGCGTGGCAGCGGATCTCTCTTCGCCGGGCCTCCCGCGCGTATTGTGCGCCCACGAAGACGACGAAGGAGTCGGGAACGGCGCCGAAACGGCGTCGGAACGGTTGAAACTCGATTTCCCGTATCGCCTCTCATTGCTAACAAAATTCGATATTCAACGGAAGGCGCGATCCGCCGAACTTTCGACCTCCGACGCGAGAACTCCGTGGCCATCGACGTCATCGTCGTCGCCGTCTTCGTCTTCGTCACCCGCGCGGCGCGGCGCGGCGCGGCGCGGCGTCGCGGCGCCGGCTTTATGAACGAACGTAGATACCTACCAGGTCGCACCAACCCGGGGTAAGCGTGGCGAGCGAAGTCCCTCGCACTATGCTAACTTGGTTAGGGCGTTAATGACCTAATCATGTTACATGCTGATTCAATGTTCAAGGATGAATGCTGTCCACTTTACATACCTTGCCCGGTTACCCGATGAACGGGGAAACTCGGTCAAGTTCAGCGAAGAAGGCGAAGGGCCCTGTGCGACCCGCTTCTTCGTCTACCCCATTCCGCGGTTTACAACATTGCGCACGCCATTTTTTTTTCCTGTTATTTGTATTTACTTCTTTTTTACTAGAGATTCCTCTAACAATAAGAGACGTTTCCAAGAGCTTCTTCAAGTGTTAATTTTGTTGATACAACTTCGAAAACATATCAGATTTTCGACACCTCGCAATATAGGTAAAACATACATATATACACCAGATTATTTAATGTAAGAAAATAAAGGAGAGTAAGAGTTAAAAAAATAGAAGTTCTGAGAAGAACTCTGCGAAGTATTCGATGATACATAACACATAATTAAATTCTGAAAGTTATGATAACGCGCACTGGAATTACTTTGTTCCATTAAAATTATATTCCGTTTTAACGCAATTAAAAGCTCATCCTAATTTTTTCGCGCGGGTACAGATTGAAACGAGATTTTCATAAATGATACGAAATAAAATTAATGTCTCATAAAAGGTATTGGCAAAAAAGTGTTTTTCGCGATCTTTATGATGTCGAAATTAATTTTTCCCATTAACCTACGGTGTGTGACAATGGGATATCGACCATTAGAGCAATGTATGTTTCTCTCTCTCTCTCTCTTGCACATTCTGTATGTAATATAAAATACTTTAATAAATAATATTTAATATCGATAATATCGAATTTAAAAAATAATATAAAATATCAATATAACATTCTTGAACTATCGACATGATCTTACAAATATTGATTTTGTTTATTTAATATAAAAAAAATCAAATAGTTCATTATTGGACCATAAAGGATTCGTGAATATTGCTGTTTCAATATATCCGGTTATGTGAATCCGGTTTTATGCAATTACGGAGTTTTTGTGATTGCAGAAAATAGGCAATTTACGGTTGTCAGTTTGCATCTTTGACGTAAAAATTATATCCTTGCAAACTATGTTTGTTAAAACGAGTACGTTATAAAAACAAAATATAAACGTTTATTAAAAAATAATAATAGATATTATTACAATCACGAGAATGTTGTTAAAAAACATAATAACTATCTCCGGTTGTTATTATATTAATATTGATTAAAACACAATTGAAAATTTGATATAAAAAAGTTTCCTATAAATATTATAAATCAAAATTTTGAAAAAATTTATTAGAACACATTTTTTTATTTATTTCCGCAAGGAGTTTAAAGAAATACATTCTCTGCTTTGCATTTTGGTGTGATTAATGTTTAACATGAATAACAAATGTTATTAGATACAAGCGTGAAAAAAATTTATTCTTGGTAAAAATAATTTTTTGTACAGGCTTTGAAAGTAAAAAAAATTTTCAACTTTCAAAATAATTATCAAGAATATATTTTAGTCTTATTTAGCAAATCATTTTTTTTTCAAGTCTAGAATAATTTTGAATTTTTTTTTCCTTCAATCTAAATTAAAGAATTTATAGACAAAGAATAGCTCAGCATATTTGAGAAATACGATTTCTCGCAACAAAACTCGCGAACGACAAGAATGGGTAAAGTAGAGCAGAGACAATAAAATGTCAGCGAACCGTCCAGCCGTTCGCAGTCGAGTTAACCCTTTGTTAAGGGCAAAGTTACAAGCTGCTCGCCGACAGTGTCGACGAGCGGCACTCGAGAAAGGCCCGAAAAAGAAGCGAGGGTGCATTGTGGACGCGATGCGGCGCGGCGAACATCTGCCCCCGCAGATTTCGGAGATGGTAAGGGGGTCGAGAGTAATTAGCGATGATTTTAACGCGGTGAGCTCTGACACGCGCGACGAACGACACGTTTTACAGGATTATTGGTAATGCGAACCGCGGTAGTCTCCGACCTACAGCTGCCGTCCGTCGGCATCTGCTGTCAGTCACATTAGGACGCATTATCGGCTAAAAGTGATACGCGCGTTTTCAAAATTTATCTCTCTCTGATGCATACGTATATGCTGATCTTATAATTTAATATAAAATACACACCGATTAGTTTCGTTTTTTTCATGATAAACTGTGACAGAAATCTACTTGGGAACATCTTAATTTCTGCATATATTACTCGAAAATGTACATATGTATATCAAGAGTTAATATTTGCGAGCAAAATGCATGAAACAACAATTACTGTGCTTGTGCGATACGCCGTTACACGTAGTTTTAAATTGTAAGACAATAACTTAATCCGATACATAATTATATGTTTTAATTATGTATTAATTCTTTTCATATTCCTTTATTTTAATTAAATTAAATTTAATTTAATTATAGTTGTTATATTAAAACATGATACAACATGAACAATAATAATACATTAAATATTTTAATACAATATAATTAAATATTTTATGTATCATGTTCTAATATAACAAATATTAAAAATTGACAGAAAACTTCAGTAATCTTTTTCGAAATAAATGTTAAAGTTATTTTTAGAATTTATATTTATGTTTATTTTTATATTGCTCATAAACTTTATATTGCATGTACAATTAAATTTTAAACATATATATAAAAATATTCTTACACAGAGTGTGTTTTGTAATTAGCTCGTAGAAAAAATAGAGCGAGATACCAGAAGTTATTTCAAGTCATAAACGTGCAGGAATTTCTTTTCGTGAAAAGTTCTCTGAGCTTCAAAAGAGGAGGCAAATAAATAAAGAAACTTCACTCTTCATTTAATTCCAAGTACTTTAAAACAGTTTTAATTTCAAATTTAGTTATCAAGACATTAAACTTCAAAAGTTGAAAAATAGCTATAAATGATAACTTTCACTAACAGTCTCCTAAGAATTTTTATCAGATTCAAAAATCTTTCCTACGACTAAAATTATAGATTGTAATATTATTAGTAATGTATATAAAAAAATCGAAATCCATTTTCCTCCAAGATGCAATTGCAAACCAACGGTGTTACAGGTCACTCGACAGGAAGTGAACACTTCCGTTTTAAGGAGGACACGGGAAACGCGCTCCAGAAGACCGTCGCTCGAGTACTTTTAATACCCGGGAGAACGCGCGAGGGGGTTAACGACATTAATTTTTCCCTCCACCGCCGTCCCGTCCTCGTTTTATTCCGCTACCTCTTTTTCCTCTCGTCGCGAAGCGGTTGTCGGATTTTCATTTGCATGAGAATCCCGCGGTAGTCTCATTTCGTTTCCGGGAACCCTGACCTTGAAGGGTGCGACGGAGCGTAGGATATCGTCGTTTGCGGATCGGGATACCACCGCGTGAAATTCATTTTCGGATATAATAAGACCAAAAAACCCTAACGACCGCCGTTGCGACCGACCTGTTGAACTTGGTATTTATCGAATGCCACATCTTTTGCACAGAAATAAGAATATACATTAAGAATTTATTACAAAGTGTGCACAAGTATTTTTATTAATTATTTTTACATATGTCTATCAGCATATTTTAATTAATAATATAAATGGCATAATTCAATTAGTAGTAATTAGATAATCGATGAAAGTGTAACAGTCTTGTGGAAAATGTTAATTTTCTTACTCAAAATTTAACGAGTTCATTTAACGCGTTTTACAGATTAAGAGATATCTAATATTCATGTGATATTAATTAAAAGTGAACGACTTATAAGAGACAACTGTGCCGTATTTGTTTCGAAATGATCCGATAATTCTGCTTCACACTTAACAAGTGCACGTCGACATTTCAGATGTATCGAAGTGCACGCATTATGCGCAAAATATGAGTGTCACGACTCGTTTATCGGCAGAAGTGAGAGGAAATCGGAGATGAGTCCCTTCCATTCGATCCCGAGTCTTTCGAATCATCGAAACCGAGGGCGCGAGACGCGTCACGCGTTCAAGCTACATCCGACATTTCGAGCCCACCCCATTAGCGGCACCCTTGGTGCTAAGCTCCGTTAAGCCCTACTAGCACATAATAATAGTCTATAGAACAGGTACCACCATATGTCTGGTCCACCCGACCCATTGTCAACACTTCGGGCTGGTTGTGTTGCACGGCGAACGCGTGCTCAAGACTCAACAAGCGGAAAATACGTCTATCTCGAGATGACGCGATGTCCATTTCTTTCTTCCTAACTATAACGTAAAAGCGTGATACCTCAGAGTTATGGAAACGTATCGAATTACATGACTCCAGATCAATTTCATCGCGTTTTGTTTTTGTAGACATCATCATTTGCATCATTATGTCAAAATAATTGACTTATAAAATGTTATTAATCATTACCGTCAGTAAAACTCCATACATTGTCTGAGCACAGCTCCAATACAATTTTGATAATAATAATAAACTTATGTGTAGGCTAAAAACAAGGGGAAAACAAGTATTCCAATAAATGATGGAGTCAACATAGGAAGAGATGCTTCAGAGTTATATCATTCGATTTATTTCTGGTTCTAGTCATAAGTGCACTTAGATGAAACTATAAACTTGCTTGCTCATTTATTTCTATGTTGACATAATAACGTAAGATTGAAAAAACTTGAGCTACTTCCACAATTTTCGGCAAAATAATCTCTGATACTCACCGACGGTGGTGGTTGCCCCGACGCTGCTTCTGCCAGGCGTCGCGGCGGGCGTCGGCGGGCTCGCCTCGAGACCCTGATGCACCCCGTACAAGCCGAAGTCCTGCTCATTCGAGCTGGCGCTACTGCACTTCCTCTTCTCCTGATTGTGATTCAAATGGAAGCTGTCGTTCTCGACCAGGCCGACGCCGAGCAGACCCAGATTCGGCCTGAGCTCATCCATCAGCTTGTTCTGGCCGCAATTGGCAGCAGCCGCCGCGGAGAAGTTGAGCTGGCGGCTGAAGATCGCCGGAAATATGTTGAACTGCTGGTGGTCGAGGCTGAGGGCGGTCGTCGGCAGGGACGAGCCGCCGCTGCCACCGCCGCCGCCGCCGCCGCCGACGGACGTACCGCCGACGGAACCGACGCCGCCCGCACCGGGACCCCCGGTACCTCCGGACAGATCGTTAGCCAGGGTGATGCCGGGGTGACCTGGTCGAGGTAGCACGTAGCTGGAAGCACCTGAGCGAGCACTCGACCACCTACGAAGACATCTTCCGACGCGAGTCTGCGATGAGGGCGCGCCGCGTCCGCCCTGCGGATACGCACTGTATTATTCTTCCCCCGAACACCGGCGCACCGAGAAAGCGTCCAGAAAACCTCGCTGGTTATCCTAGAAGTTCGTTATCCTCCGCGGCGACGGTGACTTTAACGAAGGGCTGAGTGGCGAGTCGCGAAAAAGACTCCTTGCCGTTCACCTTTTGAGGTTTCCAAAACAGTTCACCCTTCGGGTTAGTTAACGAATGATTCGTTAGAAGGAAGAAGCTTCTATTCTTCTATTCTTGCGCTATTATAAGTTTACGAATAATCCGGTTGGGTGACTCTAGATACTTCCCTCTTTCTGAACATTCTTCTCAAAACACTTGTGCATCGTAAACTTTCGATATCACTATCGTTGAAAGTTCCTGACTTGAATAATTGTTATCATGTAATTAGTATCGAAGCAGCGCCCATTTATCAGCTAGTTTGAAAGATTAGGTTTAAATAATTACGAAAAATATTGCTTATCGATTTAGCGTTAGATTAGTCCGTGCTTCAACTGCTGGCCTTCCGTGATCTTTGATTATTATTAGAAATATACGTTTAATAATCAATATTAAATAAACTTCGACACGATAGAATTAATCTTCGTAAAAATTTACAGGCAGCAATGGATTCTCACAACAGATTATTTTTATCTGCTAGTAACAACTTAATCCAACTGGCGGTCCATTTCGCATCTAACAGAATTAACATCTACGTCGAAGATTATTTACTAATAAGAAATAATTAGTCCGAATATATTTTAACTATGTGCGTTTTAAACAACTGCAATTCTGATGCACTTTCGACAACGTAGACACGAGTTTCTTGTATCTTCACTTGGGGATGCGATTCTTCTCTTCGTGCTGTACTTCGTCTACGTTGATCTCTTCAAGAACTGTTCAGTTAAGAAATCCAATTCGAAGACACATGTGTAAAATCGAAGACATGCTCTTCTTCCTCCGATCTTGTCTTCGCTTTTATTTGAAAGTCCTTTCGATATTGCTCCTTGGATGTACACACGTACGTAAATAATTAAAACAAATCCACAATATCAGTTTCAGGATTCGTGAATCGCGAAAAATACACGAACGATGATGAAAAATCACGACAGATGATCGAACGCGAATCTGGAATTCGGCCGCAATTTAAATCTGATTATCTCGTCGATCCAATTAGAAGGGTGCGTGGAGCCCCGTAAGAAGGGACAGGGTTTCGTTTCGTCGAACGCGCGTTCGCGATCAGCTGGCCTTGAAAATTCGAATATCGAAGTAATTGGCGAGAAATGGCTCGATATGAGGAAATGGCGCGCACCGCGGAACAACGACGACGTCGACGACGACGAGTACGAGGACGACGACGACGCCGACGGCGACAACGAGGACGACGAAGACGACGTGCACGACGACGCACCCTTCCGTCCTTTCTTCCTTCCTTCCTTCTTTCCTTCCTTCCTGCGAAGGATAACGCGGTGGGAAAACCCGGAGACGACAAGAGCGGAGAGCGAGTCAGAGGGGGCGACTGCTCGCCGTGAGTTCTTGTGGGATTCTGTCCGCGAAATGCAGTTATCCCGGTGACTCCGCGCGGGGGTGAGTGAGCAGAGTACGCGTACGAGGGGGTTGCCTGCCTGCCTCTCGACCGTCGTCGTAGGGGCTCGTGGTAGGGGTTTGTTGCTCGTAACCGGTCGCTACCACCCGCGCCCCCGCGAAGCCTCCATCCTCTACCCCCGCGCGCCGCCGCCGTCACCGTCGCTACCCCCAACGACGCGAGGGTGCGAAGAGCTTGGCGGACGCGCTGGATTGGCCCGACGGAGGGTACGTCGCCCGGGCGACGGCCAATCGCGGGGGTCGTCGGGATGCCCGCGGCGACCCCACCGCCGCCGCCAACATGGCGCGCGTACCAATAAAAATTCCTCCAGAAAATAGCCTGCGAGCGATTTTCTTTCCGGGGCTACCAGCGTGTAGCGCTTTTCCGACCACGCACACGCTTCATCCCAGTCACCAATACGCGCGCTGGGAGGGGTATGGCGTAGGAGATCCTGCTCGCCATCCCCTGTCCTCGTCGTCTTTCCCACCCTCAATCCTCTATCCGTCTCTCTCGGTCCATTTCTATCTTTGCCTCTATCTCTCTTTCCCTGCTCTCTCTTCTCTCATTCTATCATGCGCTGTTCCGTTCTCTTTTCTCTCTCTTCGCGACGCTTCTTTCCCTCCGCGTGCACGTTGCTCTCGTCTTCATTTTTATTATCTCGCGGCAGATAGCTTTTTTAATTCTTTTCCCCTCCCTTTTTCGGGGATTTGATTGTAATGTACACCCACGCCTGTGACCCACCTGCGTGCCGCACGTATATAGCCACGCCGTGCGCGGCGGTGGCGCATCGTTTGCGCCGTGAGATGCATTCGGCTCGGCGCTAAATGTCTTTGTGTACCTCGCGTCCGGCTTTTTCGGAGGATTTGTAATTTGGAAACTCGGACTTTCCACCCTCTCCCCCCCTCGCTCTCTCTATCTATCTTCCACCCCCGATCCTTTCACACCGTCGCACGTCCCATCTTTTTTTTTACGTCGGGCCGTGGTAGATTGCGTTTCTTGATTTCCTCCCTTTTTCGAGATTTCGTCGAGATCGCCGAGCTCGCACAATTTTGGCAGTTTTGGCTTTGTAGATCCCCGCAGAATTGCTAATTCCAATTTTTTAATCTCTCTGAATTTTATCGATAACAAATTTTTATTCGTTTATTTGAGGAAACTGAACAACTGACTTGTTTACCATTTCTACATATTTCTCAGATTCCCAGCTAGTTTTACATTATTTTATTAGATAAAATAATAGAAAAATCTTATATAAAATAATATAAGACTAAATAATAGAAAATCTTATATTAATGATATTCTTAATGCGATCATCTAAAATAAAACTATAGGACAACATACAATCTCATTCAGTTCTCGTTTCTCATAAATCCAAAGTTAAATTTAATTTCATCTGACTTTCTAGATTAGCAGAAAATTAACTATTAATAAGGAAATATCGCAAAACTCTCATGAGCGCCAATTATGCTGAGCAGCATGGATCTATTTTGATTGCACGTTCACCACGTTCCTCATTTTCGTTTCGGCGTCCCTCCGCGATTTGCATCGTCATAGCTGTCGGCATTTCCATTTTCATTTCTGGCTTTCTTTGCGCCGGAGCTACCTTCACTTTGTCTCACGGTGGATATCATTTTTAAGTCCCCCATCGTCTCTCGCGCGCGCCTTTATGCGTTTCTGCTTTTCTCTACTCTCGTCTATTTTACTTTTTCTCTTCCCTGCTTTTTTTTTTCTCTCTTGCCGTCTTTGCGGCGCGCATTTTCTTTTCTCGTGAGCGCTATGGAATATGCACGCTCGCAAGAGCCGTCGAATCCTTCGTCCTTGCAACCTTTCTGAAGTGTCCCCCGGCGCGACGAGACGGGGCCCAGGAGAGAACGAGAGGATTTGCTCGCCGAGGGAGATCGATGAGCTCCGCAACGCAAGATCGAACGGAGCAATGAAAAGGAAGCACGATGAAGAAATGTAAAGTTTCGAGAGCTCATTCGCTCGTCGCGGTGTCTCAGAAGTTGTGCGGTGCGCTTTCAAAGACCCGACTGCAGTTTTCATTGAACTGGCAAAAGTCAATTTGCTCGCTTCCCGGAAACTGGGCCACCGACATTGCGCGGCTTGGTCAAAACAAGATAAACAACCATTTCGTGATTTGGAAAAAAATATGGAAGAGAAGAACAAACCGGATCAAATTCTTTAGAAAAATCTTTATCTAAAATAGTGACGTTTAGAAGTACTTTTAAATGTCTCATCCCATAGACATTTTATCTAATTACAGTAAAGCGATTGGATAAAACAGTAAGCAAAAAATATAGCAAAAAAATATATATTTGATAAACATAAAACTGTTAAAATTGCGTATATTCAATTTGCATCTTCGTCACGAATAAACTTGGAGAATAATTTTTTAACAGAACAACAATTATGCAGTCTATTATTTCTTTTCTATCTAATTTATATTTAACACATATTCTAAAAATTTTAGATTTTTAAAACGTAAATATGGGGTAAATGCAATAACGTAATTTTAGATGATCATTTAATGAAAATATTTTATGATGACAAATGAAAAACAAAGTTTGTATAATTAATAAATATTGCTTTCTATCTATTGAATCTTTTTGTTTACACAATGACTTCCATAATGTATTCGATAATCTAGTATTTCTTCTAACTAATGATACATCATACGGCGTTCTTGTTAAAGATATTCAATAAAAACGCGACGGAAACATGCGGTGCTGGAAAAGTCGCCGTGTGCGAAAGCCGGTAATTTTTCGATGTGTGGATTTAAGGGTAGCTGGTACACAAGGGCAAGGGGGTACCATATCGGCAGGGCGTGGTCGAAATCTGTCACACTAGCCGCGAATAAACTACCCTGTAAGGAACGATATCAAACTTCAGAATGAAATATAGGGAACACTTTATTCTCCGATCTCTGACAGCGATTCTCGATCAGAAATCAAATCTTTCAGAAATGTCTTATAGTTTCCTGAATACCTTCTGGGTTCAAATGTCATGCTTAGCGCAAATTCTAGAAAAAAAAGAAAAAATTAATAAAATATTTTTTAAAAAATATGAACAAATAGTTGCAACAGAAAAAATTATTTTTTACAATAAAACTTGGATCGTATTATCATTTGCAATCAAAATGAAATCAAAAACTAAATTTATTCTATCCATCTTCTTTTAATAAATTTAAAAAATATTTAATTACTAACATCAAAACCCTAAAATGATCTTATTGTATAACTTGCAAATATTTGTTTTCAATTTGACATTCAAAGATGAATTATGTCTATGAATTACTTTCAATCTTTAAAAATTAATTCTTAATGAAAACTATACTGAAACTGTCTCAAAACACATTTGTGATTTATATTATAATGGAACAAAAAATATCAAAAAAGATTCACAATTTATATCGGAACATTGAAACATGTGTTGCTGTTTATTTATAGTTATACTCCAGGTTCTAATTATATCTTTTATACGCAATTTTTTCACACAATCTATATTCTTATTATCATTTACATAATATCATTATACCAATTTACGTAACTCCATTATTCGAGTACTAACAAAAATTAAAATGTCAGAAATGAAATGGCGCATATTTTCTCCGGTTCACGACTTATCGCACACACCGCTAAAAATATAATATATGCAAAAAATGTTGCAAATTTATTATAATAAATTTACATTCGTCGCGCTTTTATATGTTATTATTTTATATCTGTGATTACAATTTTTCATGACAATAACATTTTTCTGGAAATAAAAAAATATATGTGTGTATGTATGTATGTGTGTGTGTGTGTATGTGTGTGTGTGTGTGTGTGTATGTAATATATGTATGTGTGTGTGTATGTATATATATATGTGTATATATATATAAAATTACACACACATTACATAATACAACATACATATACGCACACCCACATGATTTCTCATATATATGTATGCACATTTATATATATATATATACATTTTTGTAAGTGCAGATAGATACGTACGTGTGCACATGTGCACCATTTGACATTAAATTAGTGGGCGGTTTTCCCATATGGGCAAAGACCGCGATTATCGCTGATATCCGATTTCAAACAGTGATCAATAAGGTTGTCACTTAAAATGTTTCATCACGCATAAATAATGTGTCATTATCAATTTATTATTTTTTCAATTCACATTTATCGCTATTCTTTACTGCTACTAAATTAATCACACACGAAAATTTTTAACAAGCCGAAAAGAAGATTAAAAAAGATACACTATTTTGATTGTCAAGATGAAAGTAGAATATCTTTATACTTAAGGGATAAATAATATATGCGATAATACTGCCAATTGATGATAGAATATATATTCAATTTTTCCTTTATAATGTACAAAGATGTAAATGATAAACTTTTAAATAGTTTTCTCGACTTTTTTATTCCTAAAAATTGAAAATATCGTTATTTTTCTCTAATTCTTTTCTCTTTAGGTGAATTGTTATACATCCTTCGGCTTGCACTGCGCGACTTAAAAATTTAATAAATTGTGCTCGCATTCGGCAGCCAACGTCTTTCATTTTTAATTCTACTTGCAAGTCATCGGGGTGCCGCCAACTACCCTTACAAAGTATAACATGCATATGGTCCGTGCAACGAGGCTGGCGCTCCATAAAATCTAATCTCGATCATCTACCCTTTGCGAATTAGATCGATCAGACGGCGGTCGTATACAAACAGTGGTTTGACGTTACATAGAAATCCACGTGGAATTCGTAGCCGGCGCCGGACTATTCGCGTGCAACGAGATGCACGCCTGCATTATGAAGGGATGGAATTATCGAGTACTTTACCTCTGTCCATCTTTCTCAGCTCTCATCTCACGCTACGACAAATAATAATTATTATATTGCATTACATATACTTTTAAACGAGAATCATTCTTATCATATATTTTAATTCTTATATATTTATAATATATAATATATTATATATAACATATAATAATTAATAATATATTTAATATATTTCTTTTCTTTATTTATTTAAAAAGTAGTTCTCTCTTACGAAGATATAAATATAAAAAGATATAAATATAAAAATTTGAGTTGTACTAAAGAATTACTTAGTTTGTTAGTAAAATATTGTATAAAAAATATTTTAAGAAATTTGGCATATAATTTTTAAATAAAACTTGTATTATAAGTAAAACTTATATTTGATTTCAATAAAGTTTTTTTAAAATTAAAATTAATACGATCTATTGAAAGTCAATGTATGAAAAGTCAAAATTTGTGGGAAAAAATAGTAAAAGAAGAAAAACTGTATTTAAGTTTATCAATATTTTTTATAACTTTGATAAAAACGTTATGAAACTTTATATAAAATTCTTTCATCATGAAAGCTATGTATAAACTATATCCTTTTCCATTTGCGTTAAAAACTTTTTATGATTTCTCGAACAGAAAGATCGCAAGTCGAAAAATCGAATATTATTAAGATTTTATCTTTTATAATAGAATACAAATCATCTCAAAAATTAAAATAACAGAAAAATGATTTCAAAAAATTCAAATCAGATATTAAAAACAGTTTAACCAAACAATAACGTTTGAGATTAACAACATTTATCTACAAATTATTTAAAAAAGAATATCTTGGATGAAGATACAAGAGGAATCAAATTAATTGTTCTATAGAAAATAAAATAATTGCATTATGATTAAAAAATATCTTTTTGAAATAAAATATTAATATACATTTTTTTTACCATTTGTCCGAGTATTCCTCGAACTCGCCGAAATGTAAGGACTTGTTACAAACATTGTGTAACAAACAAAAGAAAACGCCAATAAACACAGTGGAGGAAGTGAACCGCGAGCCATGGGAACGGGAGTGACGAAGCCGTTAAAGCGAATTATTGCACCAACAATGATAGAAACCTCAAAGGGGCCTGGTCCGGTCTTGAATTGGCCTTTGCCAGAGTTTTAAGCGCTGTCGAGAAAATTACGACCTTCGGAAGTGTCGACACGCGCCGTGGGCGTTCTGTTTTGGAGGAATTGAAAGAGGCGGAATTACCAAACTACCGGTGCGAAATTTTTCCCTCTATGTGACGTCCGACAAAAGGACCACGACTTCGAATTTACGTTGCACACTTCGCCCGGAGATCCGCGTCATCGTCATCGTCACCCTGCGAAATCATACAAACATCGGGCAACTGCGAGAATGAGACAAGATTCACGCAAGAATATATATTCTTAATATATATATTCTTAAGCAGTCATTTTGTATCGAACATAGAAGCGCTCGGAGTTTCAGGCTGCGATTTTTTTATGGGAAGTTCACGTGAAGTTTCGAAATTAAAACGATGCCCACTTCAAGATCTCGGTCGCGCGAAGCGTGGGCGTGTTTTGGGTTACACAGTCTAATAATTGGCCTATTCAAATCGAGTGCAATATTTTGACGTGGTTTCGCCGGTGACACGTGCGACCGACAAATTGGCACGCACGTGCCGATTTGTGCGTAAGGGAGACTTTTTGTCCGATTTAAACATTACCCCTGTCACGTGTAAAGCGGTCATAGGTGTGATCGGTTGATTGTCGGGCCTCTTCTTTTTTTCAAATGTGTGTGTGTGCGCGCGCGCGCATGATTTTACTTAATCGCTTTGGAAGAGCTTCTTTACCGCGTTTCTGCAAAGCAAATTTCCGGCAAAATAAATTTACGCGTATAATTTTAATAAAATTCGTATCTTGGCTGAAAAAAACTTGGTGTCAAATTTCGAATCATGTACTAAGGCTGTTAGATATCCTTTTGCTTGTAAATGTTATGATTAATTTGCAATCAGTATTATTGAAGTAAAAAATTAATAAAAAGTGCAATTTGTTGCAAGATTTTAATTCTCGTTAAATATTCTGATCGCCTCTCGTATAAATTTCTACTAAGATCAAATTAACTGCAGCGTCAAATTTTGTTATCTATTTATGTCAGAACAAGCGTCATTTTTCACATTAGCAACCGAAAAAACAAATAATATTCCAGATATATTTATAAACCTTATTATGCAGAAATAATTCAACATGGGTATCGGGCAATGTTTCACGAAATCTCGATTCTCATTAATGCGAATCGCTCAATCTTCATTATCGTTAATTTCAGGCTGTCCTATTTCGTATCGGTATCCTTTGTAAAGAACGACAAGGGGGGGCTCCACGAGAGCTTTCCATCCAAGCACTCCGTCTCGGGTGTAGAATCGCGAGAGAGTACGGGGTGGCACGACTAGCAAAGGGAATAAACGATGCCAAGAAATATCGGCAAAAATTACGATGCTTAAAAAACAGCAGAGAAGAGAGAGTTCCTTTCTCGGTTGCTTCGTCCTCCTTGTCCGAGCCGAGAGATGATCAAGGAGGCCGACCTATTCGATCTCTCGATCCTCGATGTGCACCCTCAACCTGTCCTGCTATCCTTCTCCAGTTCCTCTCTCGTCGTTTTCGTACCCTCCTTCTTACTTGCTCCTCTCTCTCTCTCTCTTTCGTTCTCACTATCTGTCTCGCTATCTATCTAGCACATACATACACGCACAGACATACACATTATTTCTCTCCCTCTCCATCGGCGTCTTCTTCTTTTTTCCTCCCTCGCGTGTTTTGCCAAGAGCCCTCACGGGCGGAAGCGTCACGTACTGCTCTGAAACAAAAACGTAGCGACGTCAAATGCGATTACGAGAGCTGCGAGAGCAGCTCCAGAACGCGGATGCTGCGCTAGGTTAGGTGGAGAACGGCGGTGAAGGTAGGCGAGGGCAAGGGGGATGAAACGGGAAGCGCGGGAGAACGAGGAGAGGAGACGAGGCCGACGAGGCGAGGGGGTTGTTCGTGTCGAGAGAGGATGGCTTCGGGGAGAAAGGGAGACGAGACGATGAGAGGGTCGCGGACGGGTGAGCGAGGGGGGTAGCAGGGAAAAGGGGGACCGTGGACGCTTATCAGGGGGAATTGTCGGGGGCGGGAGGGAAGGGGGGAGCGAGAGAGAGAGAGCCGGGGTTGGGCGAGATTCTGCGTGGGCTCAGAGCGATGGCTCGGGTGAATCGTATACATATATGTGTGTGCGTGTGCATGTGCGTGTATGTGTGTGTGCGCGCGCGCACATGTGTGCGTGTATGCGCGCACACGAGCGCGTGCTGCGCGTACACGCACATACGCTGCGTGCACGCGTATCACACTGTGGGCCGGTGGTCGCGGGTGTGCGTGCGTACATGCGTGCGAGAAAGTTTAGCGCGCGCGTGCACGCGCGCGAAAAATCGATCCTCGCCGTTCGACGCGTGCAAATCGTGGACACCAGCTACGAACCGGTAACTCCGGAGATCCGTGCGTCGGTTAATTACTATTATAATTTCGAATTTCGCCGGAGTATTATAGTTAAGCAATTTCCACCTCCCCTCCTCCTCCTCTTCTACGTTTCTTCTTTTTTCCTCGTGACGTCCCTCTCGCCGTGTTACTGGGAATTGATTAATTAAACGTCTCTTATTAACCGTTAATACGTTTGCTAATCCGCTCTCCACCGATTTCTGACGGAACGCGCGATCGTCGGGAATAACGTCGAAAAAAATAATCAAGTTGCTACAACAATATTTTTCAACTCTAGTTTTCTATATGTTGTGATATAATAATTATTATGCATTAGCATATTTAACATTACACTAATGTATTATCTTTATAAATTTTTTACACAGCAACGAACGTATTGAATGATAAATGAAAACTAACAGAAATTTTATATTAATTAATAGATCTTTGTAACTTTTTCATGTTAATTTTAGAAATTAATATTAATAGAAAAAAATTAATGCAATACATTTCCAACAGGATCGTTTCAGAATAAATAGGTGGATGCAATATACAAGATCGATTGATTTTTTTTTTAAGAATTTGTAAACGCTTTAATATGTGCGTGTTTGCGCTTGTATCTTTTTTACATCGCATCGCGATTAACGACGTTGACGACGGTACAAGTTTTCTGAAGCATTTTAATTCGATGACGTCCTCGTATGTTTCTTTCAATGGGACAGGACAACGGGAAAAACGCGTTCTCTCCATTCACGAAGGAGTAACTTATTTTTCAAAATGACACCCGTTAGAATTAACGTTTCAACGTTGGCGACCGGGGCTGACGATGGTCGCCAAGCCTCCATTAAAAAGTTGTTAAACGCAGCCTGACGGCGCCCCGCGGCAAATTGGAACCCCATCATAAGTCTTCCTTGTATATAATGTACATAGCTGTTAGAGCAAGCTATCTACAAGATAGTGAGATCGAAGTAATTAAGTATTCGATGGAGATATTTTGATCAGCCTGTGTAAGATCAATGGATGTGTATGCGTGAGAGAAAATGAGAATTTCTCCCTCTCGGATGGAAAAATATGTTAAAACAGTACCGTTTAATAAAAATTCATAACGTTTAATCGATACCGCATCGACATTCCCAGTGAGCTTTTGATTTGTGTCTTACGTGTATAAACGCGAAATTTTAAATATATTTTAAATTTAAAAATATGACACTAATATTTCTCGGATCATAACTTAAGATTACTGTAGAACTTAAATAATTTGATATTTGTAAAATAGGTATGGATTTTATTAGTATCATAAAACACTAATAAATTAATACATATGAATTATATATAATTCTTATATATATAATATGTACATATAAATATTTATATGTATAATTATATAATTTATATTACATATATATATATTTATATATATTAAATTTATATATAATTATAATTTATAATTGTACATGTACAATATAAAATGTCGTTATAATAAATGTACATTAATTTTTAATTATTTCAAATTTTATAAAAGTGATATAGCTTAATGTCAAAGAACCAGTAATAAACTTACGGGCAACTCTCAAATGATTGTCAACTTTTGCATTTAACAATTAACATCGTCTATTATTTTATAGATGAAAAGAGGACAGGAGCATCCGTGTCGCGAGGTTCCATGTCACGAAGACCCAATAAATTTGTTTGACATTTTCCGTTCATTCCTCGCTCCGCGCCACTTCTTTTCCGAGAGAGAAAAAGCTCTCGAACAAGTTCAACGTTTTCTACGTAACGCTGACTGGAAACTCTTGGCCAGACCAACGGAGAGGTTCAAAATAAGAGAAAAGCACCGCGTAAAAAGCATCGAAGTAGTACGGCGCTCGGCGAGGGAGAGGATGGTTTAAAAGTACATGGGATGGAAAAGGTGTGTAAAGGACGTATAGGTAATACTGTAAAATGTAAAGCTGTGCACGCGCGCACCAAAATCTACTTCTCGCCTAATGGAAAAGTCACTTATTATAGCAAATAATGTACGTAAATTTTGCCGGCATTTCCCAAGTAATTCTTCGCCGGATTTACGTAGTAGTGGTGAAGTACGTGAAATTACGTGGTGAAATGTGAGGAGATAAAAAACCGCGATGTACTCTCGTGCAATTAGCGTTCGCGTCTTTGGTTTCGTCGAAAATCAGTTCAACGTTCGTGCGTTCCACGCCGCAATCTTAATCCGCATTTAACTTTTTTTCAACCCTTTCGTGAGATTCTTCATGAAAAATCGAGTTGTAGAACGCGCGAGCGCAAAACATATATTGCCAAGCAAAACTTGTTCAATTCTTCCGAAAAGCTACAGTATATTGTGTGCAAATTATATGTTACAGTTTGATCAAATATTAAAAATATGCAAAGTGTAAATATTTCCTTCATTTATATATCTCGTTATCTAAACTTAATCCAAGCTCAGTTTTTGTCAAAGCATTATTTTAACTTTTTCAATCACTAATATTTGGTTCTCCAACCACCGAGATTGTCCGCGAAAAAAGCTTAATAATTCGAGTAAAGTATCATTAAGCACTTCCTTTAATAAGTCGTTTGCGTTGCTTCATCAGGATAAACTCACGAAAAGGGCCGACCTACCCCCCTAGTTATCGAGGAGCAATAATGATGGATACTAGACTCGTGTCTTCTGCAATCGTGGAACGGAAGTGCATAATGATACTTCATCCATGAAGCTAACCGTTGTCACCGAAGGTAGTCATTCGGTGGAGGGGGGAGGGAGGGGGGAGATAACACGTGCATCACACGCACACGAAGACGCACACGAAGACAAAGTCATCGTCGCACGAAGAAGGACGAAGGGTCTGAAAACCGCGGCAAGTCGAAAAACCGCCATGCGGCATTTCCAATTCTTTTTGCCTCGGGTAGGCCCTGTACATACGCATCGGCGTGGCGCCGGGTCAGCTTTCAGGCTCTTAACGCGGTTAAGAAAATATTTTTAAAATAATTTTGCACTTAGGTCCCCTCTACTAGCGTCGCCATCGCTAGATAGAGACGTAACACGCGTAATGCACCGCGAGAAAGAACAGGAAAGAGTGCACGAGTAAAAGAGCGTGGGAGGACGCTTTACCCCATTCCCGCATGTCTCGCCCCCTTACGTGTGTTTAACGGAAAAAAGGAAGTGAGTGTGTGTGTGTATATGTGAGAGAGAGAGAGAGAAAGAGAGAGAGAGAGAGAGAGCGAATGGGTGCGGAGTATAATGATATTTCTATCATTTAACACGCCGGGAATAATCCGGATGGAATTATGCGGGCCCGTCACGTATAGATTAATGCGAATGTTTGCGACCGATTGCAACACGTACAGCTAGGTGTTGTTTAATTAGCCACGTGTGTAGTTGAATCCGTGGACCGGATTGATCCGTACGAAAGTAGCGAGCGAGTGATTAATATGTAACGCGGCTCGAAATAATCAGATCTTTTTGGACGATTCCGCAAATCGAGCCAAATATCAACGACTGAAAATGTTAAAATGATGCTTCGACTAAGGTATGCTTAGGTAATGAGAGATTAGATTAAGGAGATATTTAAGGAAACGAATATTAAATCCTAAAGTACACGTTAAGTGAAATTAAATGCCAAGTAAATAATTAATTCTATAATAATTACAACTTTTACTCACAATTTAATTGTTCCATTTTTTCTTTGACTCTTTTTTTATTTAAAAATTTCTACTAATCTCTTTACGACTTTACGCCCTTCCTTCGCTTGAGCCTTTGTTCTGCTGTTATCTTCATTCTTCTGTATTCTCTCTCTCTCTATCTCTCAGACACACACACTCCCGTTTCTTCTTCCGATCGGTCGTGACTCGCGCACGGTCGGGCTAACGAAGGCACGGCAAGAATTGAGAAGGAAACCTTCGTCCCCCTTTTCTCATCCGATTCCGGGCGAAAGAGAGAGGAAGGCAAGGAAGCGGAGAGTGCGAAAATCGCGGAGCACGAAAATCGGGGAGGAAATGCGGAAAATCGCCTTGGTCGTCTGCAATCACGCTGTCGGTGAGAGAAATTGCCGCGGACTATAAGGGAACGCTTTCATCCTCTCTCCCTTTCTCACTCTCTCCCCTTCCTATTTTTCTTTCTCTATATTTTCCTCGATGACGAGAAGACAGCTTGATTATCGCAAGAATACACGCATATAAAAATAAAACTCGCATATATCTCATCGTTTGCTTTTTCTTCGCGCGACTTCTCCCTGGAAATATTTTTACCTCTCTCGAACTGCATAAACACATCGGACGCGATCAAGCATTATAGATTTCACGAAGATCCCCCGCTTTTCCTTGATAAGTTATCATCCGCTACAGCCACACCGAGTGCGGCCCGTTATCGATACTCGATGTACATCGACAGAACGCATTAACGAGCCCAATTAGCGCTCTGAGGACACAATTTGCGCGAACCCTCGAATCCGAAGCGAAGTTATAAGCATCACGATTCTCGTCGGAATGCACATCACCGTGTGCACATTGATAAATGACAAACGGTGATCGCGGAAACGCATCGACGGAATCGCACACTCGTGAACTCCCGTTAATCTGATTCTTCATTTACAAATCCCTATTTAGATAATAATAATAAGACAAATATTACATTCTTTTTTACCGTAAATTACATATAATAGTAAGATATAATATTTAAAACGCCAAGCGGTCAGACCTGGATCTTTGATGGCCGATCAATGATTTGCGTTCGAACTCTAAACGCAGTAAATAACTAAATAAGACGCATGCCGACTTAATAATCGAACTTAAGATGCAGTACACAAGATGCGTGTCGACTTATTTAATCGAACTTTAAAACGCAAGTAAATCAACTTAAAATCAATATCAAATAAATCAATCAATCTCAAATATTGATGCCAATAAATCCCCCCCCACCTGCTCTTTCCAAATCAGATAAATAATTTATTGCAAAAAATATTACCTAATAATAAAATACCTTTGTAACTAATAACGTGGTAAGTGAAAAAGTACGTGAAAAAAATTCGAGACGCTCGAACAGACACTGCGGACATGCAAAAGACCTATTACTATTTCCATTCGATCCGAAAATTGTTGGGTGATAGCCAACACAATGTAATCCGTAAAGGAGATTAGTTCGATACTAAAAATGCGCGTCAGAATATCATACGGAAAATATACACGAATCGTCGTTAATCGCCGGTGCCAATGTGCATGCGACCTTACGCGGACATGCGAGATCGGACGGAATGGGGCAATGGCGCGTGAAAAGCTCCAGATAATACAGCGATATTTCGAGCGACATATCGGCAAAGCTCAAAGAGTTAATCGTATGTCCGCGAGGCAGAGGACAGAACGGGGGGTGGAAAAAGAAAAGCGCCGCGAGCCGGCCGCGCGTGTATTTTCGATAATTATTCGACAGTCGATTTGCGTGCGGATGGACTGCGCATTGCGGGGCGGGCGGGAGGGGGAGGGGGAGGTGGCGAAAGGGGGACGAGGGGGGTTGAACGAGAGCGGACGAGAGCGGGCTGCCGGGGGAGTAGACGCGATTGTGGGGTCGCGGGGATGGTTTCCGAGAGTCGCGTTCAACCATCCGGAAGCTATGAATATATTATTTGACGGGCAGTTTCGGTAGACTCCGATCGGATGGAGCATCGATCATGGCTGGCGCATCCCTTTGGGCCATTTTCATGCGTCAGAATGCGACACGCCTGTGATCGAGCGATTGCCGCGAAAATAAAAAAAAGAGAGGAGGGAGAGGGGAGGAGAAGAGGGACGCGCACATGGGGACGCATGCGAAAGCGCACGCAAACAATGCCGACCGCTAACCAGGGCGATATTTTTCTCGGGGGAAAAAAAATGATCATTGAATGGCGCGATGTTAAAAAAAAAAAAAAAAAAAAATTAGACGCCGAGCGACGGCCCAATCCCCCGGTTCCTTCGGGAGGTAAGACAGTCAACAGGTAAGCGGAGCACGCAAATGCACATCTGCGAAGACTGATACGCGAGGATAAACGAAAAGCGACTCCACCATGACTTTATACATCCTTTTTCTACCTCGGTTTTCTTTCCCTAATTAGTGCAAATCAATTTTACAGATTTTTTTTTAACGATCTAGTGATAGATATCGATGTTTCGTGTCTCGCACATTTTAACATTTATCGAGCAATCGAAACCCATGGAAAGTCATAAACAATCTGCTGATTAAATGAACGCGCATTATTCCATTCGCAATTACTGGAAAAATCTCATCAAAGGCTACTTATATCTCTTCTAATTGAATAGTTTGAAATTGCAGTTGTTAGCCGAACTTAAACAATCTCGAGCAATGATAACCGGAATTTTCGCAAAGACAGATTGCCGCTCGGAGAAAGGATGAAGATAATGAGTAGTTAAAATTACAACGGAATATCCGTTCGGCTGAATGTTCTCTGCTTTCCAGAGCTCTGCTTTCAGATTTTAATGCTATGAAACATATTCTTATACTTCGTAAGTACGAATTTCTGAAAAAGTCTTTAATAATCACCGAGATTACAGATTTTTGCAAATCAATTTGTGTCAAGTAAATACAATAAATATACGACCAATTTATTAACAATTTTACATACAACTTAATAATTTTTGCCTAAAAAATATAAAGAATAACGTGAAGATTATCGTGCCATTTTCCGATAATATTACATCTATTGTTACAAATAATAATAATAATGATAATAAAGTGGATAATAATAGAGTATTTTGCGTAGAGATCAATTTCTACATGGAAGAGAAATAAATTTATCTTCGTTATTTTATTACTTAAAATTTTATTAATTTGATCTAACATTCCAGGAATCGCGCGATTAAAACGCATCCGTGAGCGATAAGTGGTTCATGGAGGAATCGCGGTGGGTGGTCCTTTCTTCGTAGTAATCGAGTAGAAAATTCAATCGCGATCTGACTTTCGCATGGCTAGTTTCGCTCATTGTTATTGATTTGATTTTCAAAAGATAGCCTCCAAGAGGAAGAAAGGAGTGTTTTCCAATCGATCTCTTTCTCCTCTCTGTGGCTCGTCGCAGCTGTCGACGTTAGTTTCAATCGGCTGCGCATCGATTTATCTTATAGTTTGTCGTCAATTCTCTTCTGAATATCCACATATACTTCCCGCGCGCATAACCGACGAGTTACGCGTGAATCCAAGTCCCCATAATTTTTTTTACCAAGATTTTAACATCAGGTAACACTATCTGCATTAATTCACACACGGTATACCACATAAAACATACAAGAGTAATTCAGTAGAAAAAAAATTCAAATTTAATCATAATTTCGTTAATAAATGTATCTCATCGGGAATGCAAAATAGTTCCAGTCGAATATCGCGATAAGCCTGTTAATTAACTAACATTCAACATGGAATTAATATTTAAATAGATTTCTGTTAGTCGGGGGATGTGACAGTGGTATCGAAAACGGTACCAGAATTTATCGCGATTACGAACGATCATAAGCATCGTACCACCGAGCATACGGTGACGCGAGATGCACCCCCGAAAAATTCGAGACCGCGGCGGGAGGGGGGGGGTGAGAAAACGCGGGGTTGGAAGATGCAGTCCGACGTAACCTTTGACGTCGGGTCGCGTTATAGTCGGCGAACGCGCTTTGAAGTCGCGTGTATTTTAATGCAACGGCGAACTGTGCATATCGAGAGACTGCTGAATTAATCGCAGGGCACTCCGCGCGGGACGGGGGAGGGAGGGAGGGAGGGTGGAAAGGGGAATGGGACGCGGAAAACCGGTGGTGAAAGAGGGGAGGAGAGAAAGCGCAGGGGGGGACGAGACGGCCCCGCTTTTCTGGGGCACGTGCCCATGGGTATCGGTATTTCGGGGTGCGTTAATACCTCACTATCCAGACGGATAGAGAGAGAACAGAGCGAAACATCCACTCCTGCACATTGTTTGCGGCTTGGAATCAATAAAAGCATAGCTTTAGGCTACGATGGTCGTCATGGCAACCGGAGACCCATCCGTGCACTATCCCACTCACCCTCTCTCTTTCTCTCTCTTCTCTAGCCATGTCTCTCTGTCCTCTGTTTCTGCCCTCCCCCCCTCCATCTCACCCTCTCTCTCTCTTCTTCCTTCCTTCCTTTTCCCTCTTCCCAGTCGTTCCTACGTCACCCCCGCGCCTCCCTTAAACCCCGCAGTTTATCTCCGTCCCTCTTCGATCCTCAAACACGCACACCCTCTGTTCTTCTCCCGCCCTCTCTTTCTCTCTCTCTCTTTCTTCCTCTCTCCTTCTCACGTTCTCTCTTCCAAACACCGCATCTGCGTGATGTTCTCTTTCTCCTCTTTCCCCGCGTTTTGTTTCTTTTCTTCTCTTTTTCCAACCCTCCACTAGCTCCTCAAAAATTCTAGTTCGGTCAACTCAAATTTGTAGCCACGATGAAGCGCCTTTAAACTCGCATCACTTCGCGATTTAGTTACGATAACAGCGATTCGGAAGAGCGGACCTCTGATGGACCAATGTTTTCTTCATGACAAGCAAACTATATAACTACCAGAGATATACATTGATAAACGTCGATTCACAGATAAGTCGGTCAGAAACCAATTTCCCTTTTTGTGTTTCTATCGCAAGCCTCGTTGTCGTTGAACCTTGATCTCGTCGAAAAAAAAATGGAATCTTGATCTTTATCCAATGATTTCAGAATCGACAAATCTAGGAAGATCTATCAGCAAAATATAACAGCAGATCAACAGCAGAAATCGAGCAAAGCTACGTCGCAATTTCTGACGGTGCAACCCGACCCTGTTATTGCCTTCCGCGTAAAACTGTGCGCTCATACAGCAAGCAAATAACGACAACATTAATAAATATTGTCATTATTTGTGCCGCAGCGGGATATTTAATATCCCAAAAATGTATATTTACCAGATACCTACGTTACAGAAACGGCATAATAATGCATAACAAAAGGCTGAGTTTCCGCACGCGGAGCTTTCAGTTCTTGCCGTGCGGAATGAAGGTGACCGAACCGCAAGTATTATAATAGCAGAAATATCACTGCCGTGATTTCGCCTAAATTTGTGTAAATGTAATATTACAGCTCTGCATAAGTAGTTATTGTATCCATATGAAAGAGGCGTGAAAAAAATCTCTCTGAGAATCCCCTAATTTTCAGACATTCTCGTTCATATTTCCAGGTAAAATTAAAACACTTTTACATGCAAATACTTTTAGGACAGATTTAGTTCACTGCGTGAACTTCGTCGCGTTTACGATTATGCGGAAAAAAATTAAGGGTCACTCAAGCATCAAGTAATGTGTTTGAAACAAGTAAAAAATTTCTATAAAATTATTTTATTTTATCTTTGTTTTGGCGTAAACTTTTTTCTTATATCTCCAAGAAATATAAAGATTGCACAACGCACATGGGAACTTTAAATAAAAAATGTATCTAAAATATATTTTTAAAATTAACCATTAATTAAAACTATATTCTAGATAAATAGAATTTTCAATTAGCAGAATTCACCTTTCTCACAGATTTAAAATAGTTTTAAAATAAATGTACGTTGAACAAGGCAACGTCTCCAACTATTAATTTGACCGACCCCGATTGTTCTTTTTCTCGCAAGGCAGGATCGTCGAAGGGATGATTCTTCGACAGAAATTCCCTGAGTTCTGGTAAAATTCCCTGATAATTCCCCGGTACCTTCGTACGCGGAAAATTTCCAAAGAATTTTCGACTTTCCGGGTCCTTCCTGGACGGCGGACGCCCAGCGTGAGCCGAACGGAATAATCCGCGCGCTTATTCCGCGCGGCAAAAGAAGCGAGATGATCGGATTAGCCGACTTTTCGCAGGGATTTGGACGAAAACCAAACGAGAGAGCCCGCTCAAAGAGAGCGGCCGTGCGTTCGGAGCAACTCGTTCAGCACGCAAACTCCGCTGGAAAAACGTCGATAAGCGTCGCGCGCTTCTCGCCGATCAAGTCGAGAGCGAGCGAGGTCCCGTGGAATCGCGCAGGGGATCGAGAGAACGGAGGGTGGATCGAGCAGTCGATCTTTGCGGGCGGGGTCGGATCCATCACCGGCTGGGTCGATCGACGCACCGCCGCGAGACGTTGAAGACAAGGTAAAGGTAATACTGGGGGTGTTCGTCACCTGCTACGCGATTCCGAGGGTGCGCCGCGGTCGAGATGAGCCCAGGTTAAGACTGTCGACCTAGCGCTCCATCTATACAGGGGGTGGCGACTACCCTCCATGAAAGGTAGTCTCCAGCCTCGCGAGACGCGAGATACCTGTCGATAGGCCAGCGGGTGTCTAAGCTGGAAGATCTTTACCGAGAAATACAGAAACGCGTGTATCTCGCAGTTTCGCGTATTGCGGAGACATATGTTCGGACATATTGTAACTCGCGACATATATCTGTGTTATCCAAATACAGACTTATATTTGCGATAATCCCAACGACACTGATAAACTTATCGCAAATATAAGTCTGTATTTGGATAACACAGATATATGTCGCGAGTAACAATTTGCTTGACGTATTTTAAATCGTATTGTACATGTGTACGTAAAAACGCAATGTATTCAAGCACGTATAATGATACACAAATAAATGTATTAATATGCAATTACGTATCACATAACAATATATGTTGTACAATAACATATTAGCCGTTTTGTCGCTCCGAGTCTGAAATGGAGTTGCAGCGAAATAGCGATTTCGTCTAGATTACTCCTATCAAAGTTCCCTCGAAAATTTGCACGACATATGTATCATTAAATCTCACAAGATACTAATAAAATACCATTTTAGAATTAATGGAGCAATTTTGACTTCCTAATTTAACTTCTTCCGGGAAGAACAGATAAATATAGAACAAACGTGCGAAAAAGACATGGAAAATACCAGGTTTGCGTTATATTCTCGTTAGCACCTGTGGTCAATCTCGCTCCATGATCGAGCAACAAATCTGTAGCTCACTCGTGCACCCGTTACATACCGGGTAACTGGAGATTGTCGTCGATCCCCCGATCGTCGATCGGAGAGGAAAACCTCGAGTGAGTGCAGGTCCCCTGTAAGGCGACACAGGTACATATGGGCTCTCCCGTTGTGAATGGATCAAATGATATAAATTATTTATAGATTTCGACACCCAAAGAGAGAGAGAAAGAAACGAGCGCGGAATTGGGGTGCGTCAGACCCCCCGGTCCGCTCGCGCATCGAAAACCCTCAGGGGACTCCCCCGCTCTCCCTTAGCATATGCATTCTCGCTTCGAGATCACTGTAAGCCTATATAAAATTGATTCCTAAGTACCCCGTATTCGTGTCGGCCTCGTGTGTCTTTTAACACCTACATACATCGGTACTTGTCCCTTTCGTCCTTGCTTTATTTTACCGACGCGACGCGAATAAGAACAAATGCGAGTATTGCAATGATGACTAGCTTGAAGAATCAGCTTCGTGATAAGTGTGTGTTTTACTAACGACAAATATTATTCTTCGTGATGTGAAAGACGCGAGAGTAAAAATCTTCTATTATTCAACATTCTCTCGAATGAAAACGCTAAAATGGAAGAAATATCGGTGAAAGTTGAACTGAACTGCGTCTTAAGGACGCGGAAGTCTCGCTGAATGTACCACGTCGAGCAGTTTCGAACTTGGTCTTGTAACAAATCAGGACGGGCCCGTGATCGTGCAGCTCGCCCCCCTGGGGTCCAATCTAAATCAATGGGCTTGTGGGTAATCGCATAATAATTACCGTGGACCCCCTCTACCGCCCATCTGTCGCTGGTCGACGGGGCGTTCGACCCTCGGAAGAAGCAGGCACTCCACACACGGCGACACACCCGATGAACATGTCCCAGCAGGTCCCATTGTCGATGGGCACCGTTCGGAATGTCGCAGAGTGGAGACGCCCCTCGGCAGTCACCACTCTTTCCGAATTGCACACACCCGGATCATGTACAACCACCGCGAAATGCAATTCTCAAACTATCTTACATATCTTATTTCAACTTAAATTTGTTTGAAAATTCATATGAGACTTGTATCATATCGTTAGGTTTCTTCAAAAAAGCTAAACATTTACCTAACATCATCATAGACGACAATTTGTTTCAGATAGCGAAATGAGGACAATATTTTTAATCAGCTTTTGCCTCGGCCTAGCAACCGGCCACTTTCGTGGACCCCATCATCCAAGGAGCAGCGTGTCCCATCATCATTACACACCTCAAAACGAGGTGAAATTGACGCAGGACACGGAGCTCCTTCACGATGCAACGTAAGAGACACAATTAGCAAAATAATTAGTTCTCTAAACAAACTTGCTGTTTTACAATAATTAATCAAATAAATAACAAGCCAATTCCGATTAGGCTGGATCTTTGTGCCAAATAATATTGTTCGTGTAAATTTCTATGTACTTTTCGCGCTCCTTGCGGATTAGCATACAAACGCACAAACGAAATATTTGCACAGATATAGAAATGTACTGCCGAACATATATTAAATTAATTGTTTAATTTAATATTCACAATATTACAAGTATCTATTAAAAGTTCCCTCCCCATCCCATGATTTCTTAATGTTTATAATAATTAACTGCTTCATATATTTATATTTATAAGAAATAAAGATTTTTGTTAATATGTATATAAATGCTGATTACAGCGATATTTAAATACTGAAATACTTGCAATTTAATATTCATAAAAATTCGTGACTCTATTTCATTCTAGACATCTGAAAGAAGATATAGGTCCCATGGCCGATCAACTCGACTTTTCGAAAATGACTGAACAAGAAATAGAGTTCCACTATTTTCAGTATGTTTGAGATATCAGACAGCGCTTCGTTTACCCATGAATTATCAAATCGTTTACGTATTGTTAATATAATTTCGTATTTATAGGATTCACGATGTCGACAATAATACCAAGTTAGACGGATTAGAAATTCTTCACGCTCTTCAACATACTTTGCACGAGAATGACGAGAATGAGGAAGATGCAACGCAAAGATTGGACCAAGATTGGATTATAGGTATGTCTAAATAAAATTAAGCATTTAGAAAAAAATACGTATATATACATTTATACCCTACGCTGATTCTTTTTAAAATATACGAAAAATTATTCAACTTCTATTTTATCTTAGGGTTAATAGATAAGGTGTTGGAAGAAGATGATTTAAACAACGACGGATATTTAGAATATGTCGAATATGTGTTGGGAAGACAAAGGGATCATGTCGCACAAGAAAATCGTAACAAACTCAGAATTAAAACGTGAACGTTTTAGATATAAACACAGATTTGCAAAGGATGATTTTTAATTATATATTATATATGTCAATATATCATGGTGTAAAACTGAATTTAAAGAAATAAAAGAAGAAAATAAAAGGAATCCTAAGGAAAACTATTCAAATGGTATTAACAAAAACACTGAAACAAAAAATAAAAAACAGAAAGTAAAAAAATTCAATATAAACTCAAATAACATAAATAATGATGTGAATAAAGAATGTATATCATATAACCTTTGTGTTGTGAAATTTAAAAAAAATCTATTTTTATCTCCTGAATATTATAATATACAGGGTGGCCCACATAACTCTTAACAGCTGAATATTTCGGAAACCAAACCCGTGAGAGAAAAATTTTTTAAACAAAAGTTGTTTGGTTTCAAGGGGGCCATAAGATGGTACCATTGGTTTGACCTTGAAGAATTATTTGAAAGTCACATAAAAATTACCTCAATTTTTTTAAATGGCATTCCCTATTTTTTATTACATATTCTTGTAGCTTATCTCGAGAGCTTTCCAAAACACTATAATAAAGTATTTTTTTATTAAGTATTTTCCGAGTTATAAGGGTTGAAATAATTTCTTAATTTTACATAAACTATAAAATATCTCGTAAAATATTCACCTTTTGATGACCTTACCTCAATACTTTTATGCACAGAATGATGAGAGGAATCAATTGGTGTAAAGAAAACACATAGTTGTTGTTAACAAAAAGTATGTAATTGTTAGTTACAAATTGCATATTTTTTATTAAAAACAACTATGTGTTTTCTTTACACCAATTGATTCCTCTCATCATTCTGTGCATAAAAGTATTGAGGTAAGGTCATCAAAAGGTGAATATTTTACGAGATATTTTATAGTTTATGTAAAATTAAGAAATTATTTCAACCCTTATAACTCGGAAAATACTTAATAAAAAAATACTTTATTATAATGTTTTGGAAAGCTCTCGAGATAAGCTACAAGAATATGTAATAAAAAATAGGGAATGCCATTTAAAAAAATTGAGGTAATTTTTATGTGACTTTCAAATAATTCTTCAAGGTCAAACCAATGGTACCATCTTATGGCCCCCTCGAAACCAAACAACTTTTGTTTAAAAAATTTTTCTCTCACGGGTTTGGTTTCCGAAATATTCAGCTGTTAAGAGTTATGTGGGCCACCCTGTATAATAAAGAACCATTGTATATACACAGAAAAGAAAAGAGAATATAAAATGTAAAATATTGCAAGAATTATCAAGATGAATTATCAAGAACACGCGCAATGACAAGACAAACCATTATATGTATCTGAACAAGAACTGATTTAAGAGATCCTTAACTGAACCGATCAAATTCAGGCTCAATCGATAGCTTAGGTTTGAATTATATCGTAAAAGTGTTTGTATTTTTCGTCTCCGTGTCCTACAAGGGAATGTAAAGTCCAAAATGTAAATTTTTAATTAACACGGATTAAGATACATCGTCTCTTTTCAGAAAACTTTCTTTTTGCTTTTTCGATACGGCGTTTACAAGCGATTTCTCGCTGGAGCGATTTCTCCACTTGATAAATATTTTGAAGTGTTCTATTTCTTCTTTTTTCATTGAAAGAAAAAAAAGAGGAATGCTTCGTAAAACATTTGTGATGTAACTTATGTGCATATGTGATGTAACTTATGTGCATATGTGAGAGTGAAGCAATGATTGAATACACGTTTTGTTTATTTATAATTTCTATACGCAATAATGGAAATAACTGATGATTTGGCAACTCCTCAAGATAGTAACACGTAAGTGTAAGCTTCTGTTATGTTATAAATATACCGATCTAATTACGAGCAAACTGCATCTAATACAATCAACTGCAATAATTGAAACATAAAGCATATATAGCACATATAAAACTTTATCATTATAAAATATCTCAAATATGTGTCAAACTTTGTCAATTTTAAAGATTAACAAATTATTTTGTATCGTTCTTGTTGTAAGAATGAAATAGGCACAAGTATTTCGACAACATTTCGCAAGATAACTGGGGCAGATTCGATACGGTTTATCAAGTCCGATAATGGCGATATTCTCTGAATTGGAGAATTCTCCGACAGAACACTATTCTGTTCTCTTTTAGACAGAGAATCTTTATTAAAAAGAGAGAGATACCTTAATCACTATATTACCCAGAAATGATGGTTGAAAAAAACTCGATGTGCGTCAAAATATTAGACATCGAGTTGATGACATCTTTCCGACCAATTATTTCTCATTGGGTAATTTCACTGTTTAGTAATGGTACAAAGGTTACTTAAATTTTTAGTTTGCAAACTGTCGAACAATGTGGAGTTTTTTTAAATAACATTGAAGTACAGCTTGTATACTCATAATATTATGTATGTGTATAATATATTGTATATCATAATATTATATAATATATGTTACATGATAACGTTTCAAATTCAAATTCATGTTATTCAAAGTACTTAAGTATACTCAATACTTAACTATACTGGTACGTAATATATAATTAATTAACAATGGACTAAATATTAGTAAATATGTAATATTTGCAATGTAAATAGCAAGTAAAACATGAAATTAAAATAATGAATAAATTGGTATCGAAAACCCACTTTCTCAGGACGATACATTAATTATTTCTCACACAAACCATCCTTTCAAATACAAGAAAAACTCCATAACTAATTTAGTAGACAGGGCCATCCTACTTCCGACACTCAATTCCATAATAATAATATTAACATAAGTTAAAAAGATCCTTCACAACAATTGCTTCCCCACACACATCATAAATAAGTTTGTTAAAAAACGGTTATACTCACTCCGCAATCAACTTGACAATGATTCCTCTCTCAATCACAATACCTTTGATTGTAGAAATTGCATCCTCATCCCATATACCAAAAACTTGGGTGAGAACATTGAACGCACAATACGAAACACCAATTTAAACGTCATATTCACTGTTTCCAACAAATTAAATTCGATTATAAAAAATGGTAAAGACACACTCGATGCTGCCAAACAGACTGAATTAGTCTATAAGTTGGATTGCTCTAATTGCAATGCATGCTATATCGGTCAAACCAAAAGACATCTAGGTACTAGAATAAAAGAACATAGTTATGATATTAAAAAACACCCATCCAATCATTCAGTAGTCAGCAGTCATCGGGTGTCTCATTCCCATGAATTCGACTGGAAAAATCCTGAAATTCTTTATAAGGAAAATCACACAAAAAAGCGTGAAATTGCCGAAATGGTTTTCATAAAGAAATGCAGTTCTGCGATAAATCTACAGAGAGACACAGAAAATTTGTCAGCGTTATATGATCGTCTCATTGACATTGTATAATTCTCTACGACTATGCGAAATTTCACGTCACTTATTATTCAGCATTGTTGCGTTACAGCTGATAGCACGCCTCGCCCCCCCCGTACCGCTTTTGTTTATTTTTATGTTATGACTCCTTTAACAATTTTCATACCTAATCATTTAGTCTGTTTTTAACGGCCATGAACAGTTGACGCGTATTGAATTGCTAGACATTTTTAACATCTTACTTTTTAATTTTATATTATAATGTAATTCCCGAGTCACACGCTTAAATTGTAAGTAATAATCTTGATAATCTATATATATTTGTAACACATCTTTATTGTATTGTTTCCTTCTTTTATTATATTGACAGATACACTTGAAAAGGACCAAATCTTATGGTCGAAACGTTGTGATCTTTAATAAATGTATCAATTGTGCCAGTTTACACGTCAATTATTACCTTATTTCCTGAGTTTTGATATCACTGGCGAAGAGAAGATTATTCATATAATGAATAAAACTTACAAAACAATTTACTCTTCTATAAAGATATCAGTTTTCAGTAAAAATGCCACAGAAGAAATAACTCTCTTAAAGTTTCAAAGACTGAAAAGGATATTATAGAAAATTTGGATTTGACATTGTTTCGTTAAACGATCCATTTTGTTACAAATGCTTCGAAGTGTTCTCCTTCTTTATTAAAAGGAAGGAGAAGAAACATTTGTAGTGTAAAGTGGTCATGATCATGATCATGGTCATGGTCATGGTCATGGTCATGGTCATAGTCATAGTCATAGTCTAAAAATAATGAAGTCTTCTAATTTGAATTAATATGGATTAATACTAATACATATGTTATTGCAATTTGCAGAAATATTGAATAAGGAAATGTAATAAATTTATTGAATTATAAAGTATAATTGCCAATGATACTGATATTTAGTATCATGTCATACAGTTGCACACAATTTTTCATGTAGTACTGTAATATTATATGTATTATACTATATATATTATATAATATATCTACTATATGTTATATATACTATACATATATTATATATATTATATTATATAGTAATATTATAATATAATACATTGCTATTATCTATTTCATGTAAAAACAGAAAAATTTATTTTCGGAACAAATAAACTGTATGTACATACATGTGTTTTTGAACAGTTTCATATATAGTTTTGGCTTTCGATTTAATTATACTTCTTCTAAAAAATACTTTCTAAAAAAATTAATTTGTCAGATCAGCACAAAGGATCCTTCGTTAAAATTAAACCTTTTTCCCAGAGATCTCTCACTACTTGAATCTATAATATATTCAGAATTACATTAATCACAAGATAACATCGTACAACATTTATAATAATTTATAATAATTTATACATTTTTAATAAGATTAATCGTAAACAATATATGTTTTATTACCTTGTCGTTGTCATCTTCTATTAGCAATTCTTTCACAGATATAAAAGTGGGATAGGATATTATTATTTGCTTAATCCCAGGTACAAATACTTCGTCAACTTCTATAAATTGTGGTTCATATTCGTGATATTCTTTAGAATTTTCAGTAGAATAATATACTTTATATATGTCTTCTTTAATTAACCTAATAAGTAACAGTTATTATCGTCCCATCTTGAACTCACTTTTTAGGATAAATTAGAAATTAATTCACCTTATACAATGTAATCTTAACAATCGTATTCTTGTTTCGAGCGTTATTTCCGCGTAGTTCTTGACGAGCCCGTTGCGTGTCATAATTTCACCGTCTTCCGCTATTGTACACTTCCGTTCGTTCTTGAAGAGAAAGGGAGGCAGAAAATCATGAATATGATTTTTAGCCATCAAATCGGCTGCGTTGTCAATATCAATATGGTCTAGCAGCATAGTAACAAGTCTCTTAACATTGGTCTTAAAAACATCCTTGTTATAACTCCCATCATACGCAGTGCCGACATATGTTAAGTAATTCAGAGGCAGCCCGTTACGAAAAGAACAATCGTTTTCGGTAGCTTGTTTCAGAGCCTGCGGCAGTAGTTTCTCAAGAAAATCGGACCAAGTGTTTTTTTGATACACACTTAATGTGACGTGCAAGCTGTGAGTATTGTTGAGGGTCATTGCTTGATGGATGGTTCCCCGAGGTAGGTACAACAAATCTCCAGCTTTGACAATTGTGTCTAGTATAGGTTCTCCAATTTCTGACTGATCAAAATTCTTAGAAGAGTACCTCGGTAAATATTCGTTCTCATTAAGTGGTTTGTACAGCTTCCACCGCTTTTCACCTTCAATTTGCATTATAAATACTTCTACATCGTCATAATGAGGCGCGAAACCTTGACTATCAGGTGGCGTGAGATATAAATTGGCGCCAACAAAACAGTTGAAAAATTCTTGGAGGGTAGCTGCAAAATTTTAAAAATTACAGGGTTACAAATTAAGAAAAATAAAAAATTGCTAGAATGTAATTGCATTGTACTTTTTACCATTCAATGCATGTATCTTGGGTATAAATGTTTGAGGATTTAACATCCTCATGGAGCATTTATTCTGATAATAATCCCAAACAACGCTCGGTAAAGCGCGACCGGAAGGGTTATGAGTCTCTCTCACTCCATTAGAATAGGATGTTATGTCGATATTTTTAGTGAATAAAATATGATTCTTTCTTAACGTTCGGTCCAATATAGGCGTCGATACAATGTGCTTGTAATAATCAGGTGTATTCCTATTCACATACACTGGAGCCTGTTGCCAATTTTTCCTAAAATAAAAAAAAAATCAACATTAATGCAACAAAATATATGTAACTATCAATTTCAACTTACTCGAGGAAGGTAAACATATCCATAGGATGCAACAGCCACTTGAGTAATTGTACACTGTCTTTAACAGGATTACTGTGATTATAGTCATTATATTTTTTATTTGTCTCATTAATTGAATTATTTGAATCACTTGTATGATTTGAATTATTTGAATTACTTGTATGACTTAAATTAATTAAATCGTCGTCACTGCTTTCTGTTTCAACATGCTTTGTCGATACCGTATCTGTCATCTGAATAGCTTTTCTTTTTGAATTACTTATATGACTTAAATTATTTGAATCGTCGTCACAGTTTTCTATTTCAATATTCTTTGCCGATGCCGTATCTGTCATCTGAATAGCTTTTCTTTTGCCAGAATTCTTTTTATTTTTCTTCCTCCGTTCTTTCATTGCTTTCAAATTCAATTTCTTACACTTATTTTTGACACCATTTATGTCATCTCTTAATTGTACTTTGTGCTTTATATCTATTAATTGTACTCTGTGTTCATTTCTTATGGATTTTATTCCTTCTGCAACAGACAACGAGTTACAATTAAGTTATCAAACAACCTTTTTAGCAACACCTTCGTCTTTGTTCTTCAAAAGTGCATTCACCTTCGTGTGCCTGTTGGTTTGCGCTGGTTTTCATTCGTTTAACATCTTTCCTCTGTTTTTTATTCTTTTGATTAGAAACTTTCCGTTTCTTTCTCCTTTCTCTCAGCATGTTTTCTATATTTTTACGTTTCGACGCATATACGGAGAAGGCTGATACTGGCTCCATATTACCTGATACACAAAAAATGTAATATTAAATTAACATGAATGCAATTAGACTTTTGTGTTTTTCAAACGTTAAATTAGAACAGTCCAGCAGAGTTTATCAAGAAAAGAATAAGCCGGCAAAGAAATTTCTTTCACCCATCTTCCACAGACTAGTAGTGGTTAGGATACTCAACTCGTCTTTGATTGTACAGCACATAAATTCTTGCAGCTATATCTATTAATAGCTACACTTTCTAAATTAAAATTCAATAACTTCATCAATTTTTTAAAATAAAATTACATATCACTTTTCGTTCATTCTTTCGGTAAACCGACCCGGCACAGATAGGTTAGATCGCAGTAAATCATGCAAATGCAAAAATCACGTGAGGAATTAATCCAGTAAATTATCAGTTTCTCAAAACTTCAGATTTCTTTTAAATTACAATGTGTCTCAACGTTACTGACCTTTTTCTGCACCCACAAGGACGAAAACTACACGTGGTCTGTTGTCGAAAAACCTTTCGCCAGTATTCCAAGTAGGCGAAAGGAGTCTTTTAATTTTGGCGCATGCGCCAGCGACAAAAATCGGCAAAGGTGAACAACCTATTTAGTAAGTAGCAATATGTTAAATTGATTCTTCATGACCTTGCGATAATATTTACGATTTTAATACCTTATTTGTCCAAACGAGAAAGTGAAATCCACGATAAAAAAGAAGATTCATCCAATTTTTTATCTAATATAAGCATTAAAAAAAAAAAAATTTTTAAGAAATTGAGACCAAACAAAAAATGTATCTTCCTAAATTACAATATTAATATTTTTAATTTCCCTTCTGTCCTATAAAGTGTATATGCTTCAAAAAAATTTAAAGAATTAAATCATCAAACGTGAAGGATTAAAGTGAGCAAAGGGAAAAATTATAAAGTTGAAAACTTGACGTTTTTGTTTTCAATTTTGTAAAATAAATTCCAGTAAGATTGATAAGCTTCAATCGATCTTTCGATCTTTTCGCGTCCTCCTCTCAAACACCGCTAACTTAAAAAAAAGATTTGATAAATTAAATATCGATATTAATTATACTTGCAATTAAAAATTATTTTGAATATTACGATAAAAGAATGAATATTCTCCACGATATATTTGTCTCGCCCACATAAGGTTGAAGAAGAGAAGTCAACGGGGACGAAGTCAATGACAGATATTTTTTCGAAGTTTATTTAAGATCTCATTAAATCTATACCACCCATAATAAATCTTACGTGACTAAGTTTCTTTTTTTTATGTTCTAGAAAATCTATACATAATTAAGACCCGGGAAAGACTAAAAGTAAGATTTAAACCCGTACACTGCGGCGTTACACGTTACGTAGTCGAGTATTCTCCGTATTCTGCACTCCGAATCGTTCCCTCTCACGCTACATTGTTTCCTCATCATTATTTCTTCATCACAAACAACTTTAAAACGCCGCGCAGAGCACGGAGACGTGTCAATTTGTGGTCATTCGACAATTTATGGACATGGAATTCTCTGTATTATAGTAAACACACACATAATGTTCTAGGGTCAAAGTCAGTCGAGGTATTATTCAATGGGCATAAGTGTGCGCACACTGTGTGTGTGTATTATATAATATTTATGTGTGTGTGTGTGTGTAAATAATTTATGTACAATATGGATAACGCTCTTGAAAACTGCGATGAAACTCGTAATCGCTACAACTAATGTCGCGACTTTATATATACTAATATAATCTAATACGGCGGTATTTTCATTTTGAGCCGATCTTGCCGTACGAATTATCGTACGAGATTACGATATTTTGTATATCCTCTTCAGCGTGTACCAGTGAATCGAATTCCCTTCCCTCTCATTCTCAATTACGCTTTTGATTCAAGAATCGTATTTAATTATCTTATATGTATATGATATATATATATATATATATGGCACACCCTTTCGTTTTTCACAATTAACCCGAGTCAACGTGAGTGTGAAGTGCGTGTGTTACAGCTTCTACATTTTCAAAATAATTTACAAAATCTTCTGCCGCGTTTAATTAATCGCATAATTTATCGTCGAGTTATCCCTAATCTCTTTCTTTTTCCTTCTTTCTTCTTATTCGTGAATTATCTCCACGGTACGCGCGGAACAGTCAACTCGAAAGGGTCAACGGTCCATTAATTAACTCCGATTAACCATTGTCGGCTTTTTTTTTAAATGATAAATTTTTCAGATTATACAACCGCAATTATACAATGTACGCAACAGGGTTCGACAACTGCAGAAGAGAGTTTAGTTAAGCGGAGTTAACTCGCCGACCAAGCCTGGTGCCCAAGTTGTGGGAAATGTGCTATTGCATGGATCCTTTCGCGCAATTAACATGATCGCTCTTCTCTTTCCTCGTTAGAATAAACCTAAAATAACAACAGAGATCGAGATCGTGAAATCGTGAGATGCGAAGACATTTCGCTCGTCGCCGCTTCCGGATTTCTCACCGTCGGATTTCACGCTCGTCCATTGCATTTGCGGAACAAGCGTCACTTTTAGCGCTCTAGAAAACAATCAATATTTTATTATCGATACTTCATTGACGTTTATGAGAGATAGTAGAGTCCTGTTCTTCGGGGAATCAAATAAAGTCCCCTGCTGCCGACTCCTGCGAACTCCAGCTAGAATTTCTTCTGCGGGAAATAATTTAAATTGATCTAACCGAGTTACAGACGAAGTCTTGTGCACTGGAAATGTCTTATGCATTAGAACATTCTTTGGATAATTTTAAAATATTTTTTATATACACATAGACGCTTGTGCGCTTTTCTTAAGATCTTGCAATTACGTAAATTGAGAATGTTGGATATTGAATCTCTAATGTGTGTTTTATTCAAGAGTTTTTTTCCTAATTGATTACATCTATATGCATTTTTGTATTTCTTATATATATTATAGTAAGAAAACAGCATTTTATATTAAATGTTTGATGCATTAAATACAATGAAATTTACAAGATTTCATTTCTTAGGTTATAAATATATATATATATATATATTATATACATGGCTATTATGTATAATATATATATATATACTTAAAAAAACGTGAGCTAAGTTAAAAAACAGAAGTCGTAAGTTTAACAGAGTGAGTATATCGACAAGAAATATTGATGGTTTAAGAGCCACTTTACAGAGAAACGAATTCGGAAAGCCCGTCAACGTTCGTGTTACACAAAATATTGTCTTATATATAACGGAACTTCCCTTAGAATTCTACACGAAGTCTTAAAATTCAGCCCCCTACTTCGCTTTGATCTTCGATTAACGATGTTATATACACAAAACGATCCGCTCCGTTTTTTACACGAGCGGACTTTTGCTCGCACGACTCCCCGTACCTTAATCTCGTAGAAGTATATAGCATCGTGTAAGTTATTAGTAAGTAAATTCATGTGCAAATTCATTGCATTGTTAATATATCACGCATGTATATTGTATCTTCGCCAGCACTCGCCTATCCTCAAAAGTGCGTTTAAAGACCACGGTTGTGATCGATTATGATCCCCTATTGCATTTTCAAATGAACTGATTGTCGATCGATTAATGCAGAGGCACAAACATGACAGTCAAATATTTTATTTTACAAAAAATAAAATATTTAGAAAGAAATTCAGAAGAAAAAAAAGTTGAAACATATTACTCATAACGCGTAACTTTAATTTAAATTTAATAATCAAAGTTAAAATTTATTTTCAACGACATAATCTGACCGAGAGATGTGTAACATAAGATGAATTCGCTTCAAGGAATATCGCATATAAGCTCTAAATTGCTATTTTTTTAAATTAATGCAATCATAGATATATAATTATAATAATAACGACAGTTAGATTTCCTCTCGCGGAAATTTACGATTTCAATTCCCACACGATAACGACAAAAATAAAATAGAACAAAAGATTTCTGATAAATCTAAGTTCGAAAGTAAAGCTTGAAGTAAATTTGAAAATAAAGCTGTGTGGTTGTCAGATCAAATGTTATGACAGAAATTGATATCGCGCAGTTTCGACTGGTGCAACTATCACAATTGTACTGAATCTTAAAGCGAGAACATGGACATTTCGCACCTGCATTACTCGACCAACAATCGAAGATTTCTAACACCGGAGCTTATATTATTTAATTTAAAAAGATGCGCAGTTTACATGACTTGTGGTTGCAATGGTGTTCTTCGTTTTGCCGGCTGACTTTGTAGCGTCAGATATCGAGCAATGTAAACGAATTAGCGAATTATTTAATTCCCATGTCCCTAATCTGTACAACTCGGCGATTTTAGGATAAAATAATTAGTCTCTTTAAAAATACGATTTATATAAAACTTTTTTTCCCTTTTTATATTTATACCTATTATATATTAATGCTAAATTTTATTTATATACGACGTTCGGGAAGTTCGATTATTGAATTTCTAGGACTTTTAGAGTGAAACCTCTTTGAAGAATCTCGAGTTCGAAGGAAGTTCGCAGCACACGATTCAGAACGAAATTATTGTCCGAGACGATCAACAATCATTCAAGCAAACAGTGACCACTTTCCGACTATTGTCTACCCCTTTCGTTCGCATTGCTCAATAACAAATAATTCATAATTCCTTTAATTTTACGATATATAGAAGGGCCCATAATTACTCGCAACGCGCTGTATGCTCTAAGATTTTCCGTCTCCCTCTTCGATCTTGCGTCGCTATAAATACTTTTACGTGAGAACTATTATTACCGATTTAACGATACCGATGCTATACGACGTGTTCTGCATGGGCACATGCTTATAAGACTGTGAAACTAATGAATCAATGATCATGTATGACATACATCATCAGGTTGATAATTACTCGAAACTTATCCGACATTCATAAATATATGTCATATATTTCGTACACAATATATATATATTTATTTTTATACATATATATACATATATAAATATATTATTATATATGTATATATATCTTACACCTAATCCATGTCAATCGATTTTGATGAGGCATGATGAATATTCCAACAGATATAATTTAAGTTTATACTTTCAGGGCGCGGTCAGTTGGGAAAAACTCGCTGACTTTCGCTATTTCCGTAGCATCCCCTCGCTTCTTAACAAGTACCTATCCATCTAGACTTTTACGCCAGGTCTAGATTTAATTAATTAATTATTATCGACAGCGCTTCTCGATACTTATCTACAATCACCTATTTCTCTTCTTGTTCTCTTTCTTTCTTTCTCTCTCTCGTTCGCTCTCGCTTTCGCTCTAGTTCTCTCTTTTAGAATTTCGAAAGTCGTTACTTGCTCTCAGTACTATTATTTGCAGACGTCAAATACGCGCGGACGAAGCGCCAGGCACTTGTAGATACAGAAAGTCTATATGTATAAGTTTTCTCTTTGTAACGGTGGGATATCGCCGGCTTCTTAGTGCATTGATATCGTGTTCTCTAAATAAGCAGGTCGTAGCTATAAACATTAGCGTAATTTAATGGGAATTGTACAATGATCAAGTCGAAGGGCTTGAAAGTTGAGTGAAAATCAAATCTAATTTTCCTTTAAAAGGTTTTCTTACTGCAAAAAATCTTTGTGTTAAAACAATCATATTTACCGAATTACATTAATTATAATTTTCTTACTTTTACAATTATACAATTATATTGTATAATCGTAAAAGTATAAAAAATTTGTTTTTATTATACAATTATATTTGATGCTTCAAGCTCTTCAAAAGAGATTGTAATCCAGGTAATCGGTTACACCTAGCTATTTTTCTTCCTTTCGCTAATGTTTATAGAAACGATTCCACTTAATATTTCTCGCTCTTTTTTGTCGCGAGATATAATGGGCCACATTTCTTGCTCTTTCTCGTTCCTGTTTGCTTTCGGCTCGAAAAAGAGCAACGAGGTATTTAATTATTCGACGACTTAAATGTTGGAATCTAGCGATATCGATGTTGTTCGATGTTAATCCACGATATATCTAACAAAGAAAAGGAATGTTTATTATCGATTTTTACTTTGCACTACCGGATGATACCTTATTCATTCGACAAATTGAACCTTTGCAAGAACAATCGATCATATCGAAAATCACCTTAAAAATTCTACTGCGTGTCAATGTGAAGAAGAAGCACCAAATCTCTTTGATGAAAAATGGTACACTCGGTAGTTTCAATATAACTTTCAATAGAACTTTCTTACTTTATTCGACAGTTTAAAAAAAATTGCATCTCTCGACAGAGAATCCCAGCTGTCATTACATCATTTAAATCGGAATTTCGAGTTGCAGGTGAGACGCAGTCGTGGATTAACAGATAGTTGCTACAATCACAATGGAAATGTTAAACATCCGTCGAATTAGATTCATTACCGAAACGCAATCCCGTAAAAATGTCACCATTATATTCTCGACAGAGCAATGAGATCTATCGTTCATTCCCGTTTTTGTTCACTTAGAAAAGAAGAAGACACTACCAACTACTTGCGGAAAATAGATCGACGAAAAGTAAATATAAATATGAAGTGCGAATTATTCCCCTTTTCCCTTTCCTAATTAAGCGTCGATTAAATTTTTAACAGAAGAAAAGCGCGCGGCCGCCGAATTGAGACGCTCGAAATTCGACCGAAATCGTTCACCATCGTCGACTATTAATGGTCTATTAAAGCGTTACAATGCTAAATTACTACGTCGTTCCTATTCTGCATTGCTATGTTCTCTTGCGAATTCTTCCTCATTGGAGTGATATCGGAGTGATATCATATAACATACTCGTGGACAATATGCATACTCAGTAACAGCATATATACTCACACTTAGAAATTAGAAGACAAAACTAGAGCTCCTAAGGGCTATATAACGCTAATATCGCTCTCTGTCGTCACATACGCTATCGTGAAACGCCGTTATTGATCCGCTAGCACTCTTAAAGCTGACACTTTGAAACCTGCATTTTCGCACATGCCTTAAGTAGTAACGATCTTACAATATAACGGTGCATATCCCTAAAAAATTAAAAGATTCCTTCTTTCGATACACCTCGAGGAGCTAAAATTTAGTGGGAAAGCTTGAAGAGTTTCGGTATCTTCCACTCTCGATGCGCACGTCCCCCAAACAAAAATCCAAAATTTTTTAAAAGAGAATACTTTCTATATTTTTTTTCTACATTCAGTCTATTTATCTCAATATTGCATCAATTCTTTATAAATCAGAAAAAAACTCATATGTCACGCATAAACGCGAGACAAAATTAAGATAATTACTTAGAACTTTGTAGATTTATATTCCGCAGTAACAAAAAATTTTACGTATCGTACAATTGTGATTTGTTTAACTGCTAGCTGCTATCTATGCTTGTCTCATTTGCCTTTTACATGAGTTTGGGAGACTCGAGATCTCGAAAGTAGATGCACTCGACTTTTCAAGACAAGATAGCTTACTATTTTAATGTGTAGTAAGACGACATATAGAATTTTACAAGGTACCATGATTATACTATAATTTGTGTGTGTTTTTATATATATATATATATATATATATATATATATATGTAGATATATAAATATAAGTTATCGCAAGATACGATATCTCATGCTAAGCGCTCAAACAGCAAGACGGACCGGTGTATCTATAGGAGGCCCATCCAGTCGCGAGTATCTCATTATCTTACACTAAATTTTACATCTTGTAATTGCGCGTCATTAAGTTTCTCTTCTAGAAGTTAACGATCTCCATTCTTTCGCTTCGATTTCAATCTTTTTTACATTTCAGTTTTACACACTCGAAGAATTCGAGTATTATTGATCGTCACAAATTGCGAATTCTCTAATCTGAAGTTGATTTTTTCTTCCCAAAGGCTTTCACTAAGGCTTACAAAGTTTTTTTAAACATCAAAAGCTAAAAATCTGTAGCAGATCAAGTTAAATAAACGATAAAATATCTCTTACGTTTGGCAGAATAGCGCAGCAAAATTGGATTATAAAATTGCGACACTTAATGGCCTCCTAATTCAACAAATTCTATTAAAAAAAAAAAAAGAGCTCAACTTTATAATCGAACGATCTGCCATTAAGAAAAGAAATTGTAAAACACCTCTTGCGCAATAAAATATATTCTTATTCTCTCTTTTCTTGTTAATCTCGCGTCTTACTATAAAATCTTGTCATTTACATTGCCGAAAAGGAGATCATCTACAGAATAAATTACCGTAATGTATTTACAAATGAGAGGGACTAGTTTTCTTCTAGTCCTATTTTTATGTTCAGGTGCAGGAAAATATCGAGCGATTCTCCCTCGCATAAGAACGCGAGGAGATAAAAACACAGAGATAGATAGATAAATACGTACATACATACATACATACATACATACATGAAGAATGTCATAGAGAAAAAGAGTGCATTAATAACGTTCAGTATACTCACACTCGCATCGCAACATATTATTCTTTTCGTTCTTCGTAAACGACAATCAATTAATTACGGATATAAATTACGGATACTTTTCAAATATTAGCTGAATGCAAGTTAATGAATGTTATTCCAAACATATGAATGTATGTTTGTCTTACATTATTAACGCACTCGACTGAAACTTCAATTAAATCTTGTCCAGTCTCGTTTCGATATTCACTGGAATAATGGTTATCGATATTATTATCGCGGCTAACTTATTTATTTATGATTCGCCTTAAAATCTAATTCAGTAATCATCCATAAGTGGCCTTATAATCTACCTCTTTATATCACTCAGTTACAGTTATGTGAGACGACGAATTATATGACGACAGCATTTCATTCGCATAAGGTGCATTTTCAACAATGCGAATAATAATCTTTCTTTTTTTTCTGTTTTGCTTTTCTCCTTATTTCTACGTAATCGATATATGTGGCTTCGGTTGATCAGTTGTCCTGATTACACTATCCCAGCTACACCTATGACCCTCTCCAAACAGATTTTTGTAGACAATAAAAGCCCATTATAAATCTCTTATACAGCGCGGATGCTCGCGTTCGAATGCGCCGAAAAAGGGATCATATTTAGTTTCCATCATTTACTTTACAACAGCTAGAATAAATACTACTCATAGATTAAGGGATCCTCTTTCCATACTTTCCGTTATAATGATAACATTGTATTTTCTTCGCCTAAATCTAAAATTAGAATCATTAATACAGTCAAAAATAACACATCCACTTTTTTGGCCCATCGATGGTGCGAAAGACAAATTTTTAAGAATATTCCCTCTTTCAGTAAGCATTGTTATTATTAATACTGAAATACAAATGTGATCGTGACTAATTGTAATGTAGGAATTCGACTCCTACGCGAGCGTTCACATAATTGTAAAAAAAAGAGATCTTGATATATTAATGATTCTAATAATACACAATAATTTAACGCGACAATTAATACATAATTATATATTTATATTAGAGCATGATTTCTATTCGTATATTAATAGAACAAGGTTTCTATTAATATACGATTCTATCCATAGATCGGATTATATGTATGTTGCTTCAAAGGCTTGCTTAGTATTACTAGAATTATTGTGCCAACAGATGACATATAGATTTGCACAAGACTCGCGATTATTAGAATAAAAGTATAAAACTTCTAAGGTTTGGCATTATCAAGCAAAAACAATTACTCTTTCAAAACTAATAAAAAAAATCTTACTCTTATAATACTCCTACAACTAATCTTACACCTTACTTGATCTCTAAGCATAATTAACACTACAATTATTCATTGATTAAGCGTTCACGTTTTGCATTCGACGGGTCGTTCGATTTATCTTTATTTCATGGTTCTGTGCATGCTTTGACGACTTCGTTTTCAGCTCGTATCTGATATACGTCATGTGAATTCGACCTATTCATAGCCATCTTTTATCTGAGTAGATAACATCCCGGCTTATCTCGGATACCAGACATGGATATCCGTTTACTTTCAACCCCGGTATTCTCGTGTGACATATTTAACATAGATCGTCTTTTTTTTCTTAATAGACTTCTAACCACCAGAGTCACCACGGTTTAACGGGGGCTTTAACACAGATAAAGTTATTTCGGCAAGGTTGTATTCTAGTTCAGCGGTGTCATTAATCATTGATGTAGCATAGCTAAAGCTAAGCATAGATAAGCATAGATGTGCAACATGCAGACAATAACAGTCTAATTAGAAAATAAAGTGAGACGAATAAAATGTACATCCTAACGATTAGTAACGAACAGTAAAATAACGATAAGTTAGTTCAATTACTTATGCTAAATTTGGAGCCTAAAGCTTAGTGTCTATCTGGGAGTAATTCGCATAGAATTGAAGACAGTAATAATATAAGAATAAGAAAATGACTTTTCTATGATACGTCATATTCATATTGATTAGTCAAAACGACTATCGAAAGTGATTGACGGTCTTTGTCTCAAATGGACACTAGCCATTACTAAATCATATTGGAAGTAATATAAATAACGCGCGTGCTCTATATAACACTCTTCAAGTGGGCTACTTCCACTACATATAGCTGTCTTTACGTACGAAGATTATGTTCGTTTTTATCTACTGCTCAGCCGAAGTATACACACGAGTTGGAGTTGTTCCATCGGTTTTCAAGAATACTTTAAAATTATTTTAAAATAATCTAATTAAATTTTCAAGCTGGTTAAAAAGTGCGTTATATAAAAGATAGCGTTATTTCTCGACATTATTTTTTTGTTGTAATTCAACGGATATGATGTGACATGATTCGCGATCCTAAAGATATGACAATCATTATCAACCAACATTTACTTTTTTATGCCAATTACTTCAGCATGATTAGAAGTCTAAAATTTACAGAATTTACAGAATGGAGCTTTACTCCTCGCAAAATGAAAGCTATACACACATGCAACAAGATAACAGTTTCGCAAATAGCGAATTATATAATTCATGTTTTTGCAAGTCATTTTGTCTCCTTTTGTCCCATCTTTTCTTTTTCATACAAATGCTTTTTAGGGAAAATTCGTTCCCTAAAAAAGAATAAGCGTAATACGTTACACAACTTCATTGAGTGATTATCAATCGAAAAAAAGTGCTAATGTAAAAAGTAACTAAAAAAACTACTCTTCCAGTATTGTAACTAAAACGCATACTTAGTTTGTTAGTTAATTTGAGAGAAGTCGAAATTCCTTCTATGGTCTTACCAATCATAATTTTTATAAAGAACTCGTTTAGCTTACTTTCCAACTACTTCGACTGCAGATGTTTTCCTACTCAAACGTGCAAAATATTCTTAATTTGCATTAAAAGCACCTCTCGTTAAAACTTACTTTACAACTTCATATAGTCAATCGAAAATTCGCTTTTCCTTTACAGATGTAAATAAAACAGTGCATACATCATATATACAAAAAAGCTTGCTTAGACTTAAAAGAAAATAGAAAAAAAGTAAAGAATAGGAAAGAAAATAGTAGGAAATAGGATCGACAAAAGATTCACTAAAAAATTAATCGGATAAATTGTCCTAACTGTTAAATAGTCCAAAAATTTGTGACGCAACGTGCTGGTATCTCCACTGCCTGATGAAATTTTTCACACTTGTGTCACGGAGTCGCAACTATATACAGTCGTTTCTTCACTGAGATACAACAACACTGACCCCGATGGTTCTTGATACGAGAAAAGAATTATGCGAAGTACATAACTCGTTTCGTATCGGCGTGAACTGTGATTGCCCGTGCCATCGCACCTGGTGTTCTATCTTCACTGCAACCTGACTGATGAGATCCTTCTCCACTGTAAAATTAAAATTAAAACGTGATAGAATCCCGTGTATATAATTAATCATCGCGTAACTGCTTTATTGTAACAATACGAGAAAGAAAAAGACGATGACCCAACTCACCTATCATGCTCTTTCTCGACCAGATGATATCTAGCCCGGAATGCTACGAGATGAGCGTAATATGCCGGTGCTGGTATACTAACGGATCTCGTGCATCTGACGTAGGTATGACATAATTGGTACGTGAGACACTGTAATTCATCACTTTCGAAATGATTGTCATCCCAGAGAACGTGATAATGTGATGGTCTCGATGTACCCTGAAACAATAGACGTACTTAGAACACCATAACAATAGAAGCACATTCTCTAGAGTCACATTAATTTACCTGGATACCCTGATGACTGCAAAGATAAAAGTCGAATTCTGTCGGATGAGTTATGCATACATCGACAGTCGTACCCGCCGGAATATTTCCGCTTTTACCACTTTGCTCCTTTTTGTCCGCACAGAACAGACGCGTGTGATGTCTCTTCTGCACGACAATAAATGTTATACCGGGTCTGTAATCGATCTCGAGCTTGAGACACGCTTCACGAATAGCAGTCAATTCGTGTTGCAAAACAGTAAGGAATTGGCCTTCGGAGACGCCGTCACGATACAGAATTATTCTATGCGGCTTGTATCCGCCTGTGCTCTTGTAAAACATTATAAGCAATTCCCTTAAAAAAAAAAAAAAAAATTGTTAGACATCGTTTAGAACAAGATAGAGTAATCAGAACAAATTATGAAAAAGATAAATGCGACATTATCATATTGGATATATGTGAATATTAATTTCTTTAATGTACACATAAAAATTTCGTGATATTAAGAAATTGATGATTAATAATTTAATATAAGGATTATTAAACTCATAGCAAAAATTTGAAAATTTTGATGTCGCGTTAATTCGAATATCACAATTAATTTGTTTTACTTTATAAATTTAAAGCATACTTTAAAGATTTATCCAATTTTTGTTATAAAATTCCACAAATTAATTCAGATATCTCACCTAACCATCGAACTGAGTTCCTGGATAATCTCTTGTCTATGCTGCTGAACCCTAACAGTCGCTGCATATCGAGATGGGTGAGCATCCATGCTGCCTACTACAGCAGCTATACTGGGTTTCTTGTTGTCTCCCGCTGGCGGATGAGTCACATCAGCTCCAAGAAATATAACCGGCTCATTAAACACTTTTGGTCTTATACTAGGTACTAAAATGCTATTGATGCCTCCTAATTTGACATTTATTTTAAGACAGAGATTGGATAATGTCTGCGGCGATGTCTTATTAACGTTTTTTGCTTGCACGCATTGAGTTGCCATGCCCAATAATGTATCTCCTACTCTTTTCACTTCAGCTAAAAAAGAAAAAAAGGACAATTTATAAAAGTTACAAATAATCTCAGAGCAACTCATAAATTAAAGATAATTTAATCAGTAATATTCCTATCTATATTTATTCCTATGTATATTTATGCAACATATATAGTTACCATATACGGGAGTTTTGCCTGGTAATACAACACAAACTAGCTGCAACTGCGAGAAAGTAGATTTCAAGTATCGAAACATAGGTTCGACTTGATCTGGTCCAGTAGCATATTTACAAAAACATGGCTGCCCAATGATGGGCATACCAGCATCATTACTAATTTTCTGTAGTTGCGTTGTAAATGAACGTAACGCATCTTCACGTACTGTTCTCTGGGGCGCGAAACAAGCGATCGCCCACACTCTAATCTCCACTCCAGTAAAGAATTGCTTGCCACGCATATCCCACACGCCTTGATTAGGCATCGCCTGCTGCTTTGTCTTTAGAAAGAGATACACATTATTAAGTGTTTAAATAATATATCTAAATAATACAAAATTATCGCAGTAGATGCACCAGTATTTTCATACACAAATATATTTATCAGGTTTATCTTATTTAACTTGTTTAACATTATGTAATAGAAATAAACAATTCTAAAGTAAAAAAGATATAAAAAATGTATATCTTTTTTATCAATACTGTGTATAAGATAAAAAATTATTATGCCACATAGTACAAATACTGATAGCATCAGACTTTTGCAAGTGATATCGGACTGCAAATGTAACATCAACAGTTACATTTGTAAACCGTAAGCTACAACTACTACAGATAAAAAAAAAAGATACTCGTTATATTTATCATTTGCAATTTATCACGACGACAATTTGAATATTCGTTACACTAACAGCCCAGATATCAAATCAACCAAGTCTAGAACCCATGCATTCATTTGACAACTTTTGGCCACATGTGTAGAGATATATATCAAATGTGATCTTATTCATTAACTAAATGACAATATTATCATCGTAAGATAAATTTAATAACAAAATACAAGTATCGTGAATACTATTACATATGAGACAAAATAAAGATTAAATAAAATCAATAAAATTAATGACAACTAGTATAAACGTATCTTATATCTTTCATAGCTAACAACTCTTATAGAGAATATAAAAACTAATAAATAATTTAATAATCAAATATTTGGCGCTACAAATATTCATGCCTGCTAAAAATAATCAAAATTATTAGCTTCTGCAAATGTGTGATTCGACTAGACCTGACTGATTTAGTTGGAAGTTTCTCACCTGTCCACTGAGGGAACTTACGCGCCCTCCATACTGCAGTTTGGGCGGAGGTAGTACACGACCCCTGACTTCCATCATACTATTCGATATAGTCAATCCAAATTCTTGTACATAAGAATCATTGTTAAAATCAGCTCTTCTAACAAGATTATTAATTTCTCGTTCGCGATCTGGTGCGGAACGCGCTGTTGCTTTGATCATAGTCGAGGTCTGCATATCTGTTAGTTTTTTAATGCAACGTTGTCCGGCAACAATATTGCAAACCTAATGTCAAAAATTACATTATTTTTCTTCAATGAAATACAATACATTGTAGTAATCTAAATTTGAAATTTTTATGCATATACCTCGAGCGGCAAATACGTGTGTTTATGCTCTTGGCCAACTTGCAAGCAAGGAAGATGTGGGTGACGTAGCTTCATTTTGTACTTATCTAAGAAGTATTTGGCAACTGTACACTCAACTGTCTGTCCATTTTCCAGTTGCAATGGAAATCTGTAATCAAATTAGTAGCAATGATGTATTTCCTTATGTTTTATATCTTGTGCCATTATAATTTCAATATAAGCTTACGATTGCATTTGAGCTGGTTTTCGTGTAACATTGCACACTCTGTACTTTCGCTTCATAGCTCCGCAATGAGTTATTTCAATCTTGAGACCCTTGATTTCTTTGGTAAATTTCACTCTCTGAGAATCCGTGAGCGGCTTTCTCTGTTCATTAATATCTCGAATATCCAACACTTCACACATAAATTCTATAACTGGCTGCGCTTTATAGAAGGCAGTGGCAGAGACTGTAATAGAAATAAAGGCAAATAAGTAACAAAATTGGAATAAAGCGTACGATCGGTGATTTTTCTTTTGCTTACCATCGATATTCAACATCATTTTCCATTGCGACGGTCTCACTGATTGATGGAATCCAAACCATACTTCTCTGCCTCCACCCAATGGATGATAATATCCTTCTGGCGTACTAAAGAACGATCTACCTACTGGAGTGTATGTCATAGATGGTAAATGCCTCATTACAACATCTAAAGCGAGAACAGCGTCGTATGGAATTTGTCTAGTTCGTCCTTCTAAAGCCTCTTCTAAAGCGAATAACGAAACCTGCGCCAACCACTTTATGACCACCCGGAAAACTCTGTCTTTTCCCTCACCAGGCAGTGTAACCTACGAAAACGATCATAAATATATAATATATATTTTTACAATCATAAATCATATAACATTTTAAATTTCCCAGAAATAGTAACTTACCTCTAATTCTACTTTATCATGCCCGATAGGCAAGGGGTCCCTTGTGTACAAGTTATTTCTGCCGTCAAACACAGGCTTACGAGATTGAAATATTTTAGTGTATGCATGAACCATCGTTTCTACAATTTCCCTATTAACTTTCCGAGGACATTTATCAGGTTGTATGCTAATGTCATAGTGATGTACATAGCCACGTGGCATACTAATTTGAAAATGATTGGCTCTCAAACCGATCGGTCTACCTTCTCGTCCTATGTTTGGTCTTCGAGGGCACGTAAACACTGCAAAGAATATTAATTGTTTGTACAAAATTAACTTTCCATCAATTTTTTTATCTATACCAGAGTTTGAATTAAATATACTCACTTGGCAGTTCTGTAGGTTGAGGAGGAGTGTGTGCCTGTTGTGCGGGAACAAGCCCCATGTTGCTAGGAGCTGCGACACTACTTGCCGCTACTCCCGCTGTCCCAACAGAACCGCCACTAGTTGAGGGTCCAGGTGGGGGAGCTGTAAAAATAAAATGAAATATTTCTCAAGAGATCAGTATTAATTTTGTCTACATAGAATTAGAAATAACATTACACACTTGCATTTTTCATTTTCTATTTCTGTTCAGGAAATGTTCTGTGCTCTTAATTGTCAAAATATATAGAGACAAATTTTTACATGCAATTGTTTGCAAAGTATCAATTATTCAATGAGCTGAGAATATTAATGCTTAAGAAGAAACTTTTTAAGTCAAAGTTAGCAGATTACAGTATCTTCGATTTCTTTTTTTACGTCAGTGATTGTAATAAAATGCAGAAAAACATCTCTGTATATTTAACAAGATAATTAACAAGATATACCTTCAACAACATAATTTGGCTGTCTTAAACAAATAATATATTCCAACATTCATGAAGATGTATGATTCATAACATAATTTGCCATTATTCCAATAGCAGAATAAACAAAAATAAAATTAAATGATTATTAAAATAATTAAATAAGTATTAATGCTACTAAATTATAGTCTCAATATTAAAATACTAACATTTCTACTGTTGTATCTATGCTAAATATTTTGTATCTCATATTATTTATATTCTCTAACATTTTATTGCTATTCAATATGCACAATGATTTAGTCAAATATTAATAATAAAATCTTTCTGTTAAAGCTTTCGATATCTGCTTCGGATAAAATATGCATTTATTTGCTTATAAACTCACATTATGCTTATATGAAAAATGTCTTTTAATTACAGATCTTCCAAAAATCATGATACTTATATGAGATTTTACGAGCAACAATTTCATTTAATTTAAAGAAATATTAATTGTTTTAAAGGTATAGCCTGAAAAATATTTTTATAAAAATATCCTTCTTTTTAACTTGTTATTAACAAAAAAATTTTATTATAATTTATTCTTAATTAATAAATTATTCTTAATCTCTAATTATTCTTATAATATATTGATACATTTCCCAAGTTAATAATGCTAATGTTTGAAAATTTTGTTTTTAAGACTCAATTTTTTATCCTCTATGATTAACTACTAATTGACTCTCTATCTTTTTCTATATTATCTAAGAAGAAATAAAGAATCAATTAACCTACAGTTAGCAGTTAATCACAGAATGAAGGTCAGATGAGATAAGATTAAAGTAAGCAAGTTAAAAACATTCATTTATCATATAGCAAATTTTCCAATGTGTTGATTGACTAACAAAATAGTAAAGTCTTCGAACTTTTTCTAGAAATTTTCTTGGTTATCAAAAAGAATAGATTTCAAATCTCTAGAAATTCTTTATTTTACCCATTCGACATAAGGAATCATCATTTGTCGATTCTGACTTATGTTAATCAGTTTGGACAAATGTATTAGAAACCTAACAATATACTGATGGAGACAGCTTGCATTAAAAAAAAAAAACTGGTGTCTAATTCTGATTGAAACATGTCAATGCAAGTCACCAGACACTTATGACAGAGAGAGATTATACAGTGTTATCATAATAATCTGTTACTGGATCTCAATGTCAGTTTATGATTTCTGAAGTATATGCACTATATATTTTACTAATGCTAGACAAATTCTTCCCAACAATACTTCTAGCTTGAAACAGCCTCTTCTAATAACGTGATTCATATCGAAAACATGTGACACATAGCAGGCTCGCCTAAGCTCGTGACAAATTTTCCATTTGTAACATGGATTTTGGATACAAATCTAAGCAAAAGAATTTTTTTTTCAATTCTTTTTTGACAGAACATAAAAGATCAAGTCTTTTCCATCACTGCTCGCTCTAGCGCCTGAAACACCGAATTCTTTATTAGCACAATAGATAAGATCATAATCTAGAAAGAGACGCTAGAGCAGGATTAGCTAACGCGTGGCCGTCGAGTCGCGGGTGAGTGACGACACGCGTGCCTGTTGAACGAGGTTCATCCGAGGTCATTCGGCGTGTCTTCACGCACGGGCGTCGCGACATTTCTGGAACGGAGGCTGATCGGAGGAACTTAGTCCGAACGATCCGAAGGCGAGCGAGCGAGCGAGCGTGCGTGCGTGAGTATGCTGCTGCGAGTTCGACGAGAGCGTGCTCGCGAGCCTCGTTCGCCGAGGAACATCCGCGGGGATGATTCGAGCATGTTTCCTGGGATTTCCGCGGACTCCCGTGGGAGTCTGACGGCGCAGTGGCACTCACGTTGTCCTGCGGGGTACATTCTTGCTGCCGCCGAGTGTAAAAGACCAGATAACCACTAATAAATAAGTAAAAAAATTCAACACAAGACCCCACTGGCCACACCACACGCTTCCCCACAACACACACTGCGAACGACACCACCAAACGACTGTCCCTCCGCAATGGCGTCCGCTAGCGCGGCGCCCATTGGCCGCGCCGCAGCCAATCGGCGCGCGACGAACGACGGTCGCGGCCGACAATCCGTGGCGCCTCGCTCGCTCGCACGTTGCTTGCGCGCGGTACCCGCGAATCATTCGAATTCCTCGAAAATCACGGTTCATAAATTATCCGGGACCATCCGTCAATTAACGCACGTTTTAAGTTCTCGACGTTGAATTTCTTCTTGGATAAAAAAAAAGTCGGATAAAAATCTGCCAATGACGATGACTTTTCTATAGTGATATATGACTGTTCGATTAACGAGAAAATAACGGATAAAAATAGCGATGAGCATCAATCCGGAAGATTCAATCGACGCGTCATTGCTCTATCATTTCTCATCTATTAACAATATATTGCGTTAACAATATGTGTATTCGTAATCTTGTAATCTGGCACGCGTGAAAGGACGGTTCCGATTAAATTAATTCAGCGATTAATTCAATCGAATTGCTCAAGGCAAAACTTTTCTCTAATCTGTTCCCATATGTTAAATAACAAGGAATTAATTTTATCTACAAGCTAGTGTTCGAGTCAATCGGAGTTTCGCCAAAGTCGCCTTTAGCGATTCATTTAATCGATAATTTGATATCACAAAAAAATTTCTAATTCACTATCTAATCTTCGATCTTTCCTTCCATACGTAAACAAAAATTAATAATATATTCTACAAGTATTGAAATAATACAGATTCTATAAATAATACAGATGTTGTTTGATAAGTTAATTGAAGTTTGATCGTCCATAGTACTCGAACAACGGGATAATAATTTTATTGAGTTTTATTGAGCAATAATAGACAATGGATAAATTCAAAGACGCGAAATAAAGCCTGCAGAGAGAGCCGGCCGATTCGATCGGCTTGCCGGAGACATAAATAATTAATTTAAAAAAGTAAATAATTTACATGTTGCATATATACAGGGTTGGGCAAAAGTCCGGAAACGGTCAAATATCTCGAAAAGGATCAACTATAGCGAAAAATTGTAAATAGCAAAGTTGTAGGGCTTAAAAAAATGTACCTAATGATGACTAAAAATTTTACTTTGGGTGGAGGACGAAAATCATATGAAGGTCAAAGAATTTTTTAAATGGAACTGCCTACTTTTTATTGCATATTCTTATAGCTTATCTCGAGACCTTTCCAAAACACTATAAATAAATGTTTTTTCGTTAAGTATTTTTCGAGTTATAAGGGTTGAAATAATTTCTTAATTTTACATGAACTATAAAATATCTCGTAAAATATTCACTTTTCGATTACCTTACCTCAATACTTTTATGCACAGAATAATGAGAAGAATCAATTAGTGTAAAGAAAACACATAGTTGTTTTTAACAAAAAGTATGTAATTGTTAGTTACAAATTGCATATTTTTTGTTAAAAACAACTATGTGTTTCCTTTACACTAATTGATTCCTCTCATTATTCTGTGCATAAAAGTATTGAGGTAAGGTCATCGAAAGGTGAATATTTTACGAGATATTTTATAGTTCATGTAAAATTAAGAAATTATTTCAACCTTCATAACTCAAAAAATACTTAACGAAAAAACATTTATTTATAGTGTTTTGGAAAGGTCTCGAGATAAGCTACAAGAATATGCAATAAAAAGTAGGCAGTTCCATTTAAAAAATTTAATTTGACCTTCATATGATTTTCGTCCTATACCCAAAGTCAAATTTTTAGCCATCATTAGGTACATTTTATTAAGCCCTACAATTTTGCTATTTACATATTTTTCTCTATAGTTGATTCTTTTCGAGATATTTGACTGTTTCCGGACTTTTGCCCAACCCTGTATATTAAGCTCGATTGCAAATGTATCGATAACAATGACGTAATAACGCTTACATCTCGAATTATCAATTTCTTAGCGCGCGATCAGTATTGTAGGAAAATTCTTTTATCGGTCGTTGTCCCTAATACAATATTTCGTGACTCTTGTCTATTTTTATCGACGCCTCATCTGCGTCGTCTTTTTTACCTACAAGCAATAATTCATAAGCCGAGACAAAAAAGGGGAAAAAACCGTTGACACATCGATGATTGCGGCGCGCGTGTTGCGCAAGGCCAATTCAGCCAATTCAATGCCCAGGCCGATCAGTGCTGCCAACCCACGGGTGGAGAGCTCTCTGAAGGTGGCAGCATTGGCGCGACAAGTTCCGGGCAGTGACGCCGCGAGTAGTACGTGGTGTCGCGTTCACGAGTATTTTGTGGCTCACGTCGCGACATACCAAAATGTCGATTCACTACTCTGGGACTCTCATGCGCTCCGGCGGGTTGATGAGTGCGATTATAAAGCAGCTGAAGCGCGTCAATCTAAAGCCCGTCAGCAAGATCGATGTTCATTTCGACCCGTTCGACACTCGGTGTAAAAACACGAGGTTAGTCTCCTGAAGTTGTCCGCGCAGTGAACGCGCGTCACGATTCTCGTGATTCCGCGGGAATTATCAAAACAGAGCTCCGAGATACGAGATCGCGTTCACTTATTTTTTTTAAATCTTCAAAAAGAACGCTTGAAATCTCTTCTGAAAAACGAGTGAGAAATTTTCAAAAGAATTACTGGTCTCCCTTTTCTGTTTACATAATATATCGAAATTCGATTGTACGCGCGAGATTTGAAAGTGTATACAAGAGATTGCGGATCGCGTATTAATCCTTGAAAATATTTGTTTTATTCAAACCGCGATGAAAAGGGATAAATGTACAATTTCGAGCGAGATCGTGTCTCTTCGTGTAGCTTATATCCATTTCCGTAAATGCAAATAAATTTTAATCTTGCTTCAATTTTTCATTTAGTTTTAAGAACTAGAAAAAGATGAAAAGTAAGTTAAGAGATTAAAGTTAACTACTCGAAATAGACATTAATGTGGATTAACTTTAATTTACCTTTTCTTAATTCTTAGAAAAAGAAAAGGTCCAACCAAGATCAAAATTAATCTGCATCGAAATAGAAATTGACATAAGAGCGATCAAAATCTCCGGTTAACTTAACTGGCGATTAATTCAACCGACGGAATTGTTGATTTACGTATCGAATGACAATTTGAAAAATCAATAATTCTACTCATGACAATAAAAATGGTGACGCTCGACAAAAATTATTATCCGTTTTTACTAATGTTAACTCTGATCTTGGTTCAACTTACTTTCCAACTCTTGGAATTAGAAAAAGGTAAAAAGTAAATTGAACCGGGATTAAAATTAAGCTGCATTTATAAAAATGGATATTAATGGGAGATTACGTCCGGTAACGATCAACCCACCGCGAGCCAGGCAGCCGATGACGTCAGAATGTACGCACGCGCAACGCGCACCCCAAGTTAGCAGACGATGCGCAGCCCTCCCGTTGTTATTTATAGAAGTGTGTCCCGAGTCTCGATCGTTGCTAGTCGACGTAGAGCAGCAGTTCCGGAGGATTCGCAAGCTCCCCGTGTCGCTCGGTTAATCCGCGTCAGGCGGACACATAGGTAAAGAGCAGGAGAAAACAGGGAATCTTCGCCCTTCCCTCCCCTCTCCCTCGCCCTTTCGTCCTAGTCCCTTGCGATTCCGCAATATCGTGCGACTTTGACGTGGCCTGCGCTCGATACCGGCGTTCGCGATGACGTGAATCACCCACCTCCCCCGTTTCACATATTGGATCATGAAATGAAGCCGGCTCTTCAGACGAATTGAAATTCAAACTTTGCGAAGTAGAATTCCATTCGTTATTCGGGACATTCTGTTTTGATTGATCATGTGTATTTAATTTATATTTGCGCGCATGCGTGTGTGTGTGTGTGTGTCGATTTTTCGTGTGCGCGCGCGTTTATTCTTAGAATTGTTCAATTTTATTAATATTAAATCATTTAATCATTATTAAATTATTAGAAATTCTAGTCTAAAGTCTAACGCGAATTGCACCGTCTAAAATGGATCTTGAAGACACTTCAACTGTAAATGCGCGAGTACAGTTCTGTCACATTATTTCAACTTGCATGTACGCGTGTGTATATTTTTTTCTATCTATCCTTTTTATTTGTAGAATTCTGCATACTCCACACTGACACTTCGGTTGATAATCGATTTGACGATACCGCTAACCGCATTGACGATACACAGAAGAACAATCCGTAAACATAGGTGTCAAGAAGTACATAAGAGACATTAAATTTAGACTTTTAATTGACCTTTTGCGGTGGAAAGATCGAAGAAAAGCGATCGACCTGTGGCTATTTCCCTCTTGTAAATTCCCTCTTGCATAATCGGGAAAATTATATTAAAAGGTGGACAATCGTGACATTCCTTTCGCTTCATTACGACGTGTTCCTTAATTATTTAAATTACGAATGTAACTCACCATTACATTGGCCACATCCATACGCTTTGCCAAGCATGGAGACAGCTGTGGTTATACGAAGGGTACTTAAATCTGGCATTGGAAGCGGTAATTGCTGCTCCATTTGTGCCATTTTGCCTGTGAAAAAGGAAACGACAAGACATTGAAACACACAACGGGGAAGTGGCATTAGCAAATCACGTTGTATTAGGAAGCTGTCATGAGGTAAAACTGTACAAAAAAAAAAAGAAGAAGGAAGAGGCAAAAAGAACAAAACGTAGATTTAAGCGATGAAAAATTTAATTTCTAAGAGTTTATATAAAGAGACTGTACAGGCCGTGCGAGACTTTGTTACACAGATTAACACATGAGAAAATAATGTGCATAACGCTTTTTGCTTGCAGAGACTTTCTGTATTACATTAGCGCTCCGAAAATCCGTGCGACGAATCCCCTGTGTCCATTGAAAACGGAGGTCGCGTGCGACCGTTCCGAACCAACAATCACCTTCAGTCTTCGTGAGTATAATAGCAAAAGTATGGCATTATTCGCGTTTCAGTATGTATCGCTTATCGTGCAATTTATTCAGGTGAGCGTTCATATGGTACAATGCGGAACGGTAACAAAAAAAAGAAGAGTACAAAGCGAAAGATAGCATGATTAAATCAAGCGCGTTCTTGCGATTTGTATAACAAACATCTCTGTATAACAAGAAATCGCGCGCGCACGCTAATCAGAATTTTATTTCGCGACTCGATGAAATTAATACCATGTTTATTCTAAATTTATTCATCTAGACATTTTCTTTTATACCTTTTGTACTTTTTCGTCTGGGACCGTCGTAATCGCGCATAGATGCATGCAAGTAGGTCATTTTCAGAGCTGTTTATTTTTTCAGAGTCAGGTGAAAAATTGGTGTTAAAAACAGCTCTTTTAACGAGTCTCGAGATTTTGGAGCTTTACAATAAACACATCACTAGCCTGATTCCGCCCAATCCAGAGGAACTCGAGGCTAAAAAAGCGCTCCAGGAGGAGAGGAAGAAGAAGAAAAGCCGACCGCATCACAGAATAAAATTATGGAGCAAGCGTAGACACGTGTTACTCTAATTTCATTGCCAACTTATTGGATCGTTTATAATTGGTAATAAATCAAATATTAAATTGTGTTTACACAATTGTATAAGTGTATGTATTGTATAGGTGTATAAATTTTTCAAAAAGCTACTCAAGTGAAACTTTATCTTTTAAATAATATCTGTTTGTAATTTTCATTTTATTTCTATCTTGCAAAAATATAGTAATTTTTACACGACATAATAATAATAATTGATTCGGAAAGGTGATAGTTTCTAGCGTAAACATTTGTTTGAATTATATGTAATATCTATTTAAATTTTGTAAAAAAAGTTTATATAGATATCGATAATGATTATCGTTTAAATTCTTGCAGAATTTTCCATACACGTCACACGATTTGTATTAAATAATTTAGACATTCACTTTCGCGCAATCAAAATATTTGATTGCAGTAAGTTGATTGTAAAAAAGAGAAACACTAATTTTATTAATTCAAGATGTATGGAAAGGAAGTTGACTTAAACAAGCCGACTCAAGTACGAAATAGTCAAAATTACCATTTAAGAATTCTCGACCATTTCTACAATTGGTGCCCAGCCTTCACCGATGTGTTTGACGAAGAAACTTGGTATATTTTTGTCGTTTGTTTTGTAGCGGGTACTATTCTGATGGCATTTATCCTTTCAAGATACATAACTATAAAATCTGTTGAGTAAGATTGTGCATATACAGTTCGTAAGATGTCTCATATATTTACTTGTCAAACTATATTTCTATGTACTTAATGTCATTAATTTTTTTTTACGTATGTGGCAATCATGTAAACTTTACGACATCCAATTTCATGTAATGTAACGGGTAAAATTCTGCGTTAATTACTATTGTAAGAAAAAACTTATACAACATATACTTCATAATGTAATGTATCATAAATTGCGTATGTACCGATAATAAAATATTTAAAAAATATGCTGTTTGATCTCTCAAGTTAGGAGTTGACGCTTTAGGTTAACAATCCCACGAAAATTTTAAATAAATTAAAAATTAAATTAATTATTTAAAAAATTAGAAGAGCTTCGAGTTATAGTGACCGTGATTTTCGAGAGTGCTAAACCTTGGACTCGACTTGAGTAATGCCAAGAAGAAAAAGATATGCAATCTTATAAACGTAAAATAAATTAATTTTTTTATATAACTATTCCCTATTCTACTATAATATTATAATTTATTATAATATTATATTATAATATTATATTATAATATTATAAAATATTATAATTTATATTTAAATTTTGTATAGGATTTGTATAGAAAAATTCTCTCGAAAGACTATTTATACAATATTTACCTTAAAAATTGCAGCAATAAACGAGAACTATACATGATACTTATGTAAATAAATTACAGATTTATAAAACAATAAACAGCGGTTAGTAAGTGGTTTCTTAGACAAATCCAAGTTAAGAAATTTGTAACAATTATTTAGATCATAGAGTAGTGATCGATATATATATAATCGATCATATTGTAATTTTCATTATCCCTGTTAGATACTCATCTTTTACAAGGCAGTTTGATTTACACAAAGCTTATATTATTTTAACATTTAATTTGCTTCCTATTTGAACATTACACTCTTTGAAACAGACAAACGACAAACAAAAAAGATCTGAAGATAAAGGATGAAGTCACATTAATTTCTCATGCAACAATAAATTAAAAATTAATTAGATATTGATTGCACAATTTATATTATACTTATATATTTTTCTTATTTACAACGTTAATTATAATTAGATGTAAGAAACTTACTCTCTTTCTATTTGACTCATCAGTTGCATCGGTATAATTATTTCTGTAGCAATTTAACATTTTTACTCACGAACATTTCTTGCTAGAACGAATTGAATTAAAATAACGCAATACTAGTTCTTAAAGAAAAATGTAAATTTTGTATTACTTTGAGACGCTTTTGCGCAATTAATGACAGAATGTACAAAAAAAGTAACGCAAAATATTGCCCAAACAAACTACGAGAAGACCGGTGCGATTCTCGTTTCTCAAGTTTGCCGAGTAGTTTTGCCTCCTTTCTTTTGCCTACCTCTTTTCTCATCTCTTCCCTTCTCTTTTTCTCTCTTTCTTTTCCTCTGCCTCTCGTGCTTCCTTCCATTTCGTCCATGTGCGTGCACGTTTCGTTCCCTTCATTCTTTGTCTGTTCTGACCGCGTGCACCGCTATCGTCCTTGTGGACGTTTATTCTTTCCACAGTACAGATATCTCTCTCTCTCTCCTCTCTTTATTTCGTCTTCATGTTTTAAACCGGACTTGAAATAAGAAGTCGACACTTTCGTCGTGTGGAAAATAATCGTCAGAAAATAAAGACTTGTCCGTTCGCGCGATATTGCATGAACAAATTTACTTCGCAATTAACGTCGCTCGGAATTAGTAAGACGGACGTATCAAAGCACGACACACTTTACGATAATATTCGCGATAATAAAATTATATTAGAATATTAAAACACACGCGTTTCCACTTTGCTAATCCTATAATCCTACTACTGTGTACTTAGCAGTCTCGACATTCTATATCCGGAGGGTATGTATCACCTATTTTTTATCACTCTTAGTATAATTTAGCTCTTGGCACTTCTGTATTCTCAACATCTATTTAGCGCAATTAACGCTAAATATACGGAAAAAATATAACTAATTGTCTTTGATTAGCAATTCGTGAAGGATGTCAAATTCAGAGTCGGAAATAGTATGACTTTCAAGTAGTTACCTCAAGCAACCCGCACAGTGTTTGAAAGAAATGATGGATACAAAGCAAACTAAGTAGTACACATATCAAAATATAAATTAATGAAGCATCAAAGCAAGAAGATTAAAGCTGCACAAAACAAGGCAATGCAAGTACACAAAATAACTTTAACTCTTTCAAAACAATCTTTTAGATGTATAACCATGCGTAGAACCAAATCCGAAGAAAAGAAACTTCTTAACTTTACAATTTTTCCCATATTTTTAATTTTAAAAAAGTGCTAAAATTTAGCAAAACATTACAAGCCGTATCATCGATTCTACGCAAAACGAGCGTATAGAATGGATAATCGATTTCAATTTTAATTTCCCAGAAACGTCGAAGATCTCTCGAGATAAATTGGCGCCTTAAAAGAGTTAACAGTGTGGCAATAGAGAGAACAAAAAAGGATTGAAATCATGACAATCTCGACGAGTTCAATTTCCGCCTGCGTGTACGCGATATAAAGGAATTTTGCGGTTCGGCACACGAACGCTCTCGCGAAACTGAACTCGGCGAAATTCTATCGGGTTTCGAATCCCGAATGGCGCTTCTTGCTTAAGAACTCTGCGCGCTCACCTTGTTTTTACGTGTATCCTCGGGATGATAGGTAAAATCTACGACATACAAGGATCGCGGAGCGTTTTTCGCTTGTTCTTCACTTCACACCGGCATTTCTCGGTAGTCGGCTCGTATGCACGGAGCAACGGCGACGACGACGATGATGATGGCGATGACGATGCACTGACGATGTACTGTTCTGTCCGCGTGCGTGCACGCGAGACTACATGGTCGCGGCAGTCGTGCTGCCGCGGCTATCACTCGCGAACATGGGAGAACGCATCCCTCGGCTGCCGCTCCGACGTCAATGTCCGCGTTTCACGTGACCACGATTCTCTGCAAGAACATTCGCACGTCAGAACTTGTCACCTATATTCATCGAAATGCCGCGCGTTCGCGAGACTGGTCGCGAAAAAGGCGCAGGCAGACAGTGGCTTTAAAGGTCCTCCCCTTTCTCTCTCTCGTCCCTCTTTTTCTCTCTCTTCCATTTTATAAAGTAACACAAGGCTCTATATTTACAGCGCAAATCCGAGGAAAATTATGAAAGGAAGTGGTGGATTTGTGCTTTTTAATCCTAGAGAACGAGGGAATCGAAATATAATTTCAGATGTAATAACGCTCGCGATATCTCTTTCATTTGGCTCAGGTCTTCGATCACACCGCTGTTGCATATCTGTGATAATATTTAATATCACGAAGAGATAATAACAGTAGATAAGATAATCCGTTTTTTTTCCTTGTGCAATCCTTCATCCCTTTTTGCAAAAAAAAAAAAAGATAGCACTCTACTTCAACAGACGAAAGATACTCGCACGAAGGAAACATGTACGCGCCTGTATATAAAATAAAATATTACTTAGGCACACATGAGACAGTCATCGATTGATAGACAGACGGTATGTCGTTTCTCAATGATACTTCCACGTCGCCGCTGAGTGATAACATTATGAATGAAGACAAAAGCCGTGAATGCAGTTCATCAATAATCCGTTTAAAGTCGTGAAACACCCTCTTTCGTTCAGAATATTCGTGCGAACAATTTCACTAATCGCAAGTAAAACGGAATTTCTCGTTCACGATGCATTTTACATAAAATAAGACCGAGTTTTCTAGCTGTAGCACAAGGAAACTACGGTATATATAAAACGTCGTTAAACGAGATGTTTCATAACACATTGCATCACGTTACTCCGGAGCATAGTGTAAAATCAATGTACATACATCTAATGTGTACTATATAACGCAACACTACGCCATGCGATACACGTAGCTCAAACGTGAAAACATGAGATCAACGTTAAAATGAAAATGAAAAACAAGTTTTAAAATTCTCATATATCTACGATCATGTCGTTCATTCGACATAAATTCTTAGAACTAGAAAAAATAAGTTAAGCTGAGATTAAAATTAATCCATTTTGCTAGAAATGGACATCAATCTAACGGGTCTCTCCAATGGCTTTACGCGAAATTCCGTATTGCATGCTGACTCGAATGAACGCTGCCCTTGGAACGGACGCAGACTTGATAAGACGAAAACTCAACACTTGCAGCCGTCGCTCGTATCACCGGATTCTTGTCTGCCGCCCGGACGCAAATGGGATCATCGTCATCATCATCGTCATCGTCGTCGTCATCGTTATTCCTCATGAATCGCGACCGGCTGGTGACAAAAGACGACAAGTCAGTGACCCGAAGGGCAAATAATACTTATTTCAACAAAATAAGTCCTTCATTCATGCTCGACTGTTGCAGGATTATTTTCATTGAATATCTTTGTCACGAAGGACGATATACAACGTCACTCCTTCGGGTTTCGGAGAGCACGAGAGTGCTTGCCGAAATTTAAAGGCCCGATGTTACAAAATCGCGTTTCGTCTTCTCCTCCTCCTTCGATCAATCCCTTCGCGTCGTGCGTGACGCGTACGCACCACTGTACGCAGAGAGACGCGGCTTCCGCGTGCGTGCGCGCGAACGCACGCGGAACCGCGTACCACGCTGCATTAGTTACGCCGCGTACGCGGCGTTTCTCGGTTTTTTTTCTTCGTCGTACCGCGAGCTCCGAGAGAAGAAATTAGGTCGTCCAACCGGTCGCGCGATCATGTGAGTGACGTTTCGCCGAGCGATAACATGAGCGCCGAACATCGGGAAAAAGCGCTCGCACAGGCTTGAAAAATATCCAACAAGAAACGCCCGGAAAAAAACTCCGTATCCCGATATTTTGTTCAATGTCGGACGGCGGATTTTAAATATTTTAAAATAATTTGAGCGAGATGGATTTTGAATCTTCCAATTACGCAAATGTGTCAAGAGTTCACGTGCTCGCGTAAAAATAAAAATATGAAAAAACTAATTAATCTATGTACACGGTATACAGATACTTGTAAAATCTTGTATATAATCACAGCGATTTATCCGTTTCATTCATAATATAATAAAATTCATGTAAAATGATATATTTATATAAAGTTATTATATATTATATATTATATATTCCTCTATAATTCCTCTATAATTCCTCTATAATATTTAATTTACAAATAAATATAATTTATATCACTTTAATTCGTCGCGAAACAAGGCGTCGGGAAAACAAACCTCGACGTGGCATGATCGAACGACACACGTAGACACGTCGAACTACGCGCGTGTCTCAAGCTTGTTTTAATAGGCGAGACACCAGCTTCGAGGTGTTATCACAATTTTATCGCTCGCATACGGACGAACACGTCGGCTACACAACAACGATGACGACAACAACGGCGAGGACGATGATTCATAAAGTTTGTACAACGACCGTTGACACTTGTCGCTCTCTCTCTTTCTCGTCTAACCTTCAACTTTCCTCGATTTTTCTCGTCGAAGACGAGCCTCGTGATGTCGGCGCGTCGGGATGTCGCGCGGTCGCGACGCGACGCAGGGCGACGCGCAACGCGCGGCGTGACGATTTCGCGGCCACGCTTCGAGGACGAGATCGAGGACCAAAACAAAGGCAGGCCGCGCGAGTTCGGCGTACCGTGAACTACGCGAACTACGTGTCGAGGATGCGGTAGCGATCTCGAGCTGACGTTGATGTCCACGTACACCACGGCACTCCCGCGTCTTTCGGCACCACTCGCCTCCTCCTGCCTCTTTCTCTCTCTCTCTCTCACTCTCTTGTTTCCTCCTGCCGTTGTTACTCTCCTCGAGGCGTGCCCGCCGTCGTCGCTTTCACTCGCGACGCGATGCCGCCGGACGCGCGATCTCAACAGTGCGGAGCCGCCAAAAACGATCACCAAGTGTCAAGGTTGCCATTGTGCACACGTACGTAAGGCTACGAGTATCGCGCTCTCACACACATACACACACATACACTACCTCACCGACCCCTTGACTCCCCTCGCTCTCTTTCTCGTTCCCCCTAATCCTCTGCCTGCCCGCCCGCTCTTCTCTACAACACCCTCTCCGTACCCCCCCGCCCCTTGCCCAAACACCCGTCGCCGCCGCCGCGGTACCGCTATCACAACAATGGGAGATTGGGAGAAATTACGATACCCCGCAGCTTATTTCACGATGACACTGACTACGGCGCGTCGCGGCTCGCCGCAGCGGCCGATCAGAATCACACGCAGAACGGGAAACTAGGCTCCTCACGCGTCCGGCCCGACGCGTTATTCGCCGCGGCTTTTGTCAGCGGAATTTTCGCCGTGGCGCATTCGGCGATGAGCGTTTCGCGAGGAAGTTCCCCCACTACTTGTTCGATTCGCGCGGCGGCGCGCAGCCGCGCTGGCCGCTCGCAGGGCCGGCCGCGTGACGGGCGCCCTGCCGCACGAGTGTGTTTACAAACAAACGCCCCGGCCGGGACGCCGCTGCTTCGATCGCTGCATGAACGCGTCGCGCTGACCGGCACTTTCCTGCAATCATATTGAACGTATCTCGACTACCCACGAATTTCTTTCGTTAATTTGTGTATTTTATATATTTGTTGCTATTAATTGAAAATTCAAAACATGCGCGTTACGAAATATTTATTCTCAACTGCAATTCAGAATAAATTAGCTCTATCTGAAAGATTTCTTTAAATATCTAATAAAAAAACTATCAGATAAAAAAAGAATATTTTATTCAGTTGCTAATAACCGAAGTTATTTCATTTTATTTTAAGATCTTTTGTTCACGGCGTTACAATTTTATAAATGCTTTGTTGCATTGTCGTCTGATACTTTTAATAATTTATTATCTTTTTACGTGTTTTTTTTTCTAAGAAAGAAAGATTCGAAGAATTTTTTGTCAAAGAAAGAAATATTTAAAAATCTAAACGTTTGGCTTCTCGCGCTCGCAGCCGTACCTGAATGATGTCATGATCAAACAACCAATCGGATATCACCGCGATCAACCATACAAACACAAACACCTGACGACACATCACAGCGTCATCCCGAGAAACCTTTGCTTTTTCGACCTAACCTTCCTTCCCTAGAAAATCAATCTAAATGATCGCGCATAATTATGTCATAACCCTTAACCCAGTGATTCAACAAAGTATCAATTTGTTTCGTTCTTTCGCTTAAATTCATTCAAAGAAGATGAAAAAAACTCAGCTGATGTTATATATCGATTGTCACCGAGGTCCAATAAAACGTTTGTGCGTCGTAAGTAAAAATGTCCGATTGGACCACACTTTCCCGCCATTCTCTCGTTTACAGTTCAAATTCTATTTTCGATTGTTGCGTTCATTAATAAAATATATATTAAAATATATATATTATTTCTTTTACAGAAGTATATTTAAATGGTTCTAAATAAAACTTGAATTTAAAAAACAATAGTTATCTAATTATTAATAATCTAGTTATCTAGTTATCTACTTTTAAATAGCGCAACGAAACTCCTAAAGGCACATACCTATACAATACACAAATTGAATATACAGTTTTATTAAATTATTTTATTTCAGTATTCGCAGTTTAATAAATCCAATAAATGTATGCTGTATACAAAATGTCCAATATTATTAATTTCCGTACATATGTATAATTTTAATAACATGTAATGAAATCTGTTTCTATATAATCGATGTATTTGCTGATCTCTCATTGTACAAGTGTAAATTTTTAAACGCTTGGAAAAATGTTACAATTCAAAAGTAAGTTGTCAAATTATATATATATATATATATATATAATTTTGACAACTTAAAATATATATATATATATATATATATATATATATATATATATTTATTTATATATATTTATACACAGTGACTTACAAAACCCATCAAATCACATCATTGTTACGCATTTCTTTTGAAAATCACATAATTGAATATATCTGTAACACAATTATATATTTGTTTATGTATTACGTTGATTTTGAAAGTCATTTTTGTTAATTACCTTTTTTTAAATTAGTTAAATATAGATAATTATATTGTGTAGTACATTTAATCAATTTCGTAAGTCACTGTATTCTAAATTATCTCGAAAAAGAATATGTCTATATTGAAATTTTATTGTTTATGCAGATTCCATAATGGTTTCTATAGCAAAAATGCAACGCATGGTTCTAAATAGGAAAAAGGAAACGTTTGAAATGAGAGACGCGTACAAATCCTATCCTTAGTCTAAAGCCATGCCTTCGTCGTCATCGTCCTTCTTATCAGGACTAGTGGCCGATGATGATTGCTTCTTATTCTTGTCATCTTGTCCCTGTTGCGCTTGCTGTCCTTGACCGTTCTTCGCTTCAGACTCCAGAGCGCTGACGAATTCTTCGATGTTTCCACTGGCCGCGGCATTGACGGCATCCGATCCCAAGCCGAATTGACGGATGACAGGGCCCGCCTGGCCCGACTGCAAAGCAGACCAGAACATTGATAGCGCCTGGGAGAACTGGGGAGACGATAGCGTGGTAGACAGGTTGTCCCCGGGTGGCAAGTGCATGTTCATGGCACTCTCCAAGCTCTCCGTCGTAGAGATCGCCGTTGGGATAGCGTTGGTCAGCTCTGTCGCTACGCCCCTCTGCCGGACAATAAGCTGCGCTGTAGCTGGACGAAAACAACAGATGTACCCAGAGAAACTTCCCCAACTGCTCAGCAGAGCCAGAGTCTCCGACAGCCAGGAAAAGTTCAGGCAAAGGATAGTATTGAATAGAAGTGAGAAAACCATGCCTCTATCTTTTCAATTCTCTAGTCTTGCTCTATCACGATATATTGTGAATTAATAATTAGTTAATTTGGCAACTAGACAAATTTTTATAACGATGATTGTACGTACTCCTTTTAATACTTGTCCTTATCAAAGTATTTTGTATCCAATAACTTAACAATAACAAATAAACGTATTAGTATTTTTCACAGTATTATAGAACACATACAATATGTTTAACAAAACATATGTTTATATCCTTTCCAGAAATATTACTACATGAAACAACATGTAAAACTATGTAACGTTAAGAGCGTGTGATAGCACAGTTCACTTATAGATTATTAAAACCTTACTGTTCAGAGACAGAGAAAACAGACACAACATTGTAAAACATGTTAGCTAGAACTTATTGATCACGTGACTTCTATAATGATATTATCTACGAACACATAAACAAACACATAACTATAACACATTAAAATTTCGACTCAATCACAGTACATTAACTAAGGCAAAGTTACTACAAATTTCTTTAGTAATAACTTTGTTAAGTATACATGTAATAATATTTTCAATGTTAATTATCTAGCATTGCAATGTATTATATTGTTATTATAATAATAATTATTATTTAAATAATGAAGCTAAAAACTTCGCTCACTCAGAAAGAGAACCATTTTAAAATACTTGTAAAACACTGAATGAGCCTGAAAGTTATTCTGCAACTTTTGTTATCAAGAATGGCATTTTATATCCCTGATAGTGATAGCAGCTGTAAAAAATACAATTAGTAACATAGATAATCTCTTTCTTTAATTTTCTATTACACTTTGTTCACACATTAAGAGCTTTCACAGATTCTCTTCTGTTTGTGGTTGTATATATAGGTTCATTTACTTATTGTATTTTCACAATATTATATATTTTTATATGTGCAAACTGTGAAAATGTCTTTCTTCTGTTCCTCTGGCCTTATATTTTTTTGTGCGATAATAATTTTAAGATCATTTTATCTCATAAAATATTTCAGAAAAAAATAATAAGTAACAATATTTATATATATTCGACATCATGTATGATATTCTATATTTATATTTAATAATAACATTTCTCTTATCTAACATATACCAGGATAAAAGAAAAAAATTTAATCTTATCTTCTTATGTTTGGAAAAAAAACATGTTATCTGTACATAAATTGACTCCTAAAGATTAATTTTATACAGTAAAATATTATTATTTATTAAATTTATATATATATATATATATATATATATATATATATATATATATATATATATATATATATACACACGTTTATAGCATAATTGTTAACTCTTGGTAAACGCTTTATAATGCAATTTTAATATGATGTTTTATCATTGCCATGTATTTTTAAAGATCATTTACAAAGTATTCCAAAATTATTAAAAAGGTTAATCATCGTTCTTATGATAAATTTGAAGATACTCCTTCCTTAGCAAAAATGTCATCGCTTTTTAATAATCTTAAATATTTTAATTAGTTAGAAGTTAAAAGTTTATATTCACAAACAAACCAGTAAAGTCTATTTAACATTAATAAATTAGTAAGATGATTTATTTTTTCTCTTAAAGTTTATTTTGTTCTATTGAAAATTGTGCAACTATTTATTATGCAAAAATTACAGATACTTTGACATTTTTATTGAATATAAATTAATTATAAAAAGACCACAAAAATCTGTGATATCAAGTAGTTTTGGGATACTATATAAATGTATACTCATAGTCTCCTACAACCAATACTACAAACTGGCAGAGGCATCTTCTACTCACGAGAAATATTGACATCCATTACCTGCTATCATTTAATCCAGTCTGATTCAAAACTCTTCTAATTTTTAATATTACAATAGTTAAAAAATAATACATTGCATTATATTTGCATATCAATAAGTCATTTGTTAGAAAATTCGATTATCCTTCAATCGAAGTTTTCAATTCAATCCAACATTCAGATTAATTCAGTAATATGTATGAAAAAGTAATATGATATTACCTGCACAGCTGGCTCCGTTCGAGATGGCGTCGGAATTTCTGATAGAAAATTCTGCAAATCGCTAAGCTGTATTCTATTACTTGGAGCTGCCGCTGTTGCAGCTGGCGTGGACGGAGCTGTTGTTCTTGTTGACGTTTTATTATTACCTAGATAAATATGTCATTAGGATACACTGCTTTATTTGGACGAACAGTTTACTCACTTGAAGATTTAGAGTCTGCGTTAGGCCCAGGAGTCAACGAATGGGGTGGTCTAGTCACATTTGTAGTGGCTGGAGTGGATGAAGTTGTAGTGGAAGCCCTTGTACTCTGAACACCGTGCGGTCTATTCATTGTACCTAATAAACTACCCAGACCACCAATCTGCCCAACACCACCGAACAACTGTATAAGCTGTTGCTGTGACATGTTGTTCAGTAAATTCTGAAGATCACCCTCGGCGTTAGTACCACTGCTTCTCTGAGATCCCGGTGTCGGCGGATTATTAAGTACATCATTAATTTTTCTGCAGTGCTCCTCATCTTTATCAGTTTTGAGATCCTATACAAGGAATATATTTTTTAAAATCATATATTCAATACACAGACATCTTAATCCAAAGTATCATCAAACACTTATTAAATTATATAAGTGAAGCAGATATAAATCAATCTATTTAAGTATTAATTCTGTAACTGTAAGTGTCCTGTATATTACAAAATTGTATTTTCTGTACCTGTAACCAAAAGAAGAACTTCTTATTTGACGACTTGAATCTTAGAAGATACACCCTACCAGTCTTACACTGAGGAACGTGTTTAAATTCGCAGTCGTCAGGGAAAATAATCAAATCCTGAAAAGTATGCATGATTGTAGAGATACATACACCGTACTTGATACGAATTGCAAATTAATGTACAGTAAGATACAATTAAGAGGCAAAGTTGCTCGGTGCAAACGAACAAACACGCTTTTCCGTTCGTGACAAACTTTCTTAGGGGCTCGTTAGGAGCAAGAATAATTATCGTACATCTTCCACTACTCCAGTCGTGCGATCCTTCCAGCAGAAGTGCATTAGCGAGTCGTCGGACTGGTAGACATACAGCTGGCCCTTTCGCGTGTCCGGATAAACCATCTTGCCTTTCACGGTCATTTTACCAGCCTTGAACTCCACGAGATTTTTCGAGGCGCCGCGCGAAGCGTTATTGCCGAAAAGCGCACCACTTGACATGTTTGCCGATGAGAAAATTGCCGTGCAACGTGAACGAGACTTTCGTGACCGACTTCACTTACGAGCACTTACGAGACGCGCCGATGACATTGCATTTCAAGATGGCGGCGCGAGGCTGACCATGCGGAGTAAGAGAAAAGAAGAGGGACAGAGAGAGAAGAAAGAAAAAAGGCCGCAATTGCTGTATTTTTTCTCAAATATGTGAATCTCTAAAGATAGAGTTTACTAAGAGTTTATATTTCTAATGAAAGAACATCGAAAGCATCATTTTACGGCCACCAAATATGTGGATATTGTAAATAGTGTAAATGGTGCATATAGTGCACCTGAAGCAGTCGACCAATCACAGCGCAGGATTCTCGAGAAGTTCGAGAATAGCACATCTGTTCTTTTTAGCTACACTTGTTCTTCATCTCTGTTTAGCCAAATATTGGAGAGAAAAAGTGCAACTAAAATGAACAGACCCAGTGCCGAACTGAATTTTCATGCTCCTCGTGCTCGCTAGCACCGGCTTGCGCGTTGCTCTTGTAGGTTAAGTTACTTTGTTTGACGATATAGTCGTCGAGCAGCATTTCGCTCGGAACCAATTGTTAGAAATAATTGCGACATGGTCGTCTTTACTTGCAATCATTGCGGCGAGCCGGTGAAAAAGCCCAAAGTGGCTGTACATTATCAAGTGCAGTGCCGGAACGTGCCCTTCTTGACCTGCGTGGACTGCCTGAAGGATTTTCGGTAAGAATTTAAATGATAGGTCTTCAGGGACAACCTCACAGACTTTTCTGAAACACACATTTCACGCAATTTGAGAAACCGATTTGTAGAAATTGTAGGCGTACATATAAGATTTTACACGGGATTTTTAAATATGTTGATTCCAAAAAAAAGTCAACGAGGGCGTACCTAAGGATTCGATAATTTTGACCAAAACGTCAATTGATATTAATAATTATGTTTTTAATATTCTTAATTGTTCCAAAAGAGATGACGAGTACACCGTGCACACTAAATGCATAACCGAAGCTGAGAGGTACGGCGCAAAGGATTACGTTCCAAAGCCTGGTGCAAACAAGGGCGAGCGCAAGCAACAAGAATGGATCAATGTTGTTAGTGATTTGCTGAACGGGACGACAGTGAACCTGTCCAATGCGGAGCGGAACTTTCTGAAAATTTTATCAAACTATGAGAATGTACCAAGAAAGAAGGCTAAGTTCCTTAACTTCGTGCACAATGCAGTAGGCAACCGTGTGAATGCGACAGTTGTGGAGAGTGTTTGGGATAAAATGGAGAACACTCATAAGCAAAGTCAACAAATAACTACAAAAACTCCAGAGAAAGACACTGTACAAAATCAGGAACAAAATAAAGGTGAGTTTTTCTTATAACAGATTTGTTTAAATTGGAAAAGCTTGTAATATAAATTTTAGAAATGAGTATATGTAATATTAAAAAACGGATAAAACATATAAATATATATAAATCAAATATTTGATTTTCAATAGATGAGACAAGCACTCGAAATATGGATTCTAATAACTCGTTAGACAATCAAAATATTGCCGAGAATCAAAATAATGAAAATATATGCAAAGAGAATCATTCTGAGAGTCATCAAAATGGAAGTGACAAAACATGCGAGATAACCAATGGACACCTACCTGAAAGGCGAAATAAATCTAAAAAACGCCAGTTGGACTCGATCAACACTCAATTATCAGAGAATGATCAAACTGCTGCAAAGATTAAAAAACTTGTTTCGGAAACAAGCGATAATGGAAGTGATGTTGCTAAATTTCATTGGAAGAAGACTATCTTAGAAATTTTACAAACTAAGGGTGAAATGTCTTTAAGAAAATTACGAAATAAGGTTATGAAGAGATGTATATATTATGTTTTTAACTTGAATGATGATACCTTTAAATTGACTGAATATGCAAAAGCTGTTGCAAAGTTTAACAAAACAGTAGAAAAATTAAAAGTATCATCTGCAATTTGTATTTCAGAAAATAAAGTAAAATTACTTTAGTCAAATTTATGCATCATTTTTGTACAAAATAAAGTCATAGAGGAATGCAAAATTATGTTATGTAATAAAAAATAAAGAAAAAAAAACATTTTACTCGACTGTAATCGTTTTTATAAAAACATCATGATACTAATTGACATTTTTTGTATTAAATTTTTGTCTCTGAATTATAATTATGTCAAAGATTATTTTATTACAAATTTATAATAAAATGACTGTTATATCATTTATTATATCATTTATTATATAAAAGTCTACTTTTTTATACAGTTTATGACAAATTTCTTTTAATAAATACTTAATAATAAGACAGTTATTGGAAGATATGTGATCTTATTACGTACGTGAGCACACATATTGACATTTTTACTAAAACACGCATCTTTTATAAGCAGAATATATACATAATCTTAATTTCTTGATATTCTTGATTAATGTGAATCGGATGGAAAGTCATGCAAAAATTTTTCGGAATACCACGCATGATCACTCATAGTCGCTAAAAGACCTTTCGTAAGTACTTTGGCATCATTAGCTCCGAAATAGATTGGTTGTTGATCATATAACTGTGTCACCGTTCCGCCTAAAGCACTAAAAACAAGAGATCAATTAATATCAAGTAAATACTACATAGTAGCAAACCAAATATTTAGCAATACCTAAGAATCGCAGTGCCTGCACATATATCCCATTTCTTGATAGCAGTCGTATGAACATATGCTGTCGCATTACCAGCAGCTACTTCCAAAAATTTGTATCCTAAAATAAAACATATTTATGTTGTATTGTATATAAAATTCCTAATAATGAGAAAAATTTTAAAGCATAAAAAGAATGAAGGGGTGAAATAATGAAAAATAAGAAATAACGGGAGTTTTAAAACAGTCAGAAAAATGTTTAAAATTATTTGTCTTTGTTTCTTCTTTAATTATGCGAATTATGGAAATAAAATTACGTTATTGAAAAATTTTACCTGCACCAGCAGCAGAAATAATTTTAACGTTGTCACCAAAAGCAACTTTAGATGAATTTTTTACTTGTCCAGCATGTGAAAGAGATACAATTAAGATAGGTGTTTTATTGTCCTTTACCTATTCAACAAAAAGTGTGTTAGTGTTTTCAAATGTTTTTAAAATAAAAAAACAATTTATTATAAATTTCTTCGCTAAATTACCTCGATTTTACAAACTTACTTTGGGTAAATTTTTCATGTTTCTTGATACACCATGATTGCTCCACGTCCAAAATAAACTGTGATTCTGTTTTGTCTCAAATGGTTTATATATAACACCAATAATTGGTTGTCCTTTGATGGCTATGCATACCATAGTAGATACATATTGCAGTAAATTTTCTAAAAATATGATAGGACATCATGGAAAAGCTGTCAAACTTGAATTGTAATAAACATCAAGCGTTACTAAAAATATATAATGAACCTCCAGAACCACCAAGTATCTTTCCAATTTATTCAAAAAAAGTTTTGTCTTGTATACTATTTGAAAAAAGAACTTGGTGGACCTGGAATACGGTATAAAGACTTGATGTCTTTATGATTTTCTAATTTTTTAATGTCAAATTACTGCGCCTACATGTTAAATGATTTATTTAGGGAATAAGCTTTACCCGCAACATCTTAATATTTCTGAGATTGTTCGTAATATATTATATTATTACGGAATTGATGTAATTATCTGTATCATATTATGTCCAAAAAATCTATTTTTATTGTTTGATCCTGAAAACAATGTTTTTTTCAATATCTATCCACAAACAATAATGAAAAATGATTTGTTTCCAAATTGCAATTGCAGGTAATATATTTTCCTCATACTCATTGCCTATGATCTAATCTTTGGATCTCTCCTATAAAATTTGTGGCCAATTTATTGATTGTAATACGAATTATTGTACGATATGATGTTCAAATATAAAAATGCACAATATTGGTCATTTTAAAAATAATTGTTCTTGCCATAAATAACCTGAAAAGTAATTTTGTTAGAGGCACTGGATTATTATAATACTAAAAATGCACCTTTACCTGTGAATTCTTTGGTGGCATCAAGAGGATCTATCCAGACTGTAACATCATTAACGTTTACAATATCGTCAGTCATATCGTAACCTTCGATACTTTTAACAGAATTTTTAATGTCTTCTACTACAATTTTATCACAATCTTGCGACGTTTCCTCTGATATCACAGTGATTCCTGGGAATGCCTCTGTTAAAGACCGATACATGACACAGTGAGATCTATAATCCGCTGCTGTTACTGGATCATTTACACCTTTAAAGAAGCAAAATTCATCATATCAGAAAGAATCATTATATCACTGTTTTACATTTATGCCAGAGTCGATTCAAAATATAGAAGGTTGTACAACATAAAAATACAGTAAAAATAGAAACACGACAAACTACTATGCAATACATCATATCACATGCAATTATATATAAAATTATATGTCAATACCTTCCTTTGTCTGGCCTTTGCTCTCTATTTTGAATTTAGTCTGATCATGCACTGCCACTACTTCTAGTCCTCCAATCTCCGCCGCTCTTATTGCAGCAGCAAGAAGCTGCTTCAGAGATACTTCCTTGTCATTTGCACGCCGATTTGTGCAGAGGTAAAGACCCAGAAGCACGAGCGCGCACAGAAGTAACCTTTGTGTACGTACACTCATCTCTTGTATATGTACAACAATGTGTGACCAGCCGTGAAAAACGACACAATTTATTACAGTGCAACTTTATGAGTACCTTCAGTGTAATTGTAGAAAGCCTGTAACAATAAATACATGATACACACAATCATCAGACACACACATGCATACATTCATACATACATATATATATATATATATATATATATATACAGTAAAAGCATAAAATCAATATTTACAAAATTTGTATACACTTACTAATAAGTGTACACAATTATAGACTACAATTACACACAAAGTTCATCAAGAAAAATATTAAAAGACAAGATTTTCACTGCAACACGCATAAATACGACACTTATTTATAACCTCGTCTATTGTATGAGGTTGCTCAAACATGAGATAATGTTATTACAACCATAATTTGTAATAAGTTCATTTTAAACATTGTCATCTCATGTAAGCTTTTCTTTCCACAGAACGACAAAATCAATGAGAGGTTTCGTAACTATTTTTTAGTTAGTTTTCTTTTTTCTTTACTGACGTCGATTTATCTTCCATATTCATCTTCTCGCTCTCCTTAATTACACAGAGCAAGGATTCATTTACAATTTAGTTTAATTTACAAGTGATAAATAAAAGACAGCGTAAGGATTCATTTGTTTTGATTTTTGCACTCTTTACACCTTATCTCTTTGATTTATTTTTTTTTTTCTTAAGAGAGCTAGAGATACTTCCATTTAAATTCACAAACTGTCAGCTAAAACGATCAAACCAACATATCGTCGTTTAAAAACTCGACATAATAGCTCACAACGCTTTCTGCACTTTTATCTCACTCCCTGCGTCTGTTATTTCAAATAAATAATATCCTTTTTTACAGTATAATGTTTAGGCAAAATTACCGAGTATACACAGATTTTACACACAAACTCCAATATCAACTGATCCGTTTGATTCATCTTTAAAGGGCAAAAATTTCAATGTTTCACAGAGATTTCCCAATGTTTTCGACGTCTACTTCCAAATTATTGGCGTCTTTCCTGCGTCTTCCATTAAGTGTGCAACACTCATGAATCGCGATTCTATGCGATGGAAAGAGGAGGAGAGAGAGGTGACTGCGACGTTTGAGAATCGACCAAGCTACGGACATATGAAAGTGATAAGGGTAGGAAGGGCCATAAAGGGGGAAGAGGAGGCGATAGCTAAACAAAGACTGTGCTTACCAAAGGAAAAGCGAGATGAGAGGAAGACTTTGTTGATGTATCACGTGTCCGATCCCTCGTCTCTCTCTCTCTCTCTCTCACACTCGGCTATTACGCGTCTTTAAATCGCGCAATTGTGTCCTTGCGTTCTGCTGGGCCAGAAATCCATCATGTATACACATATACACATATACATGTCTGTTGAAGGGATGAATTAAAGAGAGATACCTTCTGCGCAGCATGCGCGCGTCTTTCGCAGATGGATGCGGAATCGAGAGACTGCGAAGGAGAGAAATCGCATCCGGGGACTCGTAATTCCGTTGTGATTCAAGGGAGGATAGAAATCTCGGTGACCCCAGAAATGAATCCGGATTTAATCTCGAAATACAGATCCGATTTGCTTTTTACCCGTACAGCGGATGGATTATACTAGGTGCGCTTATACTAGGTGAACTAAGTTTCCGGGTTTTTTTGATCAATAAAAAATGGAGAATTTCAAGAGAAATACAAAAAATGGTTTATTCAAAGTATCGTCCCTCGCTAGCTACCCAGATAGCACAACTGATCCTTTTGATTTCAAAAAGAATTTACTTTCTTGAGTTCTTTTCGAATTCGCGTAATCTGTTCGAAATGAACTAAAAAAGAATTTCTTTTCATTGCGAATTTTTATGGACTCGAAAAGGAATCCTTTTTAAATCTAAAAAAGAACTCACAAATGGTGACATAAAAGTAAAGTCTTTTGGAATGCTGAAAATACTTTTAGAATAGAAATGGGATGGAAAAAGAATTCATTTTGTAAATCGGGGACCAAAAAAGAATTCTTTTCGAATTCTCTGTGCTATCTGGGTACACATTTTTGCCATCTCTCTGGCAATACATGAATACCGCGGCGATAAAACGACGCGTCTTTGGACCGAAACCATTCATCCAACCAATTTTGCACTTTTTCGAAATTGGCCAAGTATAGCCCAAGGTCTGTAGATGGAGAAACTGGGTAAGGTCCTCGCATGGCTGCCATTTTCGATACAGCGAGTTAGTGTTGGTGTAGTATATAGCTATTAGTTGTGTGATAGAGTAAAACACGTCCTAACATAACCTATACATGAAACGAGAACAATTAATTTGTATTTAAATTGACATTATTTGGTTAATCAGGGAGTCGATTGTGTATCACATAACTTGTTCACTTTTATAATTTTCACCCAAGTAACATGATACACGATCGAATACCCCCTGCTGAGCCTCAGTCACCGCCATTTTCGTGCCAAATCGGTGAAGTAGATGCGAGGACCTTACCCAGTCCGTTCCTCCATCTACAGACCTTGGTATAGCCCAGCCAAGCCATGTGCCATCGACCGGAACAAGTGATAAAGGGCCGGAAAGGACCAGATCTGGCGAATACGGCGGGTGCGGTAGCAGATACCATTTCAGCGTTTTGATGGTGTCCTGGACGATGGAAGTGCGATGGCACGGAGTGTTGTCGTGCTGCAATATCACTCGTTCGTGTCTCGTGTCCCATTCTGGCCGTTTTTCGAGCAATGCATGGTTCAAATTGATCAGTTGTTGTCGGTAGCGATGCCCATTGACAGTTTCGTCCGGTTTCAGCAGCTCATAGTACACGATTCCTGTCTGGTCCCACCAAACGCAGAGCATTGTCTTCTTTCCGAAGCGATTTGGCCGTGCCGTCGATGTTGATGCTTCGCAGGTGAAAGCTACGATTTTTTGCGTTGGGATTTTCGAAATATATCCATTTCTCATCGCCAGTAACAATTCGATGCAGGAAACTTTTTCTTTCATGCCGCAAAAGCAAAATTTCGGAAGTGGCTCTTCGATTTTCCATCTGTCTCTCAGTCAACTCATGCGGCACCCATTTTCCTTCCGTTTGAATTTTTCCCATGGCATGTAAACGTTTGGAAATATCTTGGCGAGTCATGTTTAATGACACATTAATATGATGAAGGATATTAAAAAACTGTATAGCAAATCATTTATATAGTAAAAATAGCCATTTTTCACAAAAAAACCAATTTTTCGGAAAAAACCAGTTTTTTTCTGGTTTTTTCCAGCGATTTAAAAAAAGCGGTTTTTTTTAAACTATAGGACCGTTATACAAATGTTTCCCAAATAATTCTACGTCGATTAAAAAAAAAAATTTTTTTAAATTTTTTCTGCTATCTAGACGCCGAAATTATTTTTATTAACTGTAATTAAATGATTATTTCCTAAACTATAAGAATTCTTTTACTTTCTAAAGTAAAAGAATTCTAAAATTTATTTTCTAAACTTGCCCAAATGATTCCCAAACGAATGGAATAAAAAAAAATGCGAAATATTAAATTTGTCTGCTAAGTATATCGAGGTGTACATGTTACAAAAGTGTGCACTATGTACACTTTTCGACGCGATTTTGGCTCCTATTGCCTTATGGATTGCAGCACTTTGTATATCTAGGTTGCATTCCAAAACATCTTTTGAGGAAAATTTTACTCAATACTCTATAGCTCACGTCACATATACTATAGAAATTGAGTAAAATTTTCCTCAAATAAGACGTTTTGGAACCCTAGTGACTTTAGTAGTACACATTGCGTACGCACATGCGCAAGCGATGACGTCTCGCGACAAGAACGCAGAGAGCCAACGAGTCGGCAGTTGGTTTCCTCCTGCACGATCACGTCCAATTGTAACCAATTATAACCTCTGAAATTGCAAATACAACTTGAATGACGCCGCGTGGAGGTTCTCCTTCTCTCTCCTTCCGACTGTCTTCCCTCTTTCGTTCGGTCGCTTCCCGTTGAAGTAAAAACGAAGGTAGAGTCCCTAGCCGGAGATCGGGGGGAGCGTTTTCTGCGCCAATTCCGGCTGCGAAACTTGACGTGCGGGCAAAACAAACGCGGGTCGCCACTTTTGTTTATCGGTTGCGACGGATGCCGAGGTGGATCGGAGGATCACGACCGAACCTCCCCTCTCCCTCTCGTCCCGCCCAGGAATATTCGACATTCGGTGTGTCCGGGAACCGTGTACATACACATATACACACACACACATACGGACAGGCGCGTTCGTGCTCCGGAGTTCTCCGGATCGTGCTGTATCGTTTTGCACAATTTCGCGACGCGGGAGAGAATCATTCTCTCTTCTCTCCATCTGTCTTCTTCTCTCTCTCTTTCTCCCTCTTCCTCTTATTGCGAAAAAGCCGGGAAGAGCGTGGTAAGCGTCGGACACCTTCGCCCTCTCCCCGGGTAGGAAAATTGTCTGGATAGGTCTGTTGTCGAGGATAGGAACGCGAGCGAAACGTGGTGCAGGCGAAGGTGCCGCCACCGGTTCGCGTGAGATGAATGGTGAACGGTAATCGCCGGCTGGAAAAACGAGTACGGGGGACAAAAACGCGTCGAGATGGCCAACACGGCCATGAGCATGACCTTCCCGAGGATGCTGAAGGCGTTGCGGGAGAATAGCAACGTCCACGAGAAGCGCGAGGCTTTAACCTATATCGCCAGGTAAAGTATATCGCGAGCACACCCTCAGGTGACGAGGGTTACCGCGCGACGCGATATCAGGACCGACAGCCCCTCGCGAGGCCCTCGGCGTCTGTTAATTGTAGATATTAATCGTGGATCTTAGGACTCGGCTATGCTTCTCGTTTCGTCTCGTGACACTCAGGATTTGCGACGGAGAAAAATTGCGAGGAAAAGAAGAAAGAAAAAGTTAAAAAGATCTGCTAACTTCCCTCTCGAGTTGTAACTTGACTGCCACAGCTTGATTCATGTATTATAGAATGAATGTCGAGTAAACATAAACTTTTGAAATTGTAAAAGTCTGGTTTTTAAATATTAAAATTTAAATATTAAAATTCTTTTTTTAAATATCGTCGGTGTTAGTGTAAATTTACTTGGAAAGATTTGTCTGATTTATGTTTACTTTTGTTTACTTATGTTTACCAATGTGACTTAACTTTAATTTCACTTATTTTTGTGTCTTTTTTTAATCCTTAAAACTGGAAAAAGAATTACAAGTTAAACTGAGATTATTAGTAAATTAGTAAGTTAATCCACATTGGTAGAAATGGGTAATTAAGAATAGAATCACGAATAAGATGTTACATTTTTAGAAATACATTTATATCGTTTGACATATGTACACACCTGTATTGTTGAATAAAGATATTGAATGCATTTGCATGTATATGTGGTAAAAAATTCTTCCTCTCGACATTTTGCAATAAAGCCACTCGACATTTGCCTTATAGCCAAGCTAGAAAGTTGGAGATAAGCAGCGCTATTCAAAAAGAACGCTACAAGGATATATGTAGGCTGGTGATAGAAGCGTTTTCAAAGCATGAGGGAACCTTACAGAACGAGGCGGTAGGAGCGTTCAATGCTATTATGCGAGAATTCCGAGCGCATCCTTTACAACTTTTCGAATCAATGCTACAGACCGATAATAAGACGAGGTTTGTCTGGCTAACTTTGTCATAAAAATTTGTGTATGCGTAACAAGGTACTATATTCTCTCTTTCTTGGATTTTAGATTAAAGATATTTAAACTGTTGGAGCTACTAGACGACAATGCTATTTCCACAGCTGCCAATGATGGACAGATTCTAAATTTTTTTAAACACTGCTTGGTTAATGTGCAACCTGGTTTAATGGAATGGTTAACACCAACAGCGTGTGTAGATAATTTGCAAATGTTGACTAAGATTGAACAACGACCTTTGTCAGAGGAGGCAAAACTAGAAGAGGAAATAAACAGTCATGCGCTTGGTCTTCTGAGAAGATTGTACAGATTGGCTTCTATAACGTTTGATCAAAGTGTTCAGAAGGTATAAACATGCACAATTGTGTTGTGGACAATTTTTGAAGTTACAGAATTATTGCTATTTCAGTATGACACATTACTGATGGATAAGATCGTAACATTGGCCTATATGGGGCATAAGCGCCAACGTGGTCCTGCTTTGAAAGTTTTACAACAAGCTGTTACGACAAACTTAGCAGCTCATATTCGTAAAGATTATCCTGATTTATGGGGACAATATAAAACCAATTTACAATCTACATATTATAAACGCATGTTACTCTTAGTAACAGCATGCGACCTAGATTGGACTACACAATGGAATACTACTATCCAGTTTCTTGGTACAGACCTTCATCGTGGTGCCTGCCTTATAAATAATTTACTGAGTGTTGAGGAAAAAGCCTTTAAGTCTACAGATCCTATTATACGCAGGTGAGAAACTGCAGTTCAACAATTAAATGTCAATTATCTATAAAAAACTAATTGATCTTTTTATTGCAGACAAGCTTTCCTTTCATGGAGATTGTTGATTGACAATTTTGCTTTAGATCATCAAGAACTTGCTACTGCCAGAAGAATAAAATTACTCTGTATTCCATTAAACGCAAAGAACAGTAAAACTGAATTAATTGCACTGACAAAGCTAGAAGTTTGGTGGCACTTAATTATTAAATTATATAAAGATATCTTGAAATTTGTTACTCCTGTTATCACACAATTTTTAAACTATTGTTTTGGCCCACTTGGGGATACACCACTGCTTTCTTCCAAATTTGACGTTGTTGCCTCTCCAGGCAAAAGATTTTTTAAGACAAAAGTGGTTGCTGTGGATGCCTTGTGTCAATTACTTGTCACAAAGGAAGATCTCTTTGCAGTTTGTCCTCCAATGTTAGAAGAAAGACTTCCTCATGCTATATCTTATGAGGTGTTTCAAGAATGTTCTAAAAGCATCATTCATAGTATAGCAGAAGCCGTACTCATTCTTGGTCAACTTACAGATAAAGAGATGATAAATCGCTTTCAGTTCGGTAAAACATTATGGACAAGTTTGATAATATACATACGGAATGTTAAACTCAACAAGAAGGTTATTAAATAATATAATATAATTAATATAATTTAATTTTTTTGTTTTTGTAATATAAGATATGTAAATAAGAAATTTTGACAATATTGCTTTATGTACTGAATTTTATAGGACCATCTATATAGAGATGTGATACTAGCTGTAACTGAATTGGCAAACCATATAGATAAGCTCATGGTGAGGGATATGATATTTAATGTAATTTTGCCAGATGTTAATAGCATTATTGAGAAAACTGAATTTCATGATAATGCATTGCCAGAATTGATATTAAAACTTTTAACATCTCCAATACTTGATGAAGTGCTTAAGTTTATTTTGTAAGTATATTTTAAACTAATTGTCGACATTTATGTGTTATATGTGTATATATATATATATACTCTACTCTTACGTAAGAATTTATTATATTTCTATATTATAGGAATTACGACAGTAATACAATCAAGTGCCTTCTGGAACGATGTGTTAGCCCAGAATTTACATATTCCTCAGGTGTGCTTGGGTTTCTGGAAACAATAATGGAAAATTTGAAATCAGCGTTTAATGCAAATAAGTAAGTTTAACAAATTTTAATATTAAAATTTTAATTCAATATATATGTGTATATTTAATAAATAATATGTTACAGGGATAGTAATGAATTAGCTTACATAGAATTATGGTCTATGATAGCAGAAACATTGACAAAATACATAAGAAACACTGAAATCAATGGAAACGATAACTTTAAAGTTATGAAATCAATTTTGTCATTTCCGTTTCATACACATATGGAAGATTTTGAGTTGGTTTGTATAATTTTTTACTACTACACATTTATTTGTTGCTGCTTTTTTAATATATTAATAATTTCACAGATAAAGAATCAAGCATTAGTGTGGAAAAATATATATAAAGAAGTTGAATTGCATTCGGACTTGATAATTACAATGAAACCAAATGAAATCTTATTAGATACTGCAAACATGATGCGGAATTGTTTAAGTACAAATAAAAATTGCTGCACCTTTATTACAAATTGCTTAGACACTTTATTGAGCACTCTTGATTACGAGTCTTTGTTGGGTATGTAGGACTGTTATATTTCATATATAATATATAAATGCAGAACATGATAAAAATATATTTTGTATAATTCATGTTTCAGTTGAAGACGAAATTCCATCCATTATGCAACTAATAATAGATGTTATAAACGTTTCTTTTAATAATGCACAAAATTCCAACTCTGAAGTGGCTCTGAAAGCATTGTCAGCTGTGCTTATCACCATATATGGACATAATCCGCAAAAAGTAGTATTATATTTGCATAATTGTAAATCAGTTATCAAACTAATACTTTCATCGCAAATAAGAGCGCTTTATAAAGAAGTATGATATCGATATTCTTTATAGAACATTCTATTTTTATGTTACTTACTCAACTCTTAACTCTTTTCTGACAATTTTACTTGTAGGTTGCAAATACATGGGAATACATTGTCAGTATTTTTAAAGGACTCAATAAACAATTAGATCACGAACTCTTATCATCGTACAAAGAAGCAATTGTAATAGCTATGAATCATACTTGTTCGGATATAAAATCTTTGACACAATCTATTTTTGAAATTAAAGACAGCTTGGACAGTACCGTTAAGTGCATTTTAGACGAAATAGAAAAACCAAAAGAAAAATCTCATGCAAAATCTAATAGCGTTACGAAGAAAAAAACAGAAGTAGGGCAAGCAAAAGAGATGCGTATAGCCGGAAGTTTCTTGAATAGAAAGTCAACTACTACAAAAGCAGTATCCGGTAAATCATCTGAGAAGATTGATAAAAATATGCCTATACTACCTGAACCTGATTCGCAAGTAAATAATTTATTTTATGTTGTACATATTTGTATATTTATCTGACTGATATTTTCTAAATTTTCAAATTTATTATAGGATTATGTGTACATAAAAACAGATTTGAAATTTGACGTTAATCGTTTGACTGAGCATCAAAAAGAAACTTTAAAGAAGAAAAGAGAAGATATACCGGCATTATATAATGATCTTTCTCAATCATCCTCGCAAAATTCTCAAAACCTGCAACAATGGTTTGATATTAAAGCTAAGCATATTAACGAAATTGATAAAGTCAGCAATAAGAAGAACGACCTTATAATACAGACATCTATTGATAACGATGCTAACAAGGAAAACAAGGTTACGATGAAACAAGTAGAATTCTCTAATGCGACAGATAAAATTGTTGATGATATTCGTAATAATGAATTGGATGGAAATATTGAAGAAAATACCGTCAATACTAAACAAAACGAAAGTTCAACGAAAACTGTTGAGAATAGCGAGGCTAATGAAATGCAGGATACATCAAAACAAACGAATTCGTCTTCACGAGCAGCATCTTTCAGTGAGAAAAGTACTACATCAAAAGCAAACGAGGAAGTAGATGCTATAATGACAATAGCATCTGTTGTGAAAAAGTTAGATTTTGAATCGCGGGAAGAATTTCCCGAGGATAAAATGCATGAACGACAATCATCTCCGTCGATGTTAGACAATATTAAACGACGACATCGTAATAGTATGACAAAATCGACATCGTCGTTGAAAGATGATGAAAGTGTTGACACTCAAAAAGATCCAAGTACAACAAATGTACAAAGAACATTGAGAGTGAAGACTATTCAGGGAAAACCTGGTACAAATAGTAAACAGAAGTCAGAAGATGACACTGATATTAAAGAAAATTCTAATGAAAATAAGAAAGCCATTAAACGTAAGTATATGTCGGACGAAAGTGCTGAATCGGAAAAAAGCGTTCAACGTCGAAAACGAAAATTAATTACATCTACTAAAAGTCTTAATGATGATGGTGGTGAAACATCGCGGAGCGGTGACAATGTTTTCCCAGACATAGACATGGATAGTGTGAGTCAACGTGTGAAAAATGAAATATCTCGTTTAAAAATCGATATGGTATTTGACTGTCCTGCAATAAATCGCCGTCGAAGCAAACACCCGGATGAAGGTGAAAAAGAAACAATAGTACATGGATTAAGAAAATATGGGACACCTGATAATAAGAGCCTTAAAGTGAAATCCGTAGATGCGAAATCTGTGGAAGGATCAAAGCGATCTCCAAAACTGCAGGAGAAAAATACGAAAGATGTAGACGATACAACAACAACGACAGAACAAGTAATATTTAAGAGACGAGGTAGACGAAGTAAACAAGAGATTAATAATAAGAATGACTTGGATGTTAATAAAGACGTTAAAGATAAAGATGTTAAAAAATCCAACGATACTGTTAATAAGACTGAATTGAAAAGTGCTGACACAGATATTACACATATAGTTCCAACATCCAATCAAGCAGTACAGGATGATAATAATGTCCAAGACGAGATGCTTGAAAAAGATAATTTGAAATCTAACTCAGATATAAGACCTGCGGAACTTATTGAACCAAGCGAACACAGTCAAGACGAAGCCGAGGATGTCGTCGAAAGTTCGCAAGTTCCTAGTGTCGGTTTGAAATTAGATAAAATGTACGGCGAGAAACAGTGCTTCATTAAGATTAGTAAAATGACTAATGTTCATAAACCTTCTGATACAACTGTTGACAAAAAATATGTACCTGAATCTATCCCCATGGATTGTGGTGATAATAGTGTACCTGATCCATGTGAAGAATTAGACAAAGCTAATCCTGACAGTAATACAGAGACAAAGGACGAAGAAAACACAGATAGCATAGATAAAGATTCGGTTCAGAAAACTGATAATTCTAATGTAAAGAGTTTAATTTCAGAAGGTCAAAAAACAATTGACAATTCATTGATTAAATCTACGAGTGTAATTAATTTTTCTTCGCCAAAAAGTAATAGCAAGATATTTTCTAAGCCGAAACCTTTCACAGGACGTGCTGCTCATATGCTAGGTTTAGTCACGAATCAAGCGCGACTCGACGTGGAAGCTACGGTGGGAGGTCCATCTGTTCTTCCTCCAAAGGAAGAATCATCCAAGATATTGGATAATTTAAAGAAATTAAAAACAAAGGACACAGAAAATGAAACGAGTAAAAAGACATTAATGGTTAAAGAAATAGATAAAATAGGTGGGCCTTCTGGCAGTCGGCAAGAAAAGATTTTCAATAATATGAGATCGACTGATTATTCTGCATCTTCATCGACACACACGTTCACTACTTTAACAAACGATGGCGAGAAGCTTTCGTTTAAACTGAACAAGAGTGCGTCAGACTGTTCAACAACGGAAAATTCAATTGACAAAGAAAATGAAAGGAACGCATCACTAATGAATGAAAAAGACGATTTACCAATATTGGAATGGTCAAGCGCTAATCCACCTTCATTAACTGCATCACCGAGTGCTAGTATTCTTAAACGTCATCGGTCGAGCCTACCAGAAGCAGATTTAGATTCAACTCCTAAGGTACTTTCTATATAGTTAATGTTATCACATACTTAATGTTTTTTTTTAACAGGTTGAATTAAAAATTATTTTTGATGGTGCAATTTGATGACTAACATTAAAAAAATTCCCATATTATATCATTATTTCATTATATCAGTATGTTATATTTTCATGTATATATTTGTATATTTATGTATATATATTTTTTACTAAAATAAGCTTATAAAATATATTGGGATATTTTTCGTTACAGCGAAAACGAGTGAGTTTTGCAGATCCACCGGTATCAAAAGAGATGGGCTATGAAATCTCTACTGTGGAATCTCCACAAAAAGTAATTAAATGTTCGATGATACGCTGTCCCACGCCGAAGAAGGATTCTCCGATTAAGTTGAAGCAAACCAAATTAAAACTTGTACCATTTGATTCAGAAAAATTATATAATAATACTCGAAATGAAAATGGCACTGAAGCTGAAATTGTTGTGGGGATCGAGAAAAAGAATGAATCACTGACAAAAATATCTGAAGCATATGCAGAAGCTATGGATATTGATGAACAAATACCTAGCGATTCTCTAGAAAAAAGTAATACTGAAAATATTGAAACAAATTCTTGTACGAGGATTGACATTATCGATGAATTAGAATTAGCACAGGAAATAGAGATAACTACAGATTCAATTGTTTTAGAAGATCAACAGTCTTCTGAAGATTTTGCCGACGCTTCGCCGATAGACGTCGGAACGGAAGATTCCGAAACGCAGCAAGACATCTTTGACGGGATGGATACAAAGTCTAATGTCACGGTGATCCAGACGACTAACAATGACATAATCCAAAATAATTCGGTAGATTCTATTAAACTTAATGTAACCGATGACTCTGTGATAGCGGCTTTACCTGACAAAAATGACAATCTGACAAGTATGGAGGACACTGTAGACATCGAAAATGTCACTGGATTAAATTCTGTAAATACAGACGAGATATTCTATTCTGAGAAACTGATACGCAGCAGTTCGCATGTGACAGAAAATATCGCGGAACAAGATACCTTGCCGGTAACGGACTCCATATTTGCCAGTTTATCTACACAAAACACTCAAAATCAGGAGGTTCCAAATAACGCGGAACTTGATCCCGAATTTTTGGATTCCACACAGTCTATCTATCCAACATTGTCATCGTGCGTGGAACCTATTAATAGTATCATTGAACAATTGACTTATCCTCTTTGGAAACAAAATCTAAGTATATATTTCGCGAACAGAAATATGCACACAATTGGTGATTTTGCCCAGCTTTCGGAACGTGAAGTTAATAGAATGCCTGTGAAAGGTAAATCAAAGACTGAATTTGTGAAGAAGGTATTGGAGCATTTTGAAAGTACACACATGCTGCAAACGGAGCCCTCTGACAAGAAGTCAAATAAAATGGAGCAATTGCCTGTTAAGACAACGGACGAAATGCCAACTGTACCAATCCCCACTGTATCCGAAACGGGACAATCTGCGACAATCGACGATGAATCCTTAGCTTGTAGCACGCCACTAATCCAGTCCACCGGAAATACCTCCGATAATCTGCTAAGAGAAAACTCGTCCATAGAAGAAGCGGATAAAACGGAATCGGTCACCAGTGACATGGATATTTCATTAGAACCCACGATTCCAGTTAATCTCGATTTGCCAATCTCAGACCTTTCTAAGAAGGATGAACAGACAAGTATGAAGATTCCGATTCCAATTTCAAAACCTGGAATGTCTGCAAATAATGCTGAATCCGTGCTAATTCCTTCATCGTCTTCTGAAAGCATGTATGTAAAATCTTTTTTATGTTTTTATTTTGTGAATAGAATGCATTTTATTATAACGAACGATTCTAAATATAAAATATTTAAAAAATGACTATTTTTTAAGTGCAACTACGAGCCAAATAGCATCATTTTCATCAAATGACAGCCTGGATGCAGCAAAAAATCCTGCTGGATCTTCAAGTGTGTATGACGAACTTTTAATCACCCACTCCTCCATTGGTACCAATACCGAAGACAAAATCGATTTCACGATGCCGACTGCTCAAAAGTCGACGAAATCTGTTGCATCTCAAATGACACTTGCAGAATTACTGGACGAAATCGACTTAAATCTGGTGATGGAAAGCGCAGCCAGAAGATGCAGTCCCGAGGCAATCCTTCTGCAATATAAGGTAAATTTATCGCATACCGATTATAATGGTTGTTTATCAAATAAATAAGCGGAAGATTAACTTTCAGGTAAAGATGGCACATTTGAAGGAGGCAGAACTGTTGAAGGAAACCATCAGAATGCTCGGCTTGCAGAATAATCAACAAGCCAACGATGCATCGTTGAAAGCAGCCTGCCGCGCGTGTGGCATTAACAAAGTTCTTATGAGATTGCCTGACATTTTTAGTTATGACAAACAGTTTTTCGATAAGGTGCTTAAGCTATATAACAAGAAACTCAACATGGCCGATGGTTTGAATAGCTTAGACTTTAGTGAATTGAAAAGCGCGCTCTGTCAAAAATGTACATCGTCTGAAATTGTTGAGATACTGTCGGAGAAACTGAAGAAAGAAGAACAAGAAGGTATCAAGCAATCCATGCCTGACCTGTCAAGTTTAAATGCTTTGTTACAAAGATTGCCAATGGACGTGATCATTAGTCATACTGTAGCGAACGAAGAACTTATTCCGGCGCCAGTAGTTCTGGACATTGCTTTGCAGAACAACAGTTCAGGAGATATAGCGCAAGCATTAAAGCAGTCCCCCGTTATGGCTAGACGCGTCCTAGATAAACTGTGGACATCCCAATTCACGATCGCGCATATTGAAAATGCTGACGTACCCAAAACGAACTTGCTCAATATTTTTAAGAGCGTGTGTTCTAAATTGACTACACAGGAACTACTAGACGCGTACCATGAGGCTATGACGAGTAAGCTTAACGTGAAAAAGGACGAGAAAAAATAAATCGGAATTGACAGACATTTTAATTTCAGTGTCAGTATCAAATAATATGACTGATGTTTGTACTAGTATTAATGCTTATTCAGAAATTGCTTTTTATACATATTTACTTATTTTGTTTCTATAACGCTCGTTATTTAACTTTGTTTTCATTTGCATCGCGTAACCACTTAATAGTTTTTCCATTTCTGTTTAGTATTTTTGTTAGGATTGATAGTAATTTTTTACCTGAAGTATTTTTATTGATTTTATTATGTATATTCATCGTGACATATATTTGTCGTAATTATAACATGTATGTGTTAAAGGTTCTATTAATTCTCGCAAAAAATCAAGTCTTTTTGGTAATTATGCAGAATAGGGGAGCACCTCCCCATGACCTTGACCTTGACATATGTTGTCAAGGTCATCCTCCTGAGTGACCTTCGGAAGGTTTTAGCCCTCGGTCACTACTCGTTAAAAAGTTATGAACAAAAGAAGTTTGAAAAATTTGGCACTTATTTCGAATACACATTTACACATTTACCGCCAATGATCAATGAACAAAACAACTTTTACGACATTGTGTGTGTATATGGCATTCCTACTATTGTTAATATTTCTATGACTTTGAAACGGAATCCGAAAGTAAACTAATATACGATAGATTTTCGTACAGATAACATTCTGATAATCTATCTTAAAATGAAACCTCACTTCGCATTGAAAAGTGTACGCGTGGAGGCAGTGTGTTCCGCCCCCCCTACGGGGGGGCTCCACTACCGAAAAACTACACACATAAGTGTGGGTGGAACTTGCTTCGTGTAGAAAGTTTCCATCCACACCTATGTGTGTAGTTTTTTGATAGTGGAGCCCCCCCGTAGGGGGGGCGGAACACACTGCCTCCAAGCGCATACTTTTCGATGCGAAGAGAGGTTCCACATGGGTTTGCAATTTTTGACGCGAATCTATGTTTTACGCGTGGAAACTTTCCACGCAAAGCAAGTTCCACCCACACTTATGTGTGTAGTTTTTCGGTAGTGGAGCCCCCCCGTAGGGGGGGCGGAACACACTGCCTCCAAGCGTATACTTTTCGATGCGAAGAGAGGTTCCACATGGGTTTGCAATTTTTGACGCGAATCTATGTTTTACGCGTGGAAATGTAATAAGAAATATCAACAACAGTAGGAATACCATATACATACACAGTGTCGTGAAACTCCTTTTGCTCATTGGTTATTGCCGGTGAATGTGTAAAGGTGTATTCAAAATAAGGGCGACATTTTTCAAACTTTTTTTGTTTATAACTTTTTAACGAGTGGTGACCGAGGGCTAAAACCTCCTGAAGGTCACTCAGGAGGATGACCTTGACAACATATGTCAAGGTCAAGGTCATGGGGGGATGCTCCCCTATTCTGCATAATTACCTTTTTTTCTACAAAGTAGTAAAAAAATTATGTAAATTTCATAAGCCAGAGAAAATTTACTTTTCATGAATATAAAATGCTTAATATTAAGAATAATTATTAATATACATATATTATTAATAAGATTATATTTTCAATAAGAATATTATTTTATATTTTGTAATCTTGTACACATTAATAATCTGCGATTACTTTTTTTTTCTTTTTTTTTTACTTGGTGCAAATTATTTTTATATTGTGCCTGTTTTAAGTATATCTATACTGACTGTTGTTTCATTGATTTCATTTTTACTCTTTCAGATTGCATCTCTCATGTATAAATGGCAACCGTCTTTAAAAAAGAAACGGCTTTCAAGTGGCATGTCTTTGAGATATATTTCTCTAATTACATCATTTCACAAAAGATAAACTTTCTCAAAATTTTAAATTATGCATTAGTAAAAATATACAAAACAACCGATGGTGAGTACAAGATACCTCTCCATTGGTAATGTGAGAATTATTTTTTAATTGATTGCGCCATACTGCAATACAACTTGTATATATATTTGCATATTGAAAAGAGATTTTTCATTACTTTTTAGTTAGAGATAAAGAAAAAATAGATCTGTTTAAAGTATACAGAAGTGGATATACAAAAGAACAGGATTTTGAGATTTCTATATTTTTTTTTTTTTTTTAGTTTTTCCACAGCCACTTACATTGGTATAATAATAGCGTTACATTTTTCAATTTGTGAAAATTAATAATAAATCTTTTTTTTTATTTTTATCGATTAGCTCACTAACATCGTAGCCATTCATCTTAAACGATGATATTGCATTGTTCCTAAATGTATGTAACGATTGCTGTTCTTACAAGTATTCGATAAGACCAAATGCGCAATTATTTATTTTTTAGATAATAAATTTTTCCGTCTGAGTTATGAAATGTGTATGATTTGTATAGGGTATTCTTTTTGTCATCACTATGCCAAATATCTCCTTTGTTTTTTTATGATATGTTATATGATACGCTATAGGGAAGAATTGTTTGTTTTCGAAGGATAAATTTTGTGATTGATAAAAAGAATATTTTATAAATTTTTATTATAAAAGGGACACCTTACAGTTCTTTAACAGGAACATCCTTTAATATATTTCATTATTGCTATATTAAAGTTTACATTTGGGTTAGGTTATATTTGATTAATGTGATTTATGTGTTCAACATTCAATTGCCAATGAGATGAATAAATTTATTTGTAAAGAAAAAAGATTCATAACTTAACAATTCTATGAGAAATATCTTTCCATGAGGCCGAATTCAACACATTTACTCAGACTCAAATACTTTAATAGCTAGGCGACGACCAGTTAATCAGTTTTTAACTCTAAGTATGTACCATTGTAAATATACATGTATGTATATCATTCACATTGATGGACGATCAATATATTCAATGATTAATACGCTCCTTTGTGCTTCTTCGTTCTTATCATACCTGATACATCTGTATAAATATACCTACTTGTACGATTGTACGATACTACGACTTGTACGATATTCAAGTTGAAAACCTAGTAGATCTAATTGTAAGTAAAAAACTGGCAAACATTGAAGAAGTGTCGGTGATTATGCAGGAGCATAAAAGTGAAACATTGATTAATTTTGAAAATAAAATATAAATCTTCTGTAGTTACATGTCTGTGATTGAAAATATATACGCAGAGCTCTTTATTATTATTTCTAATTACATAATCGTATAGATTAGTTATAATGAACGAATATATGTAACTTCTTCAATCTTCTTTACTATGACGATCATAAAAAATTTATGCGTATAGAGTGTAAATGCGCCTTGTAATAATAAAATATTTTATATAAATTAAATCAGAAAAGATTTTCCTTATTTGCTTATGTACTTTTGCGCTTGAGCCTTTATATTTTGGATAAGAATGCGCAAGGAAAAATTTTACAAAATATGATACATATAATCAATTTTCCACAATAATATTTAAATAGTTAATTTTATAACAGTTATATATACGGATTTTCAGATTTTAATTACAGATTTTAATGACCGCAACAATTTTATAGAACGTAATTCTCTGCTATAATAAAATTCAGGCACATATCAACGATAATTTTCGAAATATATTTTAAATTGTGCGGTTTCCTTGCATTTAAATGTTGAAGAAGATTAAGTTTATTTTTTTTTTATTTGCTTCTTGTTTATTTCGGAGTATCAATCTCACAGTATTCACGTGACAAATATACGGTCAATTACAGCGGAAATTCTAGATTCCCAAAAGACTTCGTATCAAAATACGATACCACAGACGTCATAAGACTATGTGATATCTCGGTTCTTATTGCAAATCCCTTGGTCCGCCACGAATGACAGCTTATAATGAGAATTTCTATTCGTATTTTATTTTTTATTCCGTTCCTCCTCGAGCGAGTTCTTAAAGCGATATATTTTCGCTTAAAGGCGAATATTGAATATTCTAATTATACGCGTATAAAAATAGTTCTTGTCCGTTTTTATATGTAGATTAGTTAATTAGTTTTCGCCCGATATCGTGGGATAATATCGGAAAAAAGTGTTACCATTATTCATATTATTATTATATGTAAAATATTACGTTATGTAGAATTATCTGGAGAAAGAGAGAGAAAGAGAATAAGTACCTATATAAAAAAAATTTCAAATAAATGATTAATTAACTAAAGATTCTCGATATTGAAATTAATGACTAATAAGGAAAAGTGGACTTAAAAAAAATTAAACGCGATTAGTTATGCGTAATGAGTTAATGTTATGTAACATTTAAAAAATAATTTAATACAAATTATAAATCGTACGTTTCGGTTCTGCTTTCAACCATCTTCAGTGATAAATTAAATCAATAATTAAATCTCAAGCTCTCCGACGAGCATAAAGTAATTATTTAAAAATTGATTATAAGATAATATAGTTTTCAAGAAGAAATACCAAAAAAATTCTGCTAATATTCATAGTTTGCACATTTATGAAAGCAGTCTATTTAGAATTTTTCTGATATTTTCTCTTGAAAATTATTATTTTTGTACAATCAGTTTTTAAATACTCAACTCGACTTATTTGATTGAATTATTTAATTTATTACATCGTTGAAGTTAAATTAAAAGTAGAGCTAAAACTTACGATTTATATTAAATTATTAATTAAATTATATAATGTTAACTCAAGCACAACTAATCATGTTTAACTAAAGCTTATTTTTTCTTATTACTCGTTAAAAAAAATATAAAATATAAAAATATAAAAGTTGACTTGTAGCTATAATTGTGGCTATATAATTACTCTGACATCATTTCTAGGAAACCGAATATTCTTTCCTCTCTAATTTTAAGAGCTTTTTTTCAATTACATAACACTAACGAGATATTAACTGATGTCACTATTAAATCTGTTTTTATATTGTTGTTTTAATTTGAGTCACAGCACAAATAACTTCTAGAAAAAGATCAAGTAAAAATAGACGATTAAAGTGGAATTTTAGAAGATCGCTAATTTTATAAATAACAAGAAAAGGTATTCTTAGTACATACATCTTTCAAGAAACGACGAACGGAGATAGAATCAAACTCGACGAGAAAAGCTGAGAGTACCAATAAAATGATGCTATTTCAGAAAAGGTCAGTCGCCTCGAAATTACGTGGTCCTCAATTCGCTAAAATTATTGCAATAATTTCTAATATAGTGTGTCCGTAAAGTTATAGTTGGGATTTAAAATTATTTATTTCCGTAACCATATATACTTAACATTGCAAATATATACACAAATGCAAATATACATTAAAGTAAACTAAAGACTTCTAAAGTTTTTTGTGACATGTTTAATAAAATTCTATATGGCTTCCGTTTGTTGTCCTACAAACATTTAAACGATATTCCAGTTTTTGTCATACACTGAAAATCATCAGATGTGACAGATTCAAGAGTCTCTGTGACTTTTTCTTTTAAATGTTCAATATCATTTACACGAATGCTCTACACTTCATGAGTTTGTCTTTTATTTAGTGTATATTTGCAGTGTTTAATAAGCACGTACTATTTATGAAAATAAATAGTTTTGAAACCCAACCATGATTTTATGGCTACACTATTTTCTTATGCTCGATTATGATAATTAACTTTACTTAACAGTTGCGATCCTAAATGAGAAAAGGTATAATCAAATTACATCAAATCAAATAGCGTTTAAGAGCCGCTATATGACGTAGGTATGTGAATAATTACGTATAATTCTATTTGAGTTTATTCACATATAATTACATATAATTCTACTTAAGATATTGTCGAGGGTTGAATTTGAGATCGCTTTCAACCCTTACTTTCGAGTAAATCCGCGATTATCGTTACGTACACGTACACTATATTTTTACATTATATTTTTATTTTATTCCTTCTTACAGTACATCAGAACAAGATAGTGGCAAAATTAACTTTATTTAATAATCACGATTCTAATACGAGAAAAAGTATAATCAAATTACGTCAAATAAAATAGCGTTTGAGAGTAATATAAATTTGACGCCGCAAACGTGGATATGTCAATAATTACGTACAATTCTATTTAAGATTATTATTAAGATTGTCACGGCTGTCGAGGTGAATTTCAAGTTGTATGACTTTTAATTCTTGATTTCTTGAGAAAATCGCGTGATTATCGTTACAATAACAAGTACATACCGCATCTTTTTATTTTATTTCTTCTCACAGTACATTTAAAAGAAGATAGCAGTAGCAACTTTCCAATAAAGAGCAGACTGAGCAACGCCATGATCAAACACTCTTAGTCTCGACGCGCAATAAACGCAGATATTAGTCGTGTTATAATCCCAAAAAATTCGTCCTCTTCCTCTACCGTGTTTTTTCTTTTTTCCTCTCTTTGCGAAGAATCCGTGGAACGATTTGTCTCGCCTCTGTGTGTGTTTCGTCATCGTGAGAGAGGAAAGGCAAAAAAATGGAAAGAAGAAAAGGGACAGCCGCGACGTATAATGCATATGTGCGTATGTGGGGGTGCGCTATGGGGCGAGGAGGATGCTCGGGGGTGGAGAACGCCTGCGCCGGCTGGTGTGCACCCTATATAAGAGGCAACACGTTCTGAAGAGCGATACTCACATTTGGAAGGCCGCGTCGCGACGGACAAGCTGACCGTCACTAACGAGAAGATGATGGGATTCACCAGAAGTTACCTCGTGAGCTTGTTCCTTTACATCTCCATTGTCAACGAGATTCGCCAGCCTGCGGTGAGTTTCTGGCGAAATTATTAGTCTTCTTCCACGACGTAAAGTTTACTTCGGTAACTCCTTGAAGAAAAATTTTTGAATTATTTTATCTAAATAAATAGTTAAATAGGTGATATATATATAAAATATAGGTGACATAAAATAGTTTGTATATATTAGAGAGTTTTGTTCAAAAGTATCGATTATTTGAAACTGTAGTGCAATTTGATGTAAGGATGTCTAGATGTATCGTTTTTCCTTCTCTAGCTACACGCTTTTTAATATTTAAGTAAATTTTCTTTCAAAAGAATACTTAAGATACTTTATAATGTTTGACACAAAGAATAATTTAAAAATAAATATTTACGTTATTTTTCTATTCTTAAATTAAATTTCAGTAAAAACAGAGTTCACGTAAAAACGATAACTAAACAAATATGATATAATATGATTCTTTTCTTAGTATGGCTCCTTAGAATTTATTGTTTGTTGAAATCTTGTTTTCTTAATATTGAAATTAATCATGAATATTATTTTATCTTTTTTGGTTTTTAGTAATAAAACATTTCAGATTCACTTGTTTGATAAAAGATTTTCAATTTTTGTACGTTAGGTATACCTCATTTTACATTTTTTAGTGTGTGGTAATGCGCCGTTTGTTTCTTTCATTAAAATCGGAAAACAATTATTTAGTTTAAATACGTCTTCTTTTGTTAGACTGACCTTTCAGCCGAGTTTGATGAAATGATCCAGCGATTATACTTTGAGCGAATAACGTGTTTACAACGTACTTGCAGATATAAAGGAATGTTCGGCAGGCACTTGGAGTATGCACTTGCAAAATTGCAATCTCGCGTCGCGGTAAAGTCTGTATCTAAACTGTTGTGAGAAATTCCGTAAGGATTAATTACGTCCTTGCGACCACAATTCGCGCGAGCGATAAACATTTTCACGAAACGACAAAGATATATCGAGATCGCGTCCTTTTTAGGGAAAAAAAAATATCAGAACTAACTTGAAGATATATTACAGGAAAAAATGTTGAGCATACGATTTATATAACATGTGGTCATTTGACTGGAACACAGATAGCATCGTATAAAAAATTATCAATGTGTTATTACTTACATGATTCCGGAGAAAATGCAGATAAAATTTCTTACCCCTCAACTTCCTCAACTTCAACCGGACGAGGGCTGTCTCGTTAGGGTAAAAAAAGACGTAATGGATGAAGGTCTTTTTATATGTCGAATGTGCGGCGATTTTAGAAAACATTTTTACCTTTTTTGTCACTGACGTTTCAATGTGATTTCATATCTTATCAAATTTTTACACGTATTTTACATCAATTGTATTGTTATACCCATCGTTTTTCGCATATGAAGTTTAGGAACTTTTCCGGGGAAACAAGGGCGTATCATCAGCGAATGGTGGTCAAAAGGAAGGAATGAGGGTGTATACGCCCATTTCTCTCTATGCATTCAAAATATCGGGGAGAAATCGCAAAGATCTGCAAATCGCATATAAATCTCGAAATATGCCGAATTTCGATCCCTCGAGATAGTGTTTGCACTAATTCATGCAAACGCATTAATTCATGAGACACGGTTTATCGGGGATTCTTGTTCAAACATAAAAAATTCAAGGATTTACCCTCGGGAGTGAACTGACATTCACGGCCGATCCTGCCGTTAATGCTTTTAAAGAGTTTTGCAAGTCCGACAAAGGAAATCGGTTCATCGAGCGGATATACCTTCGATTATATCTTCAAATATACGTCGGCGTATATCGTGTATAATTAAAATGCCACCTAAAAATTAACGGATTCATCGATGCGGTTACGAAACGGATTTTCGCTTATTGTGATCCCTTGTAATTGGTTTCAAAGCTATTTCGAAAAAAAACAAAGCTGCTTTTTTCACAAAGAGCTCTTTTCGTACGTTCAAAAGCTTTATTTGTTTCGAGAGAAATTTATTTGCTCGCCGCGGTTTTAAAATCGTCTACGTGTAGTATTTTTAAGTATTTAAAAGGTTAAGTAAATTGCCCTTTTTAATTTTAACAAAATATTATATTTTAATTATATATATTGATATAAAGTATCTCTGTTACATGAGATTATTTATTTGAAATACCAAGCGTTCTCTATCTCTTTCTCATTTTTACGATCTCTTGTTTTCTTTGATAAGAATAAAAATGTACAATTTAATGTGATGTGCTAACAACTTTGTCACAAATTGCATGATTTTATCATCAGAGCATCAGATAAATCTTTCTAGATTAGTTCCTTTGTTAGCTATACTTATATTCTAATTACGGCAGATTACGTGCGTATGTCAAACAGACTCTATCAGTTCAAGAAGAGAAAAAAATGCTTGTAGTTCTTCTTCAATCACACACTTTTAACGACGGGAAAATCAACAGCCCGTTGAATGAAAAATGGTCTCCCAGAAGTGGGTCAATGATCGAAGGAAATATTTACTGTCGGTTTTAATAAATCTCTGAATCTTAATAGTAGAATTTAGTTTTAATGTAGGAATTACATTTTAATTTCTTGAACAATTTGGAGGAATTTGGAGCTCTTAAGGACATCTTCGCTGTTTCACATTAAATATTTTTATAATTGACTTTTGTGATTGTTTGAGACCTCGAAATTGGATTTATTGATTTTTAGAGTATCCTACGCTAGATGAAGAATTTCGTGGATTATATACATATATTATAATAATTTCCGAAGTACAGATTAGAAACATATTATTTTGCTACTACCGCAGTAAATTGTTCCTATACATTTTGCCAAATTCAATGATGAACCGCAAGACGAGATTCGGTTAGCTTGAGCTAGCTTTGTATGACTGAACTTTGTTAATATCATACTGTAAATTTGTTTAAGGAACAAAGTCTCCGCTTACTAGAAATCCGTAGCTTCGTAAGCTGTTCGCCAAAGTCTTCCTTTTATTTCTAAAAGTAAGATCTCTATTTATCCCCTTTGTAAATATGTTCTCTGTCATTGTTCTCTTTGGTGTCCTCTAAAAATTTCGTTTTTGTTCAAGCATCAAAGTTTGTCTTAAATGACTATTTTTGCTTAAATAACTATTTTTGCTATTTTAACTGAATATTTTTGTTCATGTAATATAAAAATTAGAAATAAATGTACGTAAACAAATGCATACCGTGCTCCCATTATATGTTATCGAAACAAACAGCACACTTTTGATCATGGATATTAATTATCAGCAATTTAAAACATTATTTTTTTGTTTAACATCTGTGTCGTTGTATAAGTTTGTCGTCCATGATTATAAATTAACCTTTGTTATAAAAAAGCTGATTTTTCACTTCTACAAAGAAACCTATTTAACAAATTGTTTCTTTGACAAATATTGATCGTAAAATTAAATTGCATTTCCAAGTACGAAGGACATAAAACATTTTTACAAGATACTTTTATAAAAAGACTTCTACTTCTTTCCTTTTGTAATCGACATCAATAGACGTCACGAAAGTGTCAGGTCAAGAAAAGGTCCAAAGGTTTGATTCAGTGGTAAAGTCGGAGAGTCAAACCTGTTGCCTTCTTTATTCAAGGTATAGTGAGAGGAACGGAAAACGTCTTTAACGACTCGTTACACAAAGCGCGTTTTATTGATCAAAGTACGGAGTGCCGTGTTTTTCAAAGAGACCGTGTCTCGATATTTCCGATATGGAATGCAATTAATTCCCTAAAAATTCTTCTTAGATCACTTTTCTGCGTCGCATCGGTTTATCATAAATGAAAAGTCCTTGCGAAACGAAATCCGGTTGTGTTCTTCACGAGATCAATAATACACCCCCATACAATAATTGTAATAACTTCTACCATCGTATTTAAAATGAAATTGCGCGATGTGTACGATTTAAAAATACACCTTGTTTAAAATATGGTTTATTAGAATTATTTTTTTTTTACAAAGCGGCAGTTTGCTACATTGAGACCGACTGACGAGTATATAAATTTATGAGATGTTACAAGATATCTCGAACGAGCAGACTGCGGCGAAACATGTATGATGTAGCTGCACATTGTGGTGGTTTAAATAGCAGTGGGCGTTCTTAATCGACGAAAACAAAAGGCCAGCGGCTTTCACCGTAGTGTTATATGCACTATAGAAATTGGCCCGAGTGAAGGTGTTTCGTACGTACACGGAGATACGTCCGTGTGCAAATTACATTGTGAGGAGACGATGCGATCTTCTTGAAAGGGCTCTTTTGGAAAGACGCGAATTATTACTTACAATAACTTGCGCATTATATTATATACGAAAAGAATAGTGTCTCTTATACAACCTAACTTTAAAATTAAACACTTACTTTAGATAAAACACAGAGGACCGATACTGTGCGGGGACATTTATTTTGTGCAACACGTCAAGTAGCTCGAGTTTCAAATTCGTTTCACATTTTATTTTTCTTTTTATTCTCTTAGCGATCAGAAATTATTTGCAAGTTAAGCGACGCTAATATCGTTACGAACAAGATCTCAATAGTATTTCTCCGTTACATTTATGCGCTAGATTAAGCATACAGAGTTAATCTTGGTCTATAACTCTCTTGAGAAGTTAAGAGCACTCGCTTTGTCGTTCTGACATACGTTCTAATATAATTAAGCCAATCTATTTGAAGTTTCCAGTTTTGACAAACTTCGAAAACTCCTCGTGTTGCTTTGCCACGTCCTCACAGACAAGAATTCTTCGCGTCGCAGTATTTCACTTCGTTTCCCTTGAAGTAGTCGAAGACGTTTGTGGTCAGACCGAGCGTAACTACTTACTGTCGTTTCAGAAGTTTCCGTAATATTTCTCGGCAGTATTATTCCTCACAATCTTAACTCTATTATCGTGCCCAATTCTTATTTTAAATATCTATAAAGTTGTAGAATAAATTCTATCCAGAAATAAGTTCTCGGGATCTTCTTGGGGATTATAAACATACTTAAGCTACAAGTGTAAATCTCCTCTAATATCTTTCGTACATTGTTTATACAATGAAATGGGTCAGTCAAGTTTTACATATGCGGTGAGAGAATGAAGGACACACTTTACACACATTCTTTTTGTCGAGGTCTTAAATATTTATGAGCGAGGATTCAAGAACGAAGAGCATCCTGTTTGCAGGACGTGTCTGATCATTTTATCGTCCGTTGAATTCAACCGTGATCATGCGAGGGTCTTCTTCATGGCATCTGCGAGTCTTGTATCTTCGATCAGTAATTTCCCTTTTACGCGGTCGTGACGAAAGCAAACGAGAGCGCGGTTCTATGCAAATCGAATTCAGATTGTTCGCATTCGCGCGCGGTGCTTTCTAAATTTATTGAACTTTGCGTGCTCGACGCCTTGAGTTTGCGATGCGTATGTGTGTGTGTGCGCGCGCGCGGTGCTTCGAATAAAAAAATTTTCAATAAATGTCCATCGTGCGAAAACAAATTGCGCGTGCGCGCAAAATGCGGAGAAAAAGCAGCAAACAAATAATTATTACGTTCGAGCTTGCAGATTAATCAGAAAGTTTGATTCGCGCGTGATGCAAAAACATTAATCACATTCACATGCACAACGGCACTTGTTATCAACTAACGCAACCATCTCGTGCTGTGATGATTTATCGTCGCCGTTCAGCAGCAACATCGTCGCATGACGAATGACAAACTATCGATAAAAGTGATGTCGCATCTTCCCCGAAACATATGTATTTAATTGTAACAGGACGTGTGTGCGGTTTACGCGCGAGGGAATTCGTTCGACATCATCATTCGATTATCAATATTCCATGGACGCGTCGACAATGCGACAGAATGCGACAGTGACGTTCGTCGCTCTGGCTGCTCCGTTTACGTCGATCTTTAAATTACAGATATCCCGGATTAATTATACATGTCGGGTTTACGCAGCGATAGGATTATCTGTGGATCCGTCATTGCTCCGAGTCATTGTATCTGACGACGTGTTTGACGTTGCTTGCCGTCACAAGGGTCGGACACGAGTGTCTTACGAGCAGCAGTAAATTTAAATAGATGATTAAAGTTACCAAGCGTAATAAATGATTAAAGTGATTAAAGTAGGGGGAGAGATCTGCGCGAGTGATTAAGCTCACGGATGGCTCGTCGATCATAACACGTCGATCGTGCGTTTCGCTGTGAGATCGTAATAATCTCTCTTTATTGTTGGAAAGAAGTGCGACTTTCGCGGAAGATTAATGTTGCTTACCGAGTAAATGTACTCTCGTTCTCAGAAATTTCCGCCCGCGTTTTACGAGAAATCTCGGTGATATAACGATTCTCTTCGGCGTTGTCACACGTGCTGTTTGAGCTCCCGGCTGCTCCGATTTAACTGAAAAGCGATAGTCGACTATAGATCTGTGCACATTATAGTAGCCCAATAAAATGAATATTCAACGATAATATTACGAGAAATGCTTTTGAAGAATATAATGTTTCCTTTTTACAACATTTTTTTCCTCTACAAAAAAATAATACTTTGTAAAATCAATACTTTCAGATAATTATTAGACTATCAAAAAAAGATTCAGCTCGATCAAAAATGACATTTTCTCTAATTAATTTTAAGATCGACCCTGGTTTGTTTATTATTATTCTCAGGCAATTTTTTCACGCTTCTGTTGTGAATCTCAAAGACATGCTCGCTAGGATTTGTCGTTTACATTGTTCCATCCAGACATATTCTAATTTAATTCTCGAATCTTACGTTACAAATCATTATCCCCCTTATAATTAGTTTAAAGCTTACATCGTCTCGTGCCACTAAAAGGAAGCTTCTATCTGCGACGCTCTCGAACGAATGTGGCTCGAATCGCATGTAAATGAATGTCTCGTGATCTAAAAATCCCATAATCTAGACCGAAAGGGTTTTCAATTGATTGAGGTAATTAACACTTAATCGACGATTCTCAAAATAGTATCTGTTAATTAACGCTTGATCGACAATTTCGATAATTCTTTTACGTTTATGTGAGTTTCGTTTCTATTTCCACTTGATTTACGAAAGATATAAATGTTACGACTCATTTTATCCGAGAGTTACTTTTGTTAGCATTTTTAGTACATTTTTAGTACATTTTAGTACATTTTTTTTTAGTACATTTTTAGCGACCGTTAAAAATTAACCACTTCGATGCGGCATTGATGGATAATAACTGTCTTCATAACGGCAAAAACCAGTCGTGATCATCGATATATCAATCGCATAAAGGATATAAAATATAAAAAGGAGGTTTTCTTTTTTCCGGCTGTTGCTTTTTTTAGGTGAAAGTCGTAGGCGAAGGACGCAAAATCGATGAAAACCGATAACATCATTTGGACAACCCTCGTCATTACCGTCCTTTTCGTTAAGCTCCTTCAATCGCGCCAAATATTTTTCCAACAATCTATCACAAGAGGACCCTCCGTCATACAATCTGTGCTATTTCCAAGAAAATGCCTACGTGCCATTCCGTTAATCACCTCTGTTCGCAGAAAATGAGGCAGCTCCGAACTTCGTACCATCCGTCGCGTGGGACGATACGGAGGAGTCATTGATAGAACGACGAGATCTCTTTTATAATCTCAGTTACGTCACGAGAAAGTGACGTGACATTCATATTGTGTTGTATTCTTTGAATAAAAAGCTTGGGTAGATCAGAGGTTGCATTATGTGAAATAAATTGGCACATTTGCAGGTACTTTTGCTGTATTTGGATGAAAATAGAGCAAAACGCAACGTAGGATCAAGACGGATTATGATTTCCGGTGACGAGCACGTGGTGTCGTGTTACAAAAAGTGGGCGATACAAATAGATAAAATCGTGCTATCAGACTGAAGTGTACGGCATGCACGTACATCACGGTGCGCGATTAAGACTGCCTAGTTCGATATGCAAACTTGAATACACACGCAAGTTTTGATAATGCGATTATCCCAACTGTAGTTAATACATCGACAATCGACCGAGTAACTCACCAATGCGGTATATATTATCGCGAATGTTATTAAAGCCTCGCGTTAATTTTCCAGCTCGACGAGCTAAACTCAAACAGACAAACAGCTGTAATCCGACTTAAATAATATCAAAGTACCTAATTACAAAATTACCTAATACAAGTTAATATATTCTCTTGTATATTTTCCGAATAATTTGTTTACCTGTGAAAATTGTGCGCGGTTTAGTGTACCTAGTAACAAGATTCTCCGAAGCAATTTTGTTGTTTTTGTTGGCCGATTCTTGGAAAATGCTACTGATAAAGCTAAAAAGATCTTCCGTGAAATATCCCCCGAGAATTTGTAATTTGATACTTCTTGAGTATGCATTAGGAATTAATTAGCTTTTTAAATTTAAAACTTGATTAAATAAAATAAAATAAGTGAGCATACGTATCTCTTAAAAAAATAAAAATAAAAAAAATGCAGAGAGATAGAAATTTAAAAAACGTGGAAATTTTTATTTTCTCAACGAGATTTTTATTTTGTTAAACAAAAGTATATTTACTTTGCATACGTGCAAAACATTCGATAACATTTTACGAGACATACGTTGGAAGGGAAAACGTGTCTGGTTTTTTGGTAAACGAGAAGAGGTTTTGTCTCTTTTTGGAATACAATTTGTAGGACAAGTGCGAATGCACGTAACATTGGTTAACACATTGAACGCCAATAGGTTTTTTGTAAAATGTCAAAAAAATGTTTCTTTGTTTTTAAGTTTTATTTAATAGAATATGTAAGGCCAAGTTGCAGTAACATAGAGAAAGGCCGTGTCAGGCAATCCTAGTAGCATTGACAGCGCTAAATAACAAGTTAAAAGTTAGTATTCAGTGTCAGTCATTGATGACTGACACGGCGCCATTGGGATAGTTCAGTGTCAGTCACCGGTGACTGACACGGCAGTTAACGTGTTAATGATGAAAACTTTTTTGAGAGTCCTAGCACTGTCGAGTACCCAAAGTATTCTTCTCGTATTTATTTATTAATATGCAGTTTTCAAATTTCATCCCTCTTATAGAACTGTAAAGTTTTCATTCGTCAAGGGCACGTACTGCTCATTCAGATGTAACGAACTTCTCATACAGATGTAAGTAGATTTGCTAGCAAAACTTACAGGACATGGCTAACCGTTTGTAAAAAAAGGATGTCGAGAGAATACAAATGCGTTCTTCATGCCGCATAAAAGAACGTATCTGTAACGTGGCGCACGTTGGATGTGGCATCGACAAATCGGAAAACACTTTGTCACTCGGCATTGCGTCTCGTTTAAGTGCACTTCACCCGTGTGTTTACAATTCTTTCGCGGAGAAATTTTGTCCAGTTTGTAATTTGTAGTCGGTTTTTCCCCATTAACGATACAATTTTGAGTAAAAAGTGCAGTATGCATGCATGATATGCAATTTTCGGACAAATATTTATGTGTTAATAATAAATTCATGGTATTGTTCTGTTTTAATGGTGCCCACAATACGCACTTTAAAATTATTATACAAATAACATTGTATAATTTTTTCTAAGACTTTTTCAGTACTCAATGAAGAAAGATTGTTAATAATTTTGTACAACGACATTTCGTATCGTATGGCCATCAATAATATTTCACGTATCATTTGAGATAAGCGGAAGAATTTAATAGCTAAGGGTCAAATCCACATATTTCCGTTAAAGAAAATACATTTCAGAATATTTGAGTCCACCGGATCCCCGATATCTCCCTGCGGAATTTATGCGATGCGGTCACATCAAGAAATAAATTTTCTAGAAACGTTTACCTTCCCAATAAAGTAACTTAAATGCGAAGACGTGGCATAGAAGATGGAAAAGAAGGAGAAGTATCCGAGGGCGTCTGTTCAGGAGACACTCGAATGGACAGATAGGCGATTGAATACTTCTACAACCAAATTTCGTAGAAGACAGCAAGAATTTACATTGCTTCATTCCGTAAGGAATGTTCTTTATAATCTAGCAAAGTATTCGAATCTTGCTCGATGATCTCACGGATATCAGAAGAATTTTATCCCTCGAAGAGCTACGGACAGCTTGCCGATAGCGTGGATCTTGATGGAGGAACAATTCAACAGAAATATTAATAAATTGGTTCGCTCTGAAAGATCGGTAAATTGAGTTTCTAATAATACAATAAAGTCGCTCTTAAGGAGAGGTCTGTACAAACAATCTTGATTATTTGGACATTGCCTAATCGATTATTTCGATAAACTTTTATTCACTTTTAATTATAAATCTCTTTGCAGAAAAATAATATTAAAATTTTTAATTGCGATTTTTGGGGGATTTAAAATGATGTTTTGGATAATTGAAGTCGTGTGTATATATTATATTACATGAAATTGTCACGAGTTCCGTCGACTGTGTATTTTATAAAAAGATATATATTTAACATGTCGTCTCATAAAAATTGCTAACTTTCAGTTCAGTTTGTTAGTTCGGATCCATCCTTCTTCATTATTTTGTCAGTTTCGTAAGAGCGAGGGATTTTTGTATAAATTATCTGTCGAGGAAGTTAATTCCTGGTATTCGGTGATGATGTAATTGGCAGAACGTGGGTTTTCATTGTAGGATATAAGCTACGGTGTAGTTTCGTAGGAATTCAATTTAGTCCCGCTGGCCAAGGACTACACGATTTAACATGCATCAAAGAGGAGGAAGGGTTTAATGAAACATGGATCTCACCGCTTTCGTACAAATGAAAATTATCCTATGACCTTTCGCAGAGCGACACTCCCCGGAAGAGAATCAATAATTATTCATTAACGTTGTGAGGTGGAATTTGCGTATCGCCTGTTAAACAAATTGACTCGCAAGCGTACTTTTTGTAAAAATTATATTATGAGCTTTTTTTTAATAATAACAAAGTTTAAATAGGTTATATTGTATTTTGGTGTATTTTATTATTGGAAACACAATTATTAAGTTTATTGAAGAGGATTTTGTTAAAGAGGAATGTGAATAACGGGCGATAAACGAGATTAAATTACTGCAGCCACACAGTCGAATTTTCGCAAATGTGTGTTTCTACGCTACGTAAATCCGCGTATACTTCTCTCATATGCAGAGATAACGTTGTATGTACACAGCAGGTGCCGCATAAATGTTTAATGAAAATATGGAAACTATTATTATATTTCACATTTTCTTAAAGCTGTGAAGAATGGATATCTCTGTCTGTTAGTAGTTTCTGCAACAAACTTTATAGAAGCTTCTCTGTAAATTTTCTTTATCTACAAGTTTATATGCAAACTTCTTTAGCGGCATACTAAATTGTTGCTTGATTACATTATATAAACATTTCAAACATCCGGGCGAAACTTATTTAACATTTACATCTAGCGTATATTCTTTGGAAATTTATTTCGGCTGGTAATTCGATATTTTACATTTTAAAAGTCTCGAATAAGAGAATATACCATGCGGCACGAAAAAACTATCTCAATTTTCGTGAATATCGAAGTGTGTTTGTTTAAATTCAGCACCCGCGCTGTAAAATGTGGATTACATGTGTCATATGGTCTTCTGGTTGCAGACGTGTGTTATAATTGTAGCTATCATATGCAGAGCTTGACGTCATGCGCATCACCAAAATTGGGCTTGAAACGCCACTAATGTAGCGCGTAATAATGTTAATTACGTTACGGGACGGTAACAAATCTTTTATAATTACATTGTACTAAAATCATTGTTCACATTTGATTTGTATTTCAATTTCAATGTCAATCAACATTTCAATTCTCGACGATTTCTCTTGATTTTATTGATTCTGTTATAAACTGTTTTTCATTGAGAAATGTTTGATTTCTTTAATTATTATTATTATTCTATTTTTGTTAATTATGAGCATGCTTTGAAATATAAACATTTCTTTATCACAATATCGAGTATCATATTTTACAACATAAAATTACGTTCGGATGCGCAACACGTACGCTTTCATGTTCAAAGGATATTACCAAACGCCCACAAAGACATGCGATCGCAGTTAATGTCAATGACATCTGACTGAAATTTGCAAACCATTCCAGAGTTTACGCGAAACCATAATATTGCGAATGTACTTTGAGTCAGTTCCATTGGACCTAATGTACATAAATTCGAAGGTGTTAGTAAACGTTATAAATCATATAAAGCGTGTAATACTTGCAGCGTTCATTATAAATCTTAAATTAAATTAGTTATAATGAATAAAATAAGATAAATCATATGGTTAGTATGCATATTATGATTTTCCACATTTTTTTAAATAATATAAAGATTTGGTGGAGAATATTCAGTAAAATTTAAATTCTTCCATGAGAAACGCAAATGTCGAGCATTATTTTCAAATCTATACATTGTATAGATATACATATACATGCATATAGATACATTTCAAATTTACATTGAAAGATACGGATTTTAGAACGTAATAAAAAATGTATTATCATTGCGAAGCCTACACAAATACTGATAGTGCACATCATGGAGTTTCAACAGCAAATCAAACGCTACACATTTTCAGCTTCTCGAAGCGCGATATCTCACTCATTATCATTTTCGTCCCGCATATTCCTCATAAACTATAGTGTAATATATCCGCGACTATAAACAGCATATTGCGGAATTTAATTTATCCTTGACATCGGGACGATCAATTAATTGTAGCACAGATAACGCGTATTGCGTACATTATGCAGATTAATACGACTCGTATCTCTCGAATTTTCATAAATCTACGTGAGTCATAGTCGCTGATATCATCACGTTCTCCCTGAAAAATTAATGTCAAAACGTGACAACTGTCTTGCGCGAGCCACGTGCACGTGACTCGGATTCACGACAATCGATTAAAATGGGATTTAACGAGATTGTATAAACGCTCAGTTACCTTGAGCGTTATAGAAATAATGGGGATTGAAATGAAGTGGAATACCGGAAACATCGAGCGAGTGGTTTCTCTATTTTATTTCTCATAATAAATTCTGCGAGTGTTCATCCATTTTACTCTATTAATTTGGCAATTTATTTATTTTTTCTACAGTACAAATATATTTTTTACGATTTTTAATATTAAATGCTGATGATATATTAAGTAATTAAAATTATCAAAAATTAAATTTATTATTAAATAAACATGTATTTTGTTATGTATATATATTGCACAAAAACACATAGATATACAAACACACATATATATACATAAGTATTTCAAGATTTTAATTTTTTTAATAGAAAGCAAAGATAAAATAATTTTTAAGTCACTGGGTTTTTAAAAGAGAGAGGGCTATCTGGTAACCTAAATAAAGTCGCAACTGTCAACTCACAGTTTAGGAAAATATAGCAGTTGAAGAAAAATACAAAAATGATATCGTGCTCAGCGTAAAGACAAATCACCCAGACTCACCCTAGAAATTGTTTTCGAGATGTGAAATGAAATGTAAAAGGGTATCGATTCTTCCTGCATTTTATTGTATTTTTTGAACGCTCCAGTTCGTCATGTCTTTAACTGGATGCAATATATTTGTGCAATATTCTCTGGGGCACACTCATGCGTGATATTAGGCTTTGTCGTTCTTTGAAAGGGAAGAATATGTATCGTATAATTGACAAATTGACAAAACTGAAGATATTTTTATACATTTTTTATTCTTAATTCGTGCCTTGCGGCTTTGAATGGCTTTCAGTTCTACATTTGTAATTTTGTATTTGTATTTGTATTTTATATTATTTTATATTTGTGTTTTATCTATTTAGTGTAGCTTATTATATATAAATTATTTATAAATGTACATAACTAAACCTGAGAGAATAAATAAGTCTAAACTTTACTAACAAAAATAAAATATAAGATTTATTAGATATTTCAATTTCCATGCTTTTTATGTTCTTATGTAACTTTTATTTACCAGAATTTATTATGTAATTAACAATTGTATATAAACGCCGATAATATTTTACGTATTATTATCGCATTACATAATTCATAATTATCATATACTATATCATATCATATATATATATATATATATATATATATTTTATATATATATGTATATATATCACATCACAAATAGAAAAGAAAAGATAGAAAAGAACATTGAAGGATGATATGAATATATGTAGATACTGAATTCTTTTATACAAAAAGTGCAAAGAGAAGACTTTGGTCCGTGACCGATTACGTCCCGCTTCAGGTGACATGTCAGGGCGAAGAAGGCAGCCAATGCATACCAAAGAAGATCTTCCTAGCGTTGCTGCGTTTACCGGAAGTCAGCTCGAATCTGGCGGCGTATTCGAGGATGGCGAGAATTATTCAGGATACGAAAAACGACATGGCTCATCTGAAGGCTCTGAGTTCCGAGGAGAATGACGACGCTGAGATCTGTATACCCGACGGCGTCTACGTGGAACTCTTCAGGGATCCGGCTTTACGTGGACATCTCAGCGTCATAGCACGTACTCATAAGCTGCCCGATTTTTCCGGACGACTTCTGGACGACAGCGAAGAGATCGATTCACGGGACTTGATTCCCGAATCGGAAAAACGCAGTCTCGCTACTTTGGCCAAGAACGATGATCTGCCGGTCACCATACATGACCGCGAAAACGACAACGATGACGAGGAGAAGCGGAGCGCCCCTCCTAGGTATATATTCTGGAGAAAATTTCCGATTTCTAACTTGATAATTCTGAACAGGAAATATTTAAGACTCCGAACAAAAAGATGTCGCGATCATTTCTGAATGAGAAAGTTAGAAATCGTATTTTAATGATTTTTCTATAGTTATAAATAAACATTTAATTATTTTGTAATAATTTCATGTTAATCTTACTATTAAGAAAATTACTGTCCCGCCCAATTAATTCAGTCACTGTAATTAATCGATTTGTTGAATTAAGCGACGTGGAGTTGATGCGCGTGTTACTGGACGACGAGTACCGTCGACCGTCCGGGATCTACGACTACCTGGCCGAGCTAGATCCAGAAGTGGTCGGGTATCCGTTAGATAAACGTAACGTCGGTTCCCTGGCGCGAGACTTCGCATTACCTAAAGGCAGACGTCACATCGCTTCGGTGGCTCGCGATTACGGTTTGCCAAGCGGCAAGAGAAACATCGGATCCTTGGCTAGGCAGAGCATACTACCTTTGGGCGGCAAGAGGAACATTGCTTCTCTGGCGAGAGATTCCATGCTGCCGCAGACTGGTAAAAGGAACGTCGCCGCGTTGGCCAGGGATTCTTCTCTGCCTTATGGCAAACGATATCTCGGTTCGCTGGCGCGAAGCGGTGGTTATCCCGCCCGCGGATACGATGAGGGCAAACGCAACATTGCCTCGTTGGCCAGGAACGCCGACTGGCCCGGTTTCATGAAGCGAGGCGGCACCGCTCCAGGCAGAATGATCGTTCGGGTGCTCAACCGTCAAGGGAGATCCCTGAGCGACGATCGCGAGACACACAACGAGCCCTTAGACCTCCAGCAACTCATCAGGCAAGGCCACGACAACGGGAATGATGGCAAGACGAGTGTTGCCAGCAACTGGCCCACACCCTTCAGCATCTCGGAGGATCTAGACGACAGCAGGGCGAAGAACAGATCAAACAGGAGAATCGACGCCGCGACTTCGCAAACGAGACACAAACGACAGATCGACTTTTCCGATGAGTATCCACTGCCCGTTGTGCAGAACACCAACATACTTGATTACGAGGACATGATCGAGGCACTCGCCAATCATTATCCGAACGCGGAGAAAAGGTTCATGGGTGAGTAAAATCGGAGCTATTTTCGGTTGGTATGCGTCTGGAAATTAATCCACGGGAAAGACCCCGTGGAATTTATTTTACATATGTGAAACGCGACATTTCGTTGCGTATTAATTTATGGAAATCTTATTTTAACATTTACGGAAGGCTATCCATCTCAAATGTCAAAGCATTATCGCGCAGGGATGCTTCCGTTTTACGTGGGTAAAATTTTGTATTTTCTTTCTTTTTTGTTGATCAACATTTAAACTGGCTGATTAGTTCGCCAGTCATGATCCGCATTAATTGCGAGGCCAGCACGTTTAATAACATTTTTTTCCCTCGCATCCGCGACGCTCATTTAGCAACTCTCAAAATTCCACCATAGTGTAGGGAAGAATCTGCGCTACATCGAGTCGACACCGTATGTTGTCAACCATAACTCTGTCGAGAACAGGTTCCGCGCCGGAGGTGCCGGCCGACTCGAGCTATCCTGAAGTATTGCAACCGAGTAAGAGACATATCGGGGCCCTCGCACGCCTCGGCTGGCTCCCGTCGTTTCGTGCATCACGGTTCTCTCGGTCACCGCGATATCTGGTCGAAAGGTCAGGCCGTTAGGCAGCCGCCGCTCTCTATCTATATCTCTCTTTCTCCGTGTCCTCTTCTCCTACCTCGGTGTGATGTCAACCGTTTCGCCAGTACCTGTACTCAAGTAGAGCTCAACCTACAGACTGAGAAAATGTGTCATATCTATGTGTGTACCAGTATCGACAGATCCATCAGCCACGTCACGTCACGTCAATGATAACCCATCAAATACCAACAACCACCTACCACCATCTACAAATCACCACGTACAAAACAAAATGTTCTCCAATTATGTCTTCTTCTTCTGCTACTACTACTACTACTACTACTACTACTACTACTACTACTACTACTACTACTACTCTACTACTACTACTACTACCACGATACAACCCCAGGACTCATCACGGTAGTTGGGTGTACAATGTCTCGATGTAGTGTCTCACTGTTAGAGACCAGCGGCTACATATTAGATCGTTAGAACGCTAGTAGATCGATGTTAGACGATTAGATAGCGTAGAATAGGTGTATAGTTTGCCACGTTAATTTGATGTTTTAATACTTCTTAATGTCTTATCGAATGGTTCCCAACGTTAATTAATTTTTATTCTTTCAAAGATACATTTAATTGTTGAAAGAACAGCGAAGGGTGATTTATTCGAAAATCTCACTCTATTTAAAATCTTCGAACTATTATTTAACGCAACTGTTGGGAACCATGAGTGCCGTGATGCGGCATTTTTCTAGCTATACATGCAAAAGTGCAGTGTTACATCGGAATGATTTTTATGTCGTTTTACCTTTATTTTATGATCTGCACGATATTACGTGATTTTTCAGCGAAGTGATAACTCATATAATCGATAGGCAGGATTACGAACCAACTTGGTGAAGGACACTGTGTATTACATTGCTATTAGATGTTCAATATGTTGAACGTTTCTGCGCTGTCGGAGTCTTTCTGGAATCTTCACGTCAGACCTATCGGAAAAAATATCAGATAATCAAATTAATTAACTAATACTCTACTAATTAAACAAATTTTTATATTCTATGCATATATATAAGTCATTTATATTAATTTATATTATTTGTATTAATTTTTTCTATAAAGAAAGGTATCTTTATAGAAAAAAATTTTAAATTTTATACGAACACTTTTTTATATTAACAGCTAGTATGCATGAATAAACCTTTAATTTTTTGTTTTATTCAACTTTTTGTCATTGTTTCCATTATGCAGATAAGTGTCTGCGTTGACACTATCAACATCGCGCTATCGATTAGTTACATGTTTAGAATTGATCCTATTATGTGTGGCTATCGAACGAGTGGCATTCTGCGAGACATAACAAGGACGTAAATGAATTTCAGGGAGGATCCCGCAGATGGGTCCTCGTCCAACTACACCCCCAACGCGTCGGCTCGGTCGCTAAGACCGATCTTCACCCCGAAAACCCGCTACTTGCAGTCCCTGCACGGAGATTGTCGACATGGCTTCCAGAGGTTCCTGTTACCGGACATCGATAACTTCCTGCGGATGTCGAACTCCCGCGTCGCGTCCCATTCCATGTAAAAACCCTCGCTTCGCTGCTCGTCCAGGGTGGTGACGCCGTACAAATTCCATTACATCGGATTCATGCGTTTTACTCAGCGAATCGTAACGAGAGTAAGAGAAAACGGATGTAAATATTCGGATTTTGGGTCTGACGTTCTTCCTTACTGACCATTGATCATCCCTTGTCAACAGTAGATATCTACGAATATATATATATCTCGATCATTAATTAATCTCGATCAAATAATGCTCTCTCAAGTAATGATCCATCAGCGAACAATACTAATAATAATAACGGTGTTGCTAACAAAAAAAAAATTGCTAAAATAGGAAATTGAGATCAGTTAATCAAAATTAGGAACGGTGGAATGGTACGGAACGGAAGTGAGGAAGTCCGTCACGCAGTTTAATCAGCGACTAGTCCACAAACTCATTGTAAAGAATTGATCTTGGTCGCAAGATTCATTGATGGACAATAAGCTTACTACTCGCCGACAATAATAGTTTCACGTAATCCTAATGTGACGCTTTAAATGTGCCGCCTGCAAATCGAACAGATTTTAAACCGTTATGCGGAAAACGCATGTCTGAAAACGAGATTTCAATTCGCAGAGAGAGATTTCTCTCGCTCAAAAATAAGAAAAAATAGTTTTCCTCCGCAGTTACGAGTTTCTGGATGTTATGTAAAGGACTTTATTGATAGATTCTAAATTTACGAATTTCTGTAAACACGCACGTTTCTCTTGATATTTGTATCTCGATATTCCTCCTAATGTCGATGTATAGCATACGTATTTGCCGTGACTTTTGTAATTTGTATCTTTCGAAGCAAGGTGAGAAGTATCCTTGATAGACGGAATAACAATAGCATAACAACGATCGGTCGGCTCAAAGTTTTGCGATTTGATCTTCGATCACTAACGTCTTAATATTGATATCACTAATAAATCACTTTCGAACGGTTTTATCGAGTAATAACCTTTGCTTACCTCGTAATTCTCTTTTTCTTGTTGTTCGCAACAATATGAACAAACGAAGAGGCCAGCTTGACCTTTAATTTAATGATAAATCATTGCGAAGTCGAAATATTTTATTCCGCCGATGCTTCCCATTTAAACGAGCGTGAGAGAGGCTGTAAAGCGGTGCTTTCATAATTATTATTCAGCTTCAGCCGATAAATCACTGCGAGATTGAAATATTTTACGCGCCGACGCTCTCGGCGGTCGTGGCGAATCGTAAAATCATAAAAAAAGAGAATAAAAAATTTGCGTACGTTTATTCGACTACCACTTATTGTTAGTGAAAGCGTAAATCGGATGAAGTGTTCAAAAAACGGCGTTGCTTGCAATATGAAATATGATAGGTCGACGATCACATTAGATAATCGAAAAAAACTTGTTATTCTCCCAGATATTTCTCACCCTATTACGATCAATACTTTCCTTGTGTGATTTTAGGTGATGTTACAAGCCATATGTAATATATATTCATTTTTTATTTGCTTGAAAAACTTATTCATTTAGAGCATATATTAAGTATGACGTTATATATATATATATATATGTGTGTGTATATATATATATAGTTATATATATATATATATTTGGCAGATTGAAGCAACTTCCTTCTTTTAAAATTTTAGAGTTTACTTGAAAAAGATTTAGGGAAATATAAGATGTATTAATTATATGCTTCTCCTTTATCTTTTATCTCTTATAAAACTAGATTATAAAACTTATGACATGTATTTGGCTTAACAATTTCCATTTTTACAAACGGCATTCTTACATAGAGGTCCATTTTATGATGAATTCAATTAAAGAACATTGCAATCGTAAAGGAGTTCAAAGATTTTAAAACAGGAAAGGAAGGAGTGATAGACATTTTTTATGTAACGAACTTAAATATAGAGCACCATTTCGCGATCCCTTATCCCTCGTCTACGAATGTTGTCTCATTGTCATATTTTTGTTAGTTTTTTCAAAATCCTATTACAGACCTGAGAATCTCGATCGTTCGCACACACGCATACAAAATCGATGAAGCCAGGAAATAATCTCCGTGAGCGTAGCATGTAAGAGTGTAAATGCCAGATTAGTGCTCAGAGCTTGCGAGCTCGATGGCGATAACGTAAATTCGGTTTCATCCTAGTCTCCATTGTATCTCATTTAAATATTATTAGAAAACGTCGTTGTGTAACATGTATGTGGTATTGCACGTATATCGAAATACGCTCGATGTCGCGGCATCATCGGTCTATCATTGCTGTGGATGACATATAAGTCTCTGTCCCTTTAACTTTACGATTTAAAGTACTATGTGTTTGTCTAGACAATAATGGATAACCGAAGTGACAATAAAACAATAATACTATTGAAGTAATTAACTTGAATTTCATTCCGCAAGAGTAAATACTTTTGCTGCCTTTTCAATCTTTGTTAAAACAATATCGTTAAATGTAATTTGTGTACTATTTGCAAAATAAAAAATATGATTTGCTGCAAGGAAGGAAGAAGAAAATATATGGATGTAACAGGTAACAAACATTTTATTACACATTTTTATGATTTAATAAATTAGTACCTATCAAATTATATTCTTTGATAAATTAATATTTGTTAAATAATATTATATTGTATTAATAAATATATTAATTTATCAAATAATAAATATCCTATTTTATTTTAATGTTATATATCAAGTCTTTATAACAAAGAATTGCAAATAATAATTTGTACAATTATATTTTAATGTAGGCAATTATTAATTATTATTGTTCTACCATCATTACAACAAATTATCCTACACTAAAATCAAATTTTATTTTTCTATTATATTAATTTTTTAAGGATGAGAATAAGAAATACTACATAATATTATAGATTAATAAAGAATATTTATATATATATTTGTACACATAGTACACTCTATATACTTTATATGTACAGAATATAATAACATAATATATTACAGAATACAATAATTATAGACAATAAATATACATAATAAATATACACAATAAAGTATGCACATTTTTTAATACACTGTATCTAATCTCTATACAATAGCTGATTGACTAAAATATTCCACTCACGCTTCGGTGATAATTAAGCTGAGCGTGCTGAGCGTAATCGTAACCTTGGTCGTACCATTCCGGCGTTGTTCCTGCATTTGGAGTACTCGAGGACTGAGTACTCTGAGAACTCGCGTGCTGATGACCGCCGGTGTGGCCCGAGCCGTACTCGCTGCTCTGAAAATGATTGAACTGTCCCCAACCGAGCTGCGTCCTGGACCAATCGGCGTTACCTAAAAATCAAAGATGAAAACATAAACTCTAAGACATCTTCGAGCTTAGTGGAATCTCGCGTAAGATTTTTAAGTTATGCACTCGTTATATTTCAAATTCAAAATCCGAAACTCTAGATTTATTTGTATACTAGAGATGGGTCTAAAAAATTTGAAACGTAAAGGGGCATTTCCAGTATGCCGCATGACCTTCCGATTTTCTCAGGGACTTGCAGATCTTAGAAATACTCACCGGCATTGTGTGAAAGCGACGTCGGCGCACCGTGCGCGGCGGGTGGCTGCATCGTTGATACCTGCGCGAGTTGCATGGAGGCCGCGTGCGCTGGAAGTGAGCCGATATGACCGGAAATGGCGACCGCGTGGCCCTGAAGGGCACCGCTCATCGTAGTGGGCACTTGGGCCATCGTGCTCGCCATTTGAGCGACGGGGGTGCTGCCGGAGATTTGGTGAACGCTGCTAGGCGCCTGGTGCAACGTTGTCGGGCTGTGATGCAACGTCGTGGGTACCTGTGGTATTCCACCCGGTATCTGCGGCACCTGCGGTATCTGAACGAGCTCGTGGCCAGCCGCGGCATATTGGCAGGGTGTTAACGGCAGGTTCGTCACCGAGTGCACTATGCTACCAGTGTGTTTGCGAAGTCGCGCCCTGCGATTGCTGAACCACACCTGAAACGGTGCGCATGACACTTGGCGGTTGCGTCCTCGCGATGAAATCGATTCGACAGTAATCACGTTTTTTTATTTCGATATTCGCCGTACAATGCACAACGTAAGCAATATCCCGGCTTTTATTGTTCCCTCGAGTTTCTACGTTCTGCTTTTTGTTTTCTCGAGTTCACACTTGAAATAATCAACGTTACTTAGATAATACAGAGAATCTTAGTTAGCAAAATAATTTTACTTATAAATCAATAAAGACATATTTTTAAAATTGTTTTTTTTTTTTACAAAGATTGAAAGGAAGAACGTCAGAAATTCTGTTGGAATTGTCATAAGCGATGTGATGTATTTTATGTTAATGTCGGCTACTAATGTTATGATATCTCACCTGAATCCTCGCCTCTGTCAGACCAGTTCTCTGAGCTAATTCCTCTCTGGCGTAAACGTCTGGGTATTGAGCTCGTTGGAACGCAGTTTCCAGCTGTTCGAGCTGTTCACTGGTAAACGTCGTTCTGCTTCTGCGTTGCTTTCGCTTTAGTGGAATGCCTGGTTCACTTTCCGTATCAGAATCATCACCGCAGCGACCTAAAAGTCATAAAAATGACCATTGTCAAGAAATTTAAAGAAAAATAAAATTGAAGTTTATATTATTCCGAATAGCTTATCAGAAAGTCTTTTATAATTAATAGAACTCCAAGAGATCACGATACGAATATTCTCTTATAACTAATGTTGTCTTAATAAACAAGGACGTTAGTATAATATACATTACATTTAAGTATATATACATTACATTTAAGAAATTAAATCTAAAATACACAAGTGTTCTTAACACATCATGTTATCTTATATTCCACACACGCTTCTACGTGCGAATTATTAAAATTCATAGAATCATATATTTCATCGTTAAAATGAAAAACGCCCTACTTTTCTCATATCATGAGTTTTCTAATGTTTTTCCTGGTTTACGCAAACTATTAACTGATAAAAAATATGAACCAACGAATAAAGTCTAATGCTTTTTATCGCATCGCAAATTATGAGCGTGCTTGCAACTAAGAAGATTTTCACGATGGAGAACGATGGCAATATCCCTTAAAATTTGCAGTGATTATTAATTGGTGTTAAAACGGCCGTCACTGCTAATCGATAAATCGTCGAAAAAGCCGCTTTGTCACTCAGCTCGCCGTTGCATCGCCATGAACTCGCCTCTTTCTCTGAATGGGATATTGATGAGACGATGATCATCATTTGTATAATATGCGTATCCGACGACGGCTATTCCGCAGAGTCATCGTATTTCCTACGGCTTAATTGTTTCCTATGATTGAATTCAAAATGTTTCACCTAATATTTCCGAAAAAGTCCCAGCATATTATATCGTCATCCGTTTATTTTTATAATCATAGCAAATAATTATTTATAAAAATATTTTATTTTGTACATATTTTGACAACGTCAATTAAATCGACCGAAATAAATTGAAAATTTATATTTATCTAGTAGTTTTATGTAAATATAACAAGAATTTTGACATTCTGGTTTGAAAGTCCGTCCAATGCTTTATACGAAACAACTTTATGCATAAGTTCGCATGTATACTACGTATACCGCAGTCATTAAAGTATCCATAAAATACTCGTAAAAGGCGAGCAATGGTTACCACCATGTTTCACCGCCATCTTGTCTTGTTTTCATAGTTTTGATATATTTTATGATCGACAACTTTTTTTTTCAGAGGCGGGTTGCTTCTTGAAGAGGAGTTTATCGTCGATGATGTAATGATGATCCCCATCTCTCTCTCTAAAAATTTCTCCGCTTTATTGTTACAAAAATTATGTAGGTAGTGTCCCATTATGTATCCCATTGTCAATTAATTCCTTTTTTCCTTTCCCAAAAGATTTTTTTCTATGATTATAAATTGGTCTAAAGAGAAAATCTCTTCTTGGAAATTCATTTATTCTTCTCAAAAATTTGAGTACCATTTGAGTACATTTTCCACCATGCACAGCCATCTTATTGAAGTTAATCTTTACTTCTTGAAACTCATTTTCCATAGAAGATCCAATCTTTCTGACCGAAAACGTACAATAATGTCATGTCTTCATTTCATCCTATTGCATTCGATAGTTAGAATTAAATCCTCCTCGAAGAATCCTGTGAACCTCGTAATATTCTCGCATTCAGTATTTCGTTCCGTAAACATTTCTATGCGCTTCTACCTCCCGTGCCATTGATAACTATTTGGTTGAGAGAACAAGCAGCTCATGCGTCCATTTTTCTAGTAAATGAGAGAAAAAGACATGTACACAAACACGTGCATGCAAGGAGAAACTATCGGTAGAAACTGACCGGGCTACCTTTGCCAAATATTTACTCCTAAGTCGACCCCCTCCCTTATTGTCCCACAATCGTCCCATTGTCGCTCAATCGAGCGTTTCCCGTGAACCATTGTCCCGCTCGAAGTCGGACAACGTCGTGCTTTCCCTGCCGTTCTCGTCTCCGTTTTCTTCATCTGTTTTGAAATAACATTTAATCTCGTGTGCACAATTTTACTCGCTCGATCGAACGCACGCGGGAGCACACGGTGAGTGGCTTGTTGTGACGTCCGGCAATCCACCCTGGCACAACAAACGAGGATTAGCTCGCTCTTTTATTTGCCTACTTACGCCAGCGCGCTATCATCGATTCCGCGATGCGGAATTAAACGACGACGACAGTAATTCTATTTCTTACGTTGTCCGGTCGGCCGGTTCAGCTGATTTTTCGTTCGCGATCCGCGTTTTACGAGCTAACGTTCAATTGAGATCATCTGAGGTCTCTTTCTTCAACAATTCGAAAATCCAAGCAAGAAAGAGGAGATTGGAGGAGCTCCGTAAGTCTGTAGATTATGTACGAGATTTTGATGTAAGATTTGCTTGAGATTTATTAACTTAACTTAAGGTTATTAAGATTTACAACAGCTTGGATTGTAAAAAAAATTTGACGATTATTCTCTCTAAAGGAATTAAATAATTAGAGCGAATACAATTTAATATAAATTCAATTATGACTCCACTGATTCATGCACGATCAAATCCCTATTTTTATTAATCGAGAAACGAAAGACGGGTGCAAAAAGTGAAAGTAGTTGAGCTTTTAAATGAACTATATCATCACCAGCTCGAGAGCTTGTTTTACGTAACGTTTGTGGGAATATGATCCGTGAGAAGCAAGATCGACAGATATCTTCTCGAGGAACCTGCCATTTTTCTCACGTACAGTAGAACCTGCCTCGAATCTTGCACAATGGAGGAAGCTCTTTCCTTGCGGTTTTTCACCTCGCCCGGGGAAATGCAACCAGCGGCAGTGGGATTGCAGCTTTCAAGTGTACAAGAAAACCCAGCGGCTGTCCTTTGAGCTCGGGTCCATTCTAGTTATTGTGCGGCGTTACATTTGTCAAAACGTAATGCGACCTCTGCACATGGAGGCGGATGCGCCGGCATCTAGTCAAACTTAAATAATGTCTGGGGGCTTTCAGTAGAAGTAGACAAAAGGCGCGATGCTTTTCGGCATCCGTCAAGTTTCGTACAATGGCATTGATTAACTGGAAAAACTTTCTCATTCGATACTTGTCTAATAACATTTTTAATACGGCAGTCCTAAACTACCTCTCATTTCGGTATATATTCGGAAGCTTGGTATTCCAAGTATCAAAGAGTTGATCGAATAATTTTTAATTTGAGAGACCACGCTCGCTTTCTAGAACAATGTCGTCGAGCGGAAATGTAATTTTCGAGTATAAGCAGGTTCGACACTTTCGGTGTCGATGTGACAAGTAGACAGGAGACTACGAGGCGTCATTGAGCTCACTGCCGAGCGCTTGCAGTCATCGCGCGTCTTCAATCGTGCGTTATGAAAAAACGGTGGACATCTTTCGACGTTCACCATCGTCTCTCTCTTCTCGCCACCTGTACAGCGAGGCTGGTGACAGGAATTTAAACTTGGGTTCCGCCACCTTTACTGTGGATGCAACTTGTCTCCGGGCTATTCTCCCATTCTTCCGTTTGTCATACCGAGGAACGTGGACGAGCCGCCAAAGATGCCGCCAAAGGAGATCCTCTGCCGTTTGACGGTCGCCGGAAAAAGGTCACTTCATCACGTAACCACCTTTATCTCGTCTTTCCAGAAGATGCGCACCGCGCGATTAAAATGCACCGAGGACTTCGGCCTCGTACTCCTTTCAAGAAACGAAGGTGAGAGAGTGAATCGCACGTGTATCGCAAAAGATTCTAAGGATAAGGAAATCGAAGCACGAAGTTACATTACTTCATATATGCAGGCATGAGAAATTTTTCAAATTTCTATAATAAATTGTTGGAAATATGATTTTTCTTCAAGATCACATCCTTGCATAATTAATCAAATTTGCAATGCCTGTTTCCTTCTGCGAAAGAAGTCGACGCTTCTGAAAAACTTTCTTAACATTATGAAAGAATCTTAAAATTCTTTTGGGTAAACATATTTTTATCAAATAAACATATTTTTATCGATAAACTTCTCAATTAATGATAACGAGCTACTCGTCTCGATATATTAAATTACGATTGTAAATCTTCTTGTGGCCGTCATTTAGAATCTAGGAATTAAATCTGGGAAGAAGCAGATATAATGTTCAACACTCCTATTTAAGGAGCACACCTTCCACTCTCCTCGCTCTAGCATCAATCTCTCGAGCGTCTATCCGGCCAAGATATCGGTGCGACTAATTATCAATTATCATTATTAGCTCTTTTTCCGGCAGCCGCGGCATCGACGAGACAGGGGTGGCACAGAACGCGGCCAGGTGTGTTCCTCGTGAGGACGTTCCAGAGGCAGAGCGGCGGTGTTCGGCAAGTCAGCATTCCTTCGCGCGGCCTCTGACATCGGCGGTCCTCTCAGAGGGCTCTACCCATCTCGCTTCGACCCTCAGGATCCCCGTCCGGTTCTCCTCGTCCCGCTTTTACTGGCCGGAAGAAAGGAGAAAAAAAGGTGGCTGCCCGAGAGCGGGAGGCAGAAAGATCGAGTATTATGCGCGAGTGTGTGTATATGCGTGCGATCGTTTAGGTGCCCATATGTCGGACTTGTAATGAGAGAACGAATGCGCTCTTCGTCGGGACAGGGAGGCGGGCACTCGATGAAACGCTTTATAGATTATCGCCCCGGCCCACGCCATTGTTTTATCGCGCGCGTAGTCGTCCTGTTAGCGCGTCGGCGCCTGGAAATGTCAATTATGCCGGGTGTGTAATTAAGCCGCGAAGTCCGTGTCAAAGACTCGTTGGATCACCATCTGCGAGCTTGACCTATCCGAGCGGGTGGTTGCCCTCGCGATCTCTCATTTCGTGTAGCCGCACCTCGAGAGCTCTTTTACATAAGAATCTGCCACCGCGACGAGCGGGTGTTGAATTTTCTAGGTTTATGAATTATTCTCTTCAAGCTTGAGGCCAAGGTGACCCGTGTTGTACTTTTACATTTCGTGTTGTCGTTCCTCAATTCAGCATGATGTAAGATCTGACGGGAGCCGGCTTGTCGACAAACGACAAGCGTCGGCGGGTGAATTACTAGCTTCACTTCCAGGTGATCCTGTCGCCCGTATTATACGCGCGCGCCTCGGGGCCATCGTTGGTTGGTTCCGTTGATAGGCACAATCAATATCGGCCTCACGAGGATGAAAAGCGGCCGATCGGCCCGTGAATAGATCGCGTGAAAAGACGCGTGTAATCAATTACGGGGAGAGGGAGGCGGTCCCGCGGTGTCGAGAGCAAATATCTCATTCGTAGCAACGTCATCCAGAAATGTGCCGGTCAGCATCCCCGCTGCGTGTGCGTTGCGCTCGTACACGCGCTCGTCCTGTCGCGTCGCATCGTCGATCGCACATACGCGGCTCCGTAATGCCGTCCCGCGTAGCGTCATTTTGCACGATTAACACGTTGATCGCGGAACGAGATTACCGTAAATACAGCGAAACGACTCACGCCGTTATTGTTAACGGCTAAGGCTAAGGCGTCTTGCTTTCGGAACGTTGCACATTGTTACTCGCTAACGCGTCCGTCAAAAAGTACAATATTCAAAGCGTTTCGTTTTCCATTCTAGAAGGTAGTAACCAACATGGTTCGTTTCGATCACAAGCAAGTGATCTTTCCTTGCCGTCGGTACAGAGCGATCGAGATGGAAGGCATCTAGCGAGACACTTGCACCAAGACATTCCAAGATATAATACATACAGCGGGCTTGGTATTCTTTTAAAACGGGGTGGAGTCTATGCGAGGATCCACGACAACCAGGGTCGCAAGCAGCATCGCATGTAGATCGTCGCCGGCTTTCCTGCGCCTCTCTTTTGCTTTCCGCGTGTCGAATCGGCCGCTGAATGGCGGAAAAGGTGCCGCACCTCCGTAGGTTATAAATCTAGCCCTCTCCTGGTACCACTCCCGCCACTCATGGGGGTCCTCGGGATGCGTGTGTGAGGTCCCCTAAATGGTAACAAATGTCCTCAAAATGCCAACAATGAGCCTGCGAAGCGGTTGACATTTGTGAGTCCACGGTCTGTCTTCCTGTCAACGCCCGTGTATACGCGCCGTGCGTGTGAGCGCGTAAGGGAGGAAGAGGGATGAGACCGGTAGTCGGTACGAGGGTTGGTGGCCGATCTCGATGACAGTTTTTCACCGCTACAACGACGGACCGCTACAATTAAGCCGCGTTAGGTACTCTCCGAGACACGATCACTCGCCGGCGTCGTTGGTGGTCCGTGTAAGGGCAGTTGTGATGACGGTGCAGAGTTTTCTTTTATTTGTCGGAGTCCCGTTCCTTTCTCCACAAACAATCGCCTCTCGATTATGACTGAGAATTATTATGTATTCGCCCTCATACTCCGTGCAAGTCCGAAATAAAGAATTCGTAGAAGATGTCCTGTGTATTAATCGGCGATCGCGATCGAGCTTTCTTTTTCTTGTATTAGTTTTTTTTTTTATTAATTGCATTTTAATGAAGATCTGCTCGAGTTTCTCTGAGTTCATAACACAGGTCTCAAGTGAACGTTGACAGCATCGTGGTCAGTTTCGACCTATCCATTGACCTGACCGCTAAAATTATGAGGTGGTTATGCTTGGGATGAAACGAGCTATCGTGCTCATTATTTCAAAACCGCATTGCTGGTGGGCTTTAGCACAAACGAGCCGACTTTTTTGTTATTCGATATTGACAGCATAGACGTATAGAAATTTGACGCTGAGTATAGTCTTCGAAAATATGCGATAGCATTCTTAGGCTTCCTGTTGCTAAATTTCTGCGTTCTAGAAAATTTCGAATGAAACAATGAGGAATTTTGTTTTATTTCTTGAAAGTGCCAAGTTTCAATACACGATTTTTTTATTTTCCGTGCCTCAATGATACTTTTATCACGCATTTGTAAAAGTATAAAATACTGCCGTCATCTTTACGATAAATTTACATGAAAGATATTTTCTTGCACGTATGCGAATGTATGTCGCAAGTGTACGTTCGCAAAAATGCTCGAGTACAAAGTTCCTTTATAAAACGCTCGATTGATCGTCCTCGAGCGATGTTGCCGTATAATTAGCATTTTTCTGTAACATGCGCGCGAGCCTCGAGTCTTAAAGTGCGCCCGATTAAATCGCGACTTAATGAAAGAGAAGACTACGACGAGTTGCGGGTCGAGAAAGGAAGGGTAAGGTGGCTCAGAAGAAGCGACAGAGGCAATGTGGGAAATTAAAGCGACAATGTAGTCGTTAAGTTTGTACCTCCTATACGAACGCGGTTCGTATCTTGTTGCAATCATGTCTTAAGTGATTAAGATAAAAAAGTTGACATCTAAAAATCTCCGACACTTAAAAATATCTTTTTACAGAAGATCTAAAGTAAAGAAGAAATAAAGTCACTTATACGAGAACAATTAATAAAAGTAAGCAATAATACAATTTTGCTTTTACGTAAAAACTTATTGTTTTAAATCACTAAGTAATATAGATGATGCTAATATCAGATTCTTTGTACTGAGATTATCTGTTTTGTATGTAATAATGTTATAAACACATTGACACATTATTTATTTATTTGATTGTTTATCAAAAATGGTCGTGTAACTAACTTAATATAACGTATTTTTTGTATATAATAATGTGATTAATGTTATAAACACATTGACACATTATTTACTTATTTGATTGTTTATCAAAAATGGTCGTATAACTAACTTAATATAACGTATTTTTTGTATATAATAATGTGATTAATGTTATAAACACATTGACACATTATTTATTTATTTGATTGTTTATCCAAAAATGGTACTTAGTACAACATATTTTTTTTATTGTATTATAAATTGTAAGTCGAGATTGTGTACAATATCTGGACGCAGATTTCTTCGAAAAAAAAGATATCACGATAAGTTGAGTGTAAGAATGTAAGAATGAGTAATTATCAATCAATCCGAAAGGATTATCCCGTATAAACTCCAGACTCCTTCATTCAATCCGAGAGTAAAGCCGCGCCCGTAAAGACACACGTCGTACGATACGAGTATATGTACATTGCTCTCGAAGGATTATACGCTCGTATGACAAGGATCGCGTTCATCCGGGATCCTGCGCAGCCCGATTCGTGCGGCGCATTAGACACACGCTTTGATATCAGCTCCGACGTTCGGCCCTCTGCTCCCTTTCTCGCGTCCTTGCGTCCTTTTTCTCTCGTCCGTGTAATCGCTCACTGACTCCTTTCGCATTCTTCATCGCGTTCGATGTGTCGACTCTCGAATCGCGATGTTTTCGCGACTTCTCAGAGATAAGGATTACGAACCGTGGAGCGACAAAGTATTACCGCCCCGATACCGACGTTGATAAAGCGAACAAGTCGTGAATAAATTAGAGGGGTGTGTAGTTTAATCTGGTTTTTCTGCAAAGATTCTCCTTTTGTTCTTTACAGACCGATATAAAAGTAACGCGTCGCAAACTTCATCGGAAAACACAGTAAATGTTTTCACTTGTCTAAGATTTTCGATCGATTTCACTCTGACACACGGTAAAGCGAAGCAACACCAATATAACATGCAAATCACCGTTTTTAGCGTACTAAGGATCCATCTCGATATTATCGCGGCTTCGAAAGATCTTATTGACTCTTCGCGCGCGGCTCGATAATAGCGCGCTGAAGCAACTCGCGACGGCCGAACAATGTGAACGTCGAGCCGGGGCGATGTAATCTGCAAATTTGATTGCGAATCATGCGAGCGGGTCGACAGCGCGTAAGAAAAGGGATACCGGTGCCGGTGTGCGCCCAAGTGTGCTTAAACATCAAAAACAGTATCCCGTGAGCGTCGGCGGCGCATTCCCGATGAGAGCGATCGTCGATCGTCGATACAATCAATAAACCTGATTGTGAATCACTTAGCGGCGTTGTTCATCGCGCGGATACTCTCTCGGCACGATCTCGCGTCGGAGGGACGAGATCCGAGAAAAAGAAAGGGAGTGGAGGAGGAGAAGGAGAAAGAGAAAGAGAAAGAAAGAGATGATGCGAGAGAGGGATCAGAACGAATATACGTATACACGTGTGCAGTGCAAGGGGGGACAGGGAGGAGGAATGGTGCAGGAGGGTGGGCAGGACCCATTAGGCTAATCCCTCGTCGGCGGCCGAGGCCAAAGGAACGGAATAAGAAGGAATAAGAAAGCCACAGGCTACGTGTCATTCCTGCTTGCCTGCCGACACCTATACCCTGACCGACACCTCCGCCATACTACGAGTATATCCGTCCAGAGGTGCTCCCTATCACGATTGCCCCCTCGCTCCCTTTTCGCGCGCGCGGCCAGACTCGCCCTTAAGTTATTCAGCTGCACGGCGGCGCTGAGCGCGATGGTAATTCATCCTTATCTGGAAAGCGGGACGAAGTAAATCGGAAGTGGAGTGGCTTGCGAGTTAGCCTTTCGTCAAAGTCGCCGATATTCGTATGCTACCATGCGCGAAATAAAAGTGGAGCAATCTCATCCCGATTTATTATTATGCTACGTTTTCGTTAAATTAGAATTATATAATAAAAATGGTATCTCAATAATTCCCTGAGAAAGAGGGAGAATTATTGTATAGAAAAAAGTTCTTTTGTACTTCTAAATGAATCTCTATTGAATTCTTTTTAAGTGAATGAATTTTCGTGAAAGACATCCGCTTTGTAATGGTATTCGCGATATTTCAAAAAGTGCAACTTAAATGATTCTTCTCGTTTGATATTGATGACAGGAAGTCGTAAAATCGCTGTCCGTTTCAGGATTTATTTATTTTCACAGTATGTGAGAGACACCGCTTTTGTGTCGAAATTCACACAAGCGAATTGCTGCGCGGCGGGGCGCGGATAAATTGCATCGCCGGCGCTTTAAATCGGCCGCGATCGGCGTTAATCAATTTTACTGACCGCGAAAGCGGTTAATGACGAATAAACGGCGGCGTGAATGAGATCGACGTGAACCCGCTCGTTAAAGAATTATTCATTTTTACACCACTGCCATCGGGGCGCGGCAAGGACGGGGGCGAGCGGACGAGATTCCTATCATTGTAATTTTGGGGAAAAATTATGAAGTGCGTGTGGCAGTTACATATCGCGAGCTGCGCATAATTAACCGTGCCGAAAGCGATACGCATCTGTAATTGACGGTTTCCGCGGTTTGCCCGTCGCGCGGTTAGCGTTTCCTCAAAGGTGTCTTCTTATTGGCAAAATTTGCGCGCTGGTTTAAGATGTTAATTATTATTTTTCAAAGTTTATCGAGTGCTTCTGGTTATTTACGACGCGATATTTTTACCGCCGTTCATGTCTCGACGCTTCGGTCTCGACTTCAATGTTATTGCCCGAAAAGCATCGTGTTAAAACGGTCACTTGTACGAACATATTAACGTGAAACGATACGCATGTCCTGCAAAACCAATTTGCTTGATTAGATTAATTAAAGAATCGTCGCAGGGACGGCAGGGAGCCGCGAATGAGCACCGCTGTCGACGTGTGGCAGGCGGTCCGTTTGATCTCCGCGGGACCCTCGCGGAACCCCTGGGCCTCGAGGCCCGGTCTTGCCTCTTGGCTCTCGACTCTTTCCTCACATTCTCGACGGTACGCGATCGAAGCATCTTTTCTAGACCCCGGCAGCGTCCTCACCGGCTTGACTTTTTAAGACTTTGGGACACCTGTACCACTAATTCCACCGTGTCTACCTGTATCAATCACGAAAACAGATTCCCACTTCGGAACATTTAGCTGATCGTGCGTGCTAGCGGCTTAGGAATCGGGATATTCCATCGAAGCGAGATGGAGATCTGAATCAAGAAAACTCAATGGCAGGTATTTACGATTAAAATCACACGAGCTAATGAGTTTATTTGTAACTTGCTGTAATTTACATTGTTTATAAAGGAATAAATTTTCGCGCGCGTCATACTTTTAAATTTCAAAGAGGTGTGACTTTATAAATAATACTTTAAGTGATCCTTCATAACGACGATAATCTATAGATCATTATAGATGTAGAATAAAATAAACTTCTCAATAATCTACCAGCTTTCTTATCAACAAATTAGATGATAAAAGCAATATCGCATGTCTATATAAAATAAATCAATTATATACTTATTATATATATAAATATATCAATCATTAACCCTTAAAGAGCACACCTCCGAAAAATTCGAAAAGGGCAGGGAGTAGGGCATACCCCATTGTCTTCTAATGCGTGCTGTAACGATTATTCAATATTTTTTTGCAAAAAGTTACTGAATAAAGCTAAAAACATGAATTTTTGAAGGACAAATAGGTTTTACAGTGAAATTTTTCAAAATTAACATTGTTTAAAAATTTCAATTTTCTACATTTTAGTAGGACTTATTGGAGCGCAAAGTTCTCGTAAGGTATTCCATACCCCAAGGTGCCCTTTAAGGGTTAATATACATTAGAGATATAAGTTTGTTTATTTTTGCAAGCTGTAAATTAACTAAATAAAATTATTTTCATACTCTGTATCTCTGAAAGAATAAGGAAATACACCGATAGGTTCTCCACAAAGATTGCGATTAAGATTCGCTTCAAATTTGTCAGAGAGTGAAAATTGAAAATTGCACGATTTCCTGTGTACAGAAGCGTTATGGAAAGTTATCGGTGCCCTCGTTACAACCGTACGCACCACGGGGACAAAACCGCATCACGGAAGGAGGAAGACGGGACGAGAGAGACGAAGGATAATATCCCGCGCGTCCCGGGATGTAAGATATTGACACTTCTGTAATCCGTTTGTCGGATGTGTGGGCAACCTGGCTAATCCTGCTCACGCCCACTGGAGATTAAATCCTGCCGGTCCGCTGTTCAGCCTAACTTGGTCCCTAACAGCGAGGCGCTTAAGGCCTCAGTATATACGCTCGCGTACGTCAAACTGGGTCCACAGGGACCGGCGGAGGTTAAAAGCTCTTGATGCCCTCCTCGAGACGATGGATCGCGCGTCACTCTTTCTTTTTTTTTTATCTTATCTTCCTCCTGCGTTCCATATTTCTCGCGCGATATCGCGCCGGCACGGCCTTTGCTATTAGACCCGCTGCGCGGACTTCTTTCTCGCTGCTGACAGCCTAAAAGGGTAATTAACCCTTTCGACTGTCCGATGGGAACTTTACGCGGCTTTCGTGCTATTTTGTGCTTGTTTTTTGCGAGCGGCGAACCAATAATGATGGAGTAAAGAGATATTCAGATTGACTGAAAGTTGACGTCGACTTATCGTTTGGAATTTATTGGAATATCGTACAGATTGTGATACGTGTGTAAAATTTTTTTAAGTAACTTAAAGAGAATACAAAGGACTTACCGCCGCCTAATATACCATTGATAGTGTAATCCTTCTTTCCGTCATCCCCTGGTCGCCCACCCCGAAGAAGTCTGCTAATGGAGCTGACACTTGGTGGATCCGAGAAACCTTCCTGTGTGCAAGTTTTAATCAAGTTACTCATTGAAACAAATTACTTAAATTAATTATTATGTAATTCAACTTGTCCTGTCTTACTACTAAAGCTTGTAACGTATGATCAGCCTTATTAATATGACTCGGTCTCAATTGCCTTCTAAAAGCAAAAATCAAATCTAAAAATCAAATCGAACTACACTTCATAATTGGAATTATTCAACGTTAACGGAATTATTTACAAAGATTCCTCTCGTAGGACATATAATTTTCGTAAGATAAATGACGATACTATAATATTGTATTATTATGATAGTGACAAAACAGTTTTATCGCGTTTTCTTTCCGCACTAAAAAATTAATTTCCGCGTGAAAACATTCGCAATATCCTGGATAGAGATTGCTAAGCTTATGCAAAACTTTGTGTGTACATTTCCGTGTTGATCGAGCGTTCGAGAGAACCAGCAAACACGGATTGATCGATCGTAGAGTTACGTGGCATCGACGATTCGCGTGTGGCATTTGCAACTGCAGGCTACTGCACTACAATTTGGCGCTATTATTTTCGTGTCGGCATACGCATTTGCGCCGCGCTGAGAAAGAATCGGCATTATTATACATTGTGTCCCAGCACCGTTATACGGTCCACGGCAAAATGTGACTCGCGGCATCCAGATTGCTTGGTGAAGAAAACACATCATGGGTAATCATGGAAAATGAAAGCAACTTTCCTAGCGAGACGTCGCTCAATTTTTCGGATTCAAATTTTGTTACGTACGTAGGATGCGAACGATCGTAATGATTCCAAGAAACATCAACGAGAGACGATCATTTGAGGAACCGTAAATCCATCCATGAGTTTCACGCGAAATGAATAAAATTACTTTAACGAAATAAGAAATAAAATTCATTTAACGATTAACATCATTTGATTTCTAATTTGATGAGTAAGTTCTCCTAAAATCATTTCATGGTATTTATTATGAGCGAGAGATTTGCCTCGAATTGCTTACTGATTGCGGTTTAATTGTACGTGCGACGTGAAACAAATGAATCATAAAATGTAAGTAGGATTACTGCTTAGAATTAGGATTGCTGTTTAAATTACTGCGACGAAGTATTTGTCATTTTCATTATTCTGAGGCCTGATGAATGGATGATGAATCGTTAGCCAGTTTTTAATTATCTGTATCTTAGAAATAGGAAGAAGCATTCATGATTCAGCAAACAATCAGTTGTGAAATCCGTTATTCTGTTTATGTGAGAGACAGACTCTCTTCCTCAATTGCAGTGGTTTCGGCGTTGGTCTTGCAAGTGTACTTGCAAGTGACCGTTATGAGAAACAAAAGGCCCGTACATCACAAACGGGATCTCTGAGCCATCATCTTCATCATAATAATTGTAGTTTCAACGATTCCAACGCGGTTGCTAATGGATGTCCGTCGCAAAGTGAGCTATCCGTATGATGCCACACGGAAGTATAATAGCGGTCAAATACAAGGTATCCAATGTTCGATCCAAGCCTCTCATATAAGTACCTTTCGTTCCATACAAAATAATATACGTTGTACATGAGAAGCATTTAGAAAAGCATATCAAGATGACATATAAATCAAATTGAAAATATATTAAAAACAAGAAGAAAAATGTATTAAAGGGAAAATTGCATTCGAGACTTACGATTTGTTTCAAAGCTCAACTTGTTCTTCAATGTAAAAAACAGATTTATATATAACTTCAATATCACGATCAAGATCAAGCTTATTCAGAGCAAGCCATTTAACTGAGATTGCATGAGATATTGGGTGGGTCATAAGCTAGTATACTGTTTCAAAGATTTCTTCATATCTTGTGATTCCATATCGGATATCAAGGGAAACTTCGTCGCCACACCTACCCAGCATCGTCCCGCTGCGAAGCCACGAAAATCTCCGCACGTACGCACGCGCCGATATCGATCGGCGTTATCGGCGGCGCGATCGAGAGACGGCGGCGATCGAGTGCGTGCCGAACGGGCGATTCGCTAAAGAGAACGAGATAAATAAAGAAAGCGCGTGGTAAGATCGAGTGAGTATTATCCCGCGAGCCAAGGTGAAAGAACTGCCTTTTGCTTTTGCCGAAGATTTAAAAGGGGGAAAGAGCGGGTATGGAGGAACGAAGGAGAGCGGCGATTTCGAGAGAGGGAGAAGGAGCGAGACAAGGGGAAAAAGAGAGGAGAAGAAGGAAAAGGGGGTCGCCGGTGTCGATCGCTATCTGCCGGATCGCCGATCTCAGAAACAATAACGATCCTTCTGCCGGTGGTGGCTGAGGCGTCGGGTCCCGGGCGATGACAGGAAAGAGAGAAAGATAAACGTAGACCTGGCCAAGCGGCTGGACCACAGGAGCGACGAGGAGAGAGAGGCGCCTTGCGGGCCTCAGGGCCCCAGGAACGCCTCCTTCCAACATTAAATGCCGTATTAATGCCGGCCACGACCGGCCTGCCTCCACGACTGCAACGGCGTACGTGTTCTCGAAACCGTTTCTCGTTCCTCTTCTACGACGGTCCTCTCGTCTCGCCCTTCGCAAATCCGCCGTCCATACGCTCTCCTTTATCGAATGATATTTTCGGCGACTTCTTTCTTTTTCTGTGTGTGGGTGTCTCGCTTTTTCCCGCTTTCGTGAGCTCTCTTTTCTCGCCCCCTTACCTCTCCCTTTAATTTCTCTTCCTCGTCTTCTTTCGCTTCTTTTCCTTTTTGATTCTCTTTCGCAGACGCTCCTCTCTCTCTCTCGCCATTACTCTCGTTTTGCTCACCTTGCTTTTTTCGCTTGTGCTTTCGCTCTCGTTCTCTTTCTGACTGACTCTTCTGCAATCTTTCTCTCTTCCTTCCTCTCTCGCGTGTATTTTTACACGCACACTCGTCCTCCGGCAGATTGATACATTTTCTCTTTATTGTCGCTCTTGCGGTTGATGCGCACGTTGTTTCTTTCGGACAAGATTTATCTCTCTATCGAGTAGACCGCCCTCGGCCAAGGGAGGCGTTTCGGCATTGAAAGGGGGACAATATCCCCATCTTATCGGAATTTCGCACGGTTTCGGTTTGAGAACCGTGAAAGAATTCGTGACGAGGCCATTAGATTAAATAGTCAATTTAATTTCCCAATAGTTCTTGGTGGCACTTCTACTTTCTCCTTCTTCCGTCTTCTTCGGGTGACATAAAATATTTTTACTGATAAAGTGAATACATTTAGATCGGGAAACAAAATCATTCTCAGAAAAAGAAATCATTCTCACGTAATAGTATATGTAATATAATTTTTGCGCTAGTCAGAAACTTTCAGTTTCCCATACATTTACTTTTTTTTTACATCCCATAATTCACCAAGAGACCACTTCAATAATAACTTATAATTAAATATGTTCTCAAAGTCGGCGTTGACGTCGAATGAGTAATTAATCTTCGCTCCTCACGTCTTCCTCGTATACGAACGGTATTTCTTTTCTTTTTTCTTCCCCCTCCCCCCTTTCTTCGGAAAATTGTTAGACGCTACATCGAGACTGGACGGTGCAATGCGGAAGAGATTATCCACGGAAAAGCACATTTGCATACTCGAAAATCAAGATGCGGAGGTGTTACGCCAATGAGGCGTGGGTGTAGACGGCGGTCAGTAAAGTATTAAAGGACACGCGAGTCGCCTCGGGCTGCTCACGTACCCCGCCGCTCTCGCCTCGTGCACAAGATTAAAAAGCCCCATTGAGCATGATCTCCGAGAGAGATAGAGACACATACGAGTAAGTGCGCAGAAAACGTCCACCACGTTCGATCGAAGGGGTCGAGCGATGGCCCGCGGGGTTTTTCACGAACGGAAAAATGTCCGCGTGACCGGAATAATGAAGCAGCAGTTTGAAATCGCTATTTTACCTTCGTAGCCTCGTGTATTTCTTCCCTTTTCTTATTATACAGCGTCTCCTCTTAATTTATTTAAGATTCTATTTTTCCGGGGGCGGGGGGGAGGCTTTTATAACGGGGATCTCTTATTATTGTCTTATTATTCTCTCCCGATGTTATTCGAATAATCACAGAATATTACGCGAACGATTTCTTCCGCTCACCTTCATGAGTTTATCTCTGATTTCCCAAGAAAATATTCCCGGATTGTCCCTCTTTAACTCCTCAATCCTTGCCTCGACTTCCGGTGTGGCCACTCGTGGTTTGCTGCCGCCGATCACGCCCGGGCGAATGGATCCGGTTTCCTGATATCGATTCAGGATCTTTGAGACGCAGCCGTGCGAGACTCGGAGCTGCCTGGAGATCACGCAAGGACGGACCCCCGCAGCGGCCATTTCTACGATTTTCAGGCGAATGTGATTAGGAAGAGGTCTTCCATTGATGAAGACTCCACCCAGCTGATTCATCCGTCCTTGTCCTGTAAGAGGAGAAATCGAAAAGTTAATCAAACTCAAAATTAGCGCCGCAAATATTATCAATTGCAAAATATAAAAGTATTAAGAAGTTTGAATTAATGAACATACATTGCAATTTTTTAAATTCCAAATACATATCTTCACGAATTTTACTTTGAGAACACGAGAAGAGAAGGAAATTTTCCAAAAAAATCGGTCAAATATTAAAAATATCAAATAGACGGATGTTCATTTCTTTCGGTAAAAATTGCAGAAACGTCAAATAATCGCACATGGTTCTCGTTTGGAAAAACGCGCGACGGAGGTAACGAACGGCGGAGGGAAACGCGGTTTCGTGATGAGTGGTGGCCCGGTGGCCGCGCAATTGCGGTGATTGGGCTTGAAATTAACGGCGGAATCGGACCGGGGCGCAAACATGAAATCAGATAACAGGAGCGGCGTGCACTCTCCGCGGCCGGGGATACCGAAAACACAGTTAACAGCCGTAAAATTGAAGAAGTTATGCGCGCGAGGAGGCGTGCACCGGGCCGTTTCCAGCACTAACGAGTATAAAGCCGGATCGTTAGTCGAATTAGCCACCCTACTGTACGTGACATTAGCTCCCGTATCATCAGGCCATCCCGGGTAAAAGCGCGCGCGGTGCCGCAAGCGTAATTACTATGTTTACGCATTACGGACGCTCCGTGTACACATAGCGAAGAGACGGGTAATTATAATAATCGTCTGACCGCGCGCGCGCTCGCCTTAAACAACGGAATCTCATTGTCGACGGAAATGCTCGTCATAATTCTTGGATCGGTCGGATCGGTCCTTTCGAGAGAGACTTCCTAGTCTCCTTTCGGCCGATATTAACGACGGTAATCGTCGCCTTTGTGCCACCGACTAGGATGGCCTGTTTGCGTCGGGACTTCTGAGTCTTCCGTCTCGGGCGTCCCGTGGTGCGTGCGGTAAAAATTGTCACGTCTGTAACTGCAACTTTTGCAGACGTTTTAACAGATGTTTTATAAGCATGTTTTTACTTATTTCATGAGATAAATAATTCGAAAAATTTGAGGATTAATGTATTCTTAATAATTTCTGTAATGGAAATTTTTTTATTATGTTTTTGTATAGGTTCAATATTTATCTTATTATTTGTTACATTGTTATTTTTGAAATAATGTTCTCAAATTGTACGCTGAAGACAAAAAGTAATTGATTTAACTGTTCAACTAAAGCAATAATAACAAAAAACTTTTTGTTCTTAACTTATTGTCTGACAATTTTTAGCCTGGACAAGGAAATATTTGTTTGTCCTAACTAAAAATTTATTTGACAGCCCGTGACAAATCGATTTACGTGAATCAATTATTTTTGTTCTCAGTATACAAGTGAATGACATTTTTTTCTTGGTGCATTGACTGGCACGGATCTTGCACTCACAATCAGATAAGAGCAGTGATCACGATGTATACATTATCTATCATTTGTAATGATGTGATCGCTAATTATCTACTTAGCGAATGGGATATATCCTTTCGACAATTTGTGGTTTGTGTTTCACACAATGCGCCTGAGGGAAAATCATGTCACGCCTAATAAATATCCATGTCCAATACGGAGCACGATAATATCAAATGTAGATTTGTCTTATTCAATTTCGAAGCGCTCGTATTAAAGATGAATATCAATTAAATCGCGGCGAAGGGGAATGTTTAATGTATAGCCAGGCGCGGCGCGAACGCGCGTTACCATTTAATTTACGACGGGATCGCTCGCTTTGGACAGGATTGATTTATCAAAATCACACGGCGGTGCGATCGATCGAATGTGTGTTAATGGCGATCGTGACTGAATTTAATTATCATCTTAATAACCGAGCACGAACGTGACGATTAAGCGGCTGTATTGTTATCGATGTGGCGTTGCGTAAATTATTTAATCGCAGTAATAGAATTTTCAAATGCGACGATTAACGTCAGCAGTTAATTCGACGCAAATGCACCCTTTTACGCATGCTGTTATTATCGTACGAACGCCGTCAGAGACGCATGCGGCCAGATAAGATCTGAGAATCGCAATTAAGAAATGCAAATCGCGAAACTATTCTCATTAAAATATTTATGCATTATAATCATCGGGAATTGTATTTTGAGCAGCACGATTATAACTTGCCTTAGTGCCTAATTAATTTATTTTAAAAAAGTCTTTGCAACACACCGAGCTTTGACCTAAAGATTGTATGTTTTTTAAAAATTGATATAATATATTGATATAATATAATATTTAACGTTTACACAACAATTTCTAGTCTTGTCTGAATTTTCTTGAATTTCTAGTCTTATCTGAATTTTTGTAAGATCGAGAAAATTCTTTCACCTTTTCTAGCTACTAGAATTATCTGTTTCTAGCATTATCGAATTTTCTATGAAAAGAGCATCAAGTTTTATTAAACACTTGTCGCCGTTCATCATTTCGCTAATACACTTCTGACTTATAATTATAATATTTAATAGGTAATTGTTTGTAATTTCGCAAACCAACCTTGGAACGGATATCCGCCAAAAATGGGCCTCATCCCACTGGTGACGTCCATGCTGGTCTCGTTATGTTATCCGCGTGACACAATTATTCTCACACACAAGGGAAACTTCACTCTCGCCACTCTTAAGCCAGAAAGCGCTCGTCTTTCGCACCACTCGCTCCAAAAGGAAAAGACTTCTTCTCTGAGCCAGATCCAGAGGGAGGTGTGGTCGTGCGTTTTAGTCCCAAGTAGACCACACGAATGGTCGAGTGGGATCTCAAGACAGAAAGAGAGAGAGAGAAAGAGAGAGACGGAGAGAAAAGGGCAGAACGGAACTCTGCCGCACGGAAGGAACAAATAAAACGCAGCTCTTCGCAGTCTCCGCGTATAGGGGGTGAAAACTGTGTTTAACGCGAAGTTGCCACGGTTGCCCTCGAACACGGGAGAGGGCAACGTCGCGATCGGGCACGTTCCTGAACCGGGAAACAAGAAAACGAATCGGCAAAGCACACGTTGCTTTCGTTACGAGGGGTACTACGGCAATAACGTGTCAGCTGTGGGGTACCGTGTGTGTCCCGTGTGTCTCTCCCTCGAAAGAGAGAGCACCGAGGGGGGCTCAAGTCCAAATGTAGGAACGGAGGGTAGAAGGGGGCTTCGTGATCTCTCTCGCTGGGACTCATGATACCAGTGGGGTCCCACTGCTGGTTACGCCCTGCCACGTGGTTGGCAAACGAATGCCGCACAATGGGCGGCTCTGCTTACGGGGCCGCCCACGGAACGTGTTGTCGCGGATTGTATCTCGTGAGTATCGCTGCTTGATCTGTGTATAGTAAGATAACACGAAGTGATTGCCGGTCGTTAAGTGAATTTCGGATGGAACGCGTCGTTTATGCGATGCAAATTTGAATCTTAGGTACAATGAAATAATTCGCCATTCATTAGACGGATGAGATAACATGCTCTTTTGATGATAACAATAAATTTAAACAAAGTAACAAACGCCAAACTCTTAAGCCAATGATACACTATTTTGCTTACTAAATTTCTTACGAGAGCCAATAAGGATGCAGAATTTTAGATCAAGTGATTGAAAGCTAAATCCTAATTGGTTCTTGTACTACAAACTAGTACGAAAAATCGTACCGTGTGCCGCAGGTTTTTTTTTAATGCCATCTTTATTGCCCTCAATTTTTTTCCGCCACGTTTTTCTGACGTACTTCTTCAAGCTACACTTTTTAAGTTACTACTCACCGTAAATATTGTGTGAGCACAAAGATATTACTGGACAATTATTTTAGAGATTTTTTTCTGATTCATTGGTCTGGGAATTCTCGCTTACAAGAAGCTTCCAGTTGAATGTCGGAAGTGTCGGCTGTCAAAAGATATTTATAACCGTCACTGGGGATAAGATAATAATGAACATAATGGGCCTAGTATAAATTTTTACCAAGTATTCACTCCATAAATGCCATTCGTATACCTGCTTGTAAATTTGCCTTCGTACGGTAGCAAAGTCCTGGCAACTCAAAGCTTGTAGAGAACGCCAGGGGGTCCCGTGGGATTCACCAGCTTAGAGTCATATGAATTCCTTTTGGAGGACTCTCAAAAATTCTTGTCGTTGCAACGAACATGGATGAACGGAGCCCACCGTAGGTGGCTACAAATATTGTACGTTTTATTTCATCGATCCAAGGATCGGTCAAGATTTACAGCTAATCAACGAGACGCTGCTTTGGAAAAATCATTCCTAACTCTGTCAAACCGGCCAAGAAATCAAATCACACATTGGCTGACGTTAATTAAGATTAAAAGAATAGTTTGAAGGCATATGCTCGTAATGTGACATTTATAAGCTGATTAAGATTAGACCGTAAAAGGAACAAGTCATCAAAAATCACACATCTGCTGATTATAAGTTTTGCAATGTGGTTAAAAATTTTTAGTGTAAACTTAATCAAGTGTGTTCTAAATTATTACTACAATAAATTCGTGAAATAATATTCATGATTTGTAGACTGAAGAAATATATTAGAAATATATTGCACCTCGTAAATGAAGATTGCAGAAAAATATACCTCAGATAATTGCATTTCCGAATAAGAAAATTTTTTTCTTATTCTTGACACAAAATTTTGTTAACGTTAATTCTGTTTACGTGCTCTTTAAAACTGTAAGCGACATCGACAAACGCCTACATTTTGTTTACTATGGAACATCACGAATTATTACGTTCTACTTCGGGCATTAGTAAGACATTTATATAAGAAAAACTTGTCGATAACTTTTCGAGTCGGTTACATCAGTGCAGTTTCACGACAGGGAGCTAAGAAAAATCGCTTCTCCTTTCGCTCTACCGTTACTGCTATCGTTACCCTACCGTTAACACCAAATTTGACAAATCCGATTGGACATGTTGCTACCGATGATAGTTCGGAAAAAAATTCTTTTTTGACAATTAGTCGACGGAACGGAGCGTGACATCACGGAGAAAGAAGTGTTGCGAAATCGCATTCGTTCCGTGCGTTTTCCGGGCGAAGGTAGACAAAGGATCGATAGTTTCGTGCGACATTTTTCAAACACTGTCTAGGAATCGAACTAAAAGTCACTCGGATTATGGTCAAGTGTCGCCGGTGAGTTTAGCATCACTATGGGTCTTTGCAGAAAAAAGTTTGGGTTCGATTGGTCTTCCGCGACAAAGTGGCACGAACAAGAGGATCGGCGGGCGATGTCAGGTAGCACGCTATAACGCGGAAAAAATTGATTAGTAAAGTTCAAAGTATCATGAGGATCTTGGAATCGACCGAACTTATCCTCGAAGACCGGACGATTTTGTCGCGATCGGCGTCTCGCCTGAAATCCAATTTACTGGCGAAGCAACAACGCTCGTTTTTCACTCCTTTTTTTTCATTTCCTTCTCAGGCATGATGATCCGATAGGCTATTTTGTAGCCAAAATGTTCAAATCCTTTGCGTCTAAAGGCATCCGTGGATTTTATAACATTTCCTCCTTTTTCTTAAGAATCTTAGAGTTTAATTTTTTATAAATATATTTAGCAAAAATTCTTAAATTGAAAAATTCTCAAATGCAGTAATTACAAAAAAATCTGCAATGCTAAGTTTAATATTGCAAAGTTTCATTTCTGTACGGTAGACATGTAGAACGTTACCTCCGCTATTGAAAATACGGAGAAGCATGCATCTCAAATACGATCGGTCGAAAGTCGATGTTACAACAGATGTTACACGTTAAGATTTTTACCTTTTATACTATAATTTATTTTTGCACGCGAGAGAGGAGAAAGCGCGAGTTACCGCATAGATAAGGAACGTTTTTGCAGACAGACTAACCGCTCCAATCGATCGCGAAGTTAGACCACTTGGCGAAGTTAAATCGTGAAATAAAACGATTCCGCTTCCGCCGACGATTAGACATCGACCCTCGCAAGAAATGCCTGTGCAACCGCGTAATCACGAAACGTAAACACACACACATATATATATATATATATATATATATATATAATATACAAGCGACACTTCTTCGTGTGTTCCAGAGACGCGGCCAAAGCGGCCGAAGGGAAAGGCCGGGCATTTAAGGCTCGACCGAAATAACGAAGAAAAGAAGAGAAAAGAAGACAAAAAGAAGGAGGGGACGAAAGAAAGAGAAAAGAAGAGAAGACAGGAAGATGAAGAGGAAGCGGCTAACGGGAGAGGAAAGAGGCCGGAGCATTTAGGAGTTCCTCGCGGCGGCGTTCCCGCTGCAGTTCTCGATTTCCGAGGGCAGCGCCCACTAAACGGCCGCATTAAAAATTCTAATGGAGAAAGGGGATCTGCTGCGTGTCCCGTATTCCGGCTTTCTCACCTAGTTTAACATAACAACGGGCCCGCGGTCTGGCGTAGAAAAGTCCCGAAGAAATTCGTCCGTCGCGCTGTCCCCGTATACGTACACATTCACACGTGAGTCCCGCTTTTGTGTATTGGTAATCGGTGCGGGCCGCGCCGCGGGCGTCTTTGACAACGAGACTGATGTCGGCGTATCACTCATCAAGATTTATCGGGACTTAGACTAATTGCCGCTTTTAATAGAAATTCGTGCGCGCCGGGATCGACGGAACGCTGTCGGGGTGAGTCGGGCCGGAGAAAAGGGAGGCCCCGGGCCCCATCAAAGGAACGCCCCGAAATTGTTTTGCGTTTCTACGCTCGAATTCGAGTGGGTGGACGACGAGAGGACAACGATCGATGACCTTCGAGCCATTTCTTTCTGGTAATTGAATTGGAATCTTATTAGGGCGCCTAAAGTGTCTATGAGATCGCCGCGGACACAATAAAGATGAACATTCATTTTTCCTGAATGAGACTTGGTGACGGGTTCATATAAGAGATCGTAGCGTAAACTATATAGCAGAAAGAGGATACCATATATTATAATAAGTATTATATGATATCGATTTGTGGAAATATTCAAGTGGCAAATTTCTTTAACTTGCTTTTGCCTGTTTATTAAGTTTGAAGGATTAAGTTTAGGATTAATCATTATGTGGACAACAATCGTTTAATTAGTAGGTATATTTACATTTGTTTTTAATGTATCCTTGAGCACGGTTGCAACAAATGTTGAAAATGTCCAGGATTCGCTCGAATATAAGCATGTGATGACAATGTTCTGCCGATTTCAAAGAATGCGCACATTATTATTCAGCTATTATTATCTAGATGTAAACAAGTAACTATAACATTAAAAGTCAATGTTTTTCTTATTGCTGTTTACGGATGAGACACAGTTCACCGGAGTGGGTGTATTTGAACGTGAATCGATGTGTCGATAATGGTAAATTGTTCCTTGTGTAATACAAACAACAGTATTTTCATAACTCCTGAAAAAAGCGTTTCCGTACTTATGTTTATATAATTTATTTTTATGTTTATATATTTGTTTATATATTTTTTTATCCTGTGTGAGGAACATCTCCCTAAATTTTGGTGTACCTTTTCAGAACACTCTATATATGCATGTATTTTTGTTTATGTATTTATTTTATTTTTATCTTCGATTTCGAACAATCTTTAAAACCGAGAGAGTGAGGCTAATGTTTTTTGGAAAATATATGCAAATTATGGTCCTTACGATACTGCGGACAAAAGAAAAACGTAATTAATTATACGTTTAATAATCGGGGAAAGTGCGAGTGTCTCCCCCTCGCGTGGAATTACCAGCTGAATAGAAATTCACGAAAAAACTGTGGTTTTAGTTCTCGTATCTTTCTTTAACCGCCTCGTTAGACTACCAAATGCCCCAAATATCTTCCTTGATCACCTTATTGAGCGGATGAATGCGTCCTTTGCATAACTTTAGAACTGGGCCATTGCCGTCGGACGACCACCCGGCATTTAACGCCGCGGAAGAAAGAGTTGCTTTTTTAAATGCTTTCCGCGAGCGCGGCAAGAATTTATGCAGAATCCAGTGTTTGCTGTGGTTGGCGCATTCTTCACAGTAGGATAAGTTATTGGAGATGTCTCGCGAAGTTCTCAGATACATGGTTCTCCAAGGGCGCGCATCCACAAGCTTCGACATATTCGATAACTTCGTTCGTTAAAATTATTCACTAAGCTGTTAAAATTATTTGAGAGATAAAATTCTTTTAGACGCAATACTTGGGAAATGTTCAGAAGATTAAAAATATGAATGATCAAAAATATAACTTGCACTTAAAATATTATTTAATATTTTAAAAATATAGATTAATATTAGAAATTTTTTAAATTATATAAATTATTGGAGCTAAATTAACTGCTTGCGTTGCACTCGATTATTGCTGATTCACCAACAGACGTTGAGTCAACCGAAAATCATTAGCGTTAACGGCATCATAATAAATAAATTCACAGACGCATTTGCCAAAACGCTATAATTGGCCGAAGCCTAGTCTGAATCCTTTTAGTGACCGTCAGATGACGACGAGCGTCTCGGAAACGCGGTTTTTTCTGCAGAAACTGCCGCACGGTGTAATGCGCGACGTCACATAATTTACGTAAAATTTGGCGATAAGTTCTCGCCGCAGAGGTGGCCGGATTCGAGGCGCGGCACCTTTGAGGGAATTAGTCTTATTGGGCACAAAATTGGAACAGAGGGCCTCCTGACCTCGCCTCGCATAGGATACACGGTCCATGCGGCCGTATGGGAGCCCATAAGGTTCACGGCTCGTGGGGCCAGCCGAGAGAGGTCCGTTCGCGTATAACGAGCTGAATTATGTTCATACGGGCGTGCTCGCTGCCCTGACATTTTTGAGACGCATAGTTCGCAAGCAGGCCTACGAATGGGCCCACCACACACATAGGACGCTTCTTTCGCCTCTCGTCTACGCCTCCCCCTTTCTCGCTTCTTTTCCTTTCCTTCGACCTTCCAACGCGCGCGAGGAACACCCACAATATTGGCCACGACGAGACGTATGATCGATAGATCCCTCGACTCCGAGACCATCTGCGAGAATTCTCTTTCGTGAAAGATTATAGACGCGGAGTAGTTCGAGTGTCCCCTGAGACTTTGCAACGAGGACCACGCTATTTGTCAACGCTATAATTTAGACGTCGAGCTTCCGAACTTTGGTATTTTAATTTCGATTTATGGCGGAAAGTGTATACTTGTGATTTTTTTAAATAAAAATACACGCGGATTTCACAGTTAATTAAAAGCGCTTCATGTTGCGCGCAAATTTTTTAACAGATAAAATGCTTATTAATTTCAGACAATGTGATACTATGTAACATGTAACATAATAGAAAATCCAGTTTTTATTTAGATGTATTTTATAAAGCAAAATCGGTGAGATTTAAGGTCGTCTGAGCAACGACGTGGAATTTCCGCGCGCACCTTGTATTACGGCCCTAGAGGGTTTCGAAGAATATTTACTGCACGAAGAGTGCGGCAAAAATGAGAGTGCTTTATGAAGCTTTCGCAATCACGCGAGTAGACTGATGTGGCGCCAGTCCAAGAGGTCGACTTGGACTCCACCAGCAGCGGTAGTAACGATCCTCGCAACGTAAATCCGTAATACGCAATGGGTATTCGGTTTCGCGCGTAACTTACGCACGGTGAAATACGCGACGACCCTTGACATCCCGTACATTTTGTGTGATTGCGCGAGGAACGATCCCCATCTTATTCCGCAAATCACCCGTGTGATTCTCGACATTCTCTATAGCGTTTATTGTTGTTAAAGATGCTGCTCGGACGATCCGTTAATTATCTAAGAGGAAGCTGTGTCTTCTCCTTTCTTTTTCCGTATTTCTCGTATAATTGTATAATCTTATTTAACGCTGGATACTTTTGTTTTGCAACTCGCTAACTAACGTTTCTTTGTAACTATGGTATTTCCGAGAGAGAGAGCGTCCGAAATATAACTCGGTGCTAAGTTTCGCGCGCTTGCACGCGTCCGCTCGGTCGTCCGGCCGAGAAGGGAGGAGAAAGCCCTTATGAGTAAAAGAAACAAGAAAGGGAAACGGTAATATGGCATATCGGCGTACACGCGTGGCTATAAAGGTACTTCGGTAATGGGCTCGACCCGGCCCGACAAAGGGCTTTATTTAAATAACTCGCGGCAAGCGCGACGGACCATTCTCAAATCCGGGGACGTGCGAGCGTTCGCGTCTCGCTGTTACTTGAGCGCGTTTATTTCCCTGAGCACCCCGTACGATAATAAAGCCGTCCCCTTCCACCCCCAACCCCCCGGCAGTTCCCTCGCGCCTTCGCGGGGCCCATCAGTCTCGGGTCCCGCGCCCGTAAAGCGTCGATCAGGAGTTAATTGGCGGATTTCAATCCTTCCGGCAGCAACATGTGCGAGATAAGAGGTGGCTCGACTTCGAGAACGACTGTATGCAGAATAAAAGATAAGACGGACGATAAAATACATTTCTCACATTTGAGAGAAATTCTTTAAAATAAATATTCTATGTAATGTTAGCAAGTTTTCATCAAAAACAAAATGTTATAATCAAAGGGCAAAAACGAACAAAGCTGGGTGACAGTGCCAACAATATGTAATTATACCAAAAACTATACAATAACAAACGTTTCGACTTGGAATAAAGTCATCTTCAGTGTCCAGTTATTCAATATTTTATTCAGGTACAGTATTTTGACATAAAATACAAAATATCTTGAGAAACATTCAGTTTTCGATAATCTTATCTTGACACTTGAATGATGAAATCAATCAATTGGTGTAAAGAAAACACATGGTTGATTTAAAAAAAAAAGTTGCAATGTACATACTTGTGGTGTTTAGCATGTGGTGTTTATCAAGATAAGATTATCGAAAATTGAATGTTTCTCAAGATATTTTGTATTTTATGTCAAAATACTGTACCTGTCAAGTTTCGTAACTCAAAAAGTACTTTATGAAAAAATACTTTATTATAGTGTTTTAAAAAGCTCTCGAGATAAGCTACAAGAATATGCAATAATATATTGGATATCCCATTTAAAAAATTCAAGATGACCTTGGTCTGACCTTGGTGACGCCATGCAAAGTCAAAATAATAAGATCAGTAAATAGACCTTTTTCAACCTTACAACTTTTGTCTGAAACATTTCTTTCTAAAATGCGTAGTTTCCGAGATATTTAAGGGTTTCCATACTTTTTCCTCACCCTGTATATATATATATATATATGAAAAATTATAATATAATAGCAATATATATTTTTTTCTCTTCAAGATGACCTAAATTATAACTTATGTTGCACCATCGTTGACAGGTAACAAGAAACTCTCATTTTAGAAATATAAATTAAGAAAATTTCCTGCAATCCGAGATCGACATTGTTATTTCGTTCGAACCGTAATTGCAAAGCTCTCGGGGTACCGGTATTCGGAGCTGACGGTATTTGTCGCGCGTACTGAAACGAAGTAATCCACTAAACGATCGGTGCCCCGAGGGTGGGACGGGGATGGAGTCTAATGAAAGGCACGCGCAGTCTGACGGGCCCAGCGTGAGAATAAAATAATTAGCTGAGCTGTGCCCTCTCCTCGCGCCGAGACGAGATGGGACGAGACGAAACGAGACGAGAGGAGATGAGACGAGCGAGCGCTCGTCTCTCCTGCGCAATCCTTTCTCGCGTTCTCGTCGGGCCCGGAGCCCGAACGAGAGTGTCGAGTGGGACGGAACGAGGTGGAAGTGCCAGGGCGAAGGGAGATGACTGGCCAGGTGGTCGTAAAGCCTTAGAATGATGCTCTAATAAATCCCACTGAAAAATTGCGAGGCCTCGAGGGCTCGGCGAGAAGTTTCTTCTTCTCTTCCTCGATCGTCTTCCTTCTGCTCCTCCTCCTACTTCTCTTCCTCCTCCACCTCCGCCATCTCCGTGGTAGCTCCGAGGGGAACCCGAGAGGATGACGACGCGGTGCAGTCTGTTTAGCCGTTCCGCGCATCCGTTCGTGACTTTAATGTCTCGACGAGGAACACGTTAGGGATGAGTTGTGCGAAAGCGGCCGCGATCGGGGATCGCTTAGCTGTCGGCGGAAACGAGGAGCCGTCGCTTCGTCTGGGTCCTTCGTTGGCTCTCGGAAGCGATGAACATGTCGGGGAATCCTTGGAGAATTGATGGGAGTTGCGCCGCAAACTGGATGGGAAAAATAAGTTCGTCTCTTCGATCGTTGGCAAAGGAATTCTTGAGCATATTTTATTAGAATGGTTTTGCATTATTGCGACAGTATCTCACAAAAATGGACTGTCGACCGTCTAAAAGTTATGAGATTTCAAAGTCGCTGTTCTTCAGTTCGATACATTCAGCTGTTAAGATTTCGAGCTGTAGAAAACGTATTAAATTTCTTTTTATTCTTCTACCTTAATTAAAGAAGAATTTCTCGGTTAAACGGGAACATTTGTTACACAAAAGTTATTAAAGTTATAAATAAGATATCTGACCAAAGTAAAACGAACCTCAATTATACAAAACTATTGAGAGAGAGAGAGAGAGAAAGAGACAGCAAGAATTTCTATCTTTATGATGAATATTTGCTCGCGCGATTGTGACAGCGTAATCATGAATTTCTAATGATAAAAAGGAATAGACGTGAAGAAAGGTAGTTAATTGCAAAAGCGACGAGGCGCAACGGAGCATAAGAGTGCGACCTAAATATCACGATAAAAATCCTAAGATTAAAGTTGTCCGAGTAACTTTTAGAGAATCGACATTTTGCTTTTTCTTTTTCTTTGTGTCTTTTTCACTTTGTGTAAAAATACTTAAACAAAACTACTGATATAAAAAAACGATATAAAAAAGAACATTAAAAGTCTTTCTAATAAATGCTTGAAGCATTGCAGAATCAAGTTCAAAATCTTTTCCGCTAAAGCGAATTTTGCGAAATATTAAAAATAAAATTCCAATGTTACATCCCAGTAAACATCTTTCTCTTATTATATATATATATATGGTATATATATATATATATATATATATATATCCAGTAAACCTACATCTACATCCCAGTAAACCTCTTTCTCTTATTATATATATATTCTGCTATTACAAAAGAGTTTCTCTAAAATTTCATCTAAATTTTCCTTTCGAGCATTCCAGAGGATCTTACTCACCGGTGTTTATACGCTCAACCGTCCCTAAGATAAGAGACGGCACCGATGACGCGTTAGACCACGATTGCTACGACCAAACCATTTTCGAATAAAGAAATTTAATTCCTTTTTTTTCTTTCTCTCAGGAAACTCTTTTGTAAAATAAGTTATATGCATGCGTCTATAATAACTAAGTAATTTTAGCAATAGGATAGAAATCTTTCTGAATGCGAGGACGAGTAAATCATTAAAATCACATTAAAATAATACTTGTTGAAATATCTCAAGATCTAGAAAAGATAGAACAATGATTCAAAAACATGATAGACTCTCCTCGCATAAGGATAAGCATAGACTAGAAAAACTAATCAAATTTTTATTATAAATATATAGTTTAAACTTTTAGAACTAAGTCGAGACTCCGTAGAGTCAGGAGTGGGGCTTACGCGGAGCTCTGCTCTCCCTTTTTTTATCTTAAGTAAGCAAGTGCGAGTATAGGTCCTGTCAAACTTGAAGAGTATTGATTGGCTCTTGAGAGGAGACCTATTAAGGTATAAAAGAAGCTGCGTCAAAAAGCAGAGACACGTAGTTTTTCCCAGCCACTTCAGTCAGTCAAATCAACCAACACTATTCGGAACACGGCTTGCAATACTCCTAATTTTTCCGAGTCCTCGAATTTTATTACGAATTCAAAGTGAGAACCATATAACTATAGTCGCACTTCCTTAATAATTTACGTAGTATCTTAATTATATCCTTTATTTTTTGTTTCTCTTTCCTTTTTTTTTCAATAAATTCAAATAGCATTTATAATAATTCTGACTGAAATTAAATCTCTGCTCTGCCTCTGAGTTTAAATCCTTGCTAATTATACATAACGATTTATATGATACACAACGATATCTAAGGAGTTGTTATTGCGATTGTCGCCTGAGACCATTAGTGTGGCCCCAATCTCCAGGACTGTCATCTGCCAATCCGCGTGGACCCCATCCAAACTCAATAACGATTCGCTTGGAGGCGAAGTTGTTGTAGCACTATTCGGCTTTCATGCCGATCTACTTGGTGGACGACGAGTGTGAGTAAAGAGATTGAGAGTTTCAAATCAAAACTGCCTTTATTTTAAACCAGGATCCTTTTCCTTTAGGGTCAAAAATTAAGCGCAATTAGAAAATAGATTCAAACAGTCAAGAGTAAAATCAGTGCCCGCTGTCATGCGGCTCAAGGCCAAATCAGTCTCAAATTTCCTAACCATAAAAATATGGCGTTGGCGGAGATGCTTGACGTAGACAACGCCTTTAATAGACTGCCCTGGCAATCTCTTCGGGACAGGATTCCCATGGCGTCCTCCTTTACCTCTAGGAGGTGATCACCGATTCCTCCCTCCTATCACTCAGCTCCTAAAAACTGCACGACTTGGATCTGGCCGTTCCCAGGGTAAAGTTCTTAAATGCATTGACCCAAAAATAGGAGAAATTCTATTGTCTTAATACGACGTAACCAATATTATTGAACTAGATTCTTCGCACAAATATAATTTTATATAGCTATATGCATTTTTTTACAGATAACAGTTGGATTATTTTTGCATATTATTTTGCAATACAGAAGCGCGTGATCATGAAAATAGCGCTGTCCGTTCCTTATTGCATAATTATGTATATCCAATGGAACTGGACGTTGCTATTCAGAACTGAAAGAAATGCCGCGTGACATGTAAGGAATTCCGTTAGCTTATAAAAATCGAAATCTGGGTAAGAAATTTAGCGAAACAGCGATTGTAACTCATATGCTTTATATTCTCCAAGTCTTTGAAGAAGTCTGATGACTTCTCATCATCTCTTGTATTTCTCCGACAGTTCTTCCACAACTATGCGGATGGCGGCCGCTTTACGAGCGGACGTATGCCCAACGTTGCGAGGGAGGGATGCTATCGCGAGTTGACTTTACGCCAACGTCGTGTAATACCGTGTTGCGGCTTTACGCGGTGCCGGTATGGTCCGGAGCGGCGATGGCGAGTCGGCGTATCAGGACGATGCTCGGCCGCACGTTTCGGTCGATATCCATCCGCATATTGCCGCGCCGGCAGCGCGACGTCGTGTGACGATGTAATCGATCGTTTCTCGCTTTACTCGAATAGAGCGCCTGATTAAATCGTACGCCAAGGTTTACATGGCGCTCGGCAGCGACCTACGACCGTTTGGGCAAGGCAAGCTTAAGATCAGCGAATGCGTCCAACATTAAAATCGGACGCGAATTAGGATGTTCTGATCGACTAAACGGGATTCTACTCGGATCTGGGACTGTTGGGACTGTTGGGTCTGTAATTTTCCCATCACACGTTATTCGGCGAATTTAAATCGAGGATATTAATCAAGAGAGGATTTGAGACTGACGATTCTGCATGACGCAAGTAATGGCTGCGTTTGCAATTAACACGCGTTTTAATGCTGCAAAATATACGGAGGCTGCTGCTCGATAAAGTGTTACGAATGCGCGGCCGGTCAAAACTCGGCGCATTATTTTCTTCCTTTAAGAGAAATAATCATTAACCGGTTATTTACACTAATTAATAACCGTTATTAAAAATCGTATTCTACTACCTCTCCTTTAAATTTTTTATGTATCTTTTTTCATGGAGCGTGGGAGGAGTATCATTTTGTACTTTCTATTTCTTCTGCTATTTCATTCTTTATCGTCTTAAAGCCCTAACCCAGTTCTATTTGCTTCCTGTGCTTATATATTTTATTTCTTGCAATTTATTTTCCCTTTCTTCGGAGACGCTAAGCTGCGATCTACAAAGTTATACATCCGATCATCCACCACCCGCATCGAGACGACTCGTGCTCCGCTTCCGCGCTCTCGCATCCACTCCAGAACTTAGCGCTAACGAAGGCCTCCTGAGGGCTTTATGTACGCCAGTCCAAGTAAAAATAGGGGGGCCCCCATGGGAGAGGGAACTTGTTGTTCCCTCTCCCACCATATATAGAGGGCTGGGGGGGAATAATATTTCCTCCCCCCCCAGCGGGGGGTCGGTCAGGAGCGGGGGCTTCTGACCGGCCTCAGCCCCCCATCAACACCCGGAAGGACAGGGGAAGGTCGCGGTGACCCGACCTTCCCCGAGTTCTGGCAGGATACGTGAGAAGGGAGCGTTACAACTCCCTCCCCAGGAAGGGGCCAAGTTATGGCCATGCCCGAGGGGGAGTGGGATGAATGCCTCAGGCGATACCCTGCTCCCCCCCCCCCTCATTTGGGTCGAAGAAAGTCACCGGCAGGGGTTTTAGTGGGTATACCCAGGGAATTGTCTTCCCTGGGGGACTCCCACATAACCCACGGCTTCTCCCCCGAGGCCCGTAGGTATCCATAAAGGATTTCCCCTGCCTCACCAAAAAAAAGAGGGGGTTGTTATTGCGATAAGGCATTGTTGCTGCCATTAGCGTGACCCTAATCTCTAGGACTGTCACTCCCAATAGTGTGGCCCCCGTTCTTCTAATAACGATTTCTTGGTGTTGTTACGACCTGATTTTTCCCTAAATCAGTTATCGCAGCATTGTTGGTTTCGACACTCCAATAGTTACGAAATCAATAACTCAAATCTAAATTACTAAATCAGGTCATAACCGAAAAGTATAACGAGGCCACCTGAAAATGCAACTGCTGATCCGAAGCTCAGTCAGCAGTTGCATCACAAGAAATGAGGGCACCGATGCCCTTATAACGCGATACGCCGAGCGCATCACGGGCAGTAATCATTGAACAGTAATCATTGAGTAGTGACGTGCGGTCAGTATTTATTAAGCAGCAACGCTAAGCAAATCTGTGTGAAACAGTCTTCCTAAATTAGTGTAACGCGCGATCTTACTGTGTAACATAAAGTGTGTGAATAAAACAGTTAAAATCAAGGAAAGTGTTTCTTTATTTAATCAACGACATCACCACCAAAGGTGGTACCAGTGCCTTTCTCGGCCCAGCAGCCTCGACGGACGACGAACCGCAATCTTGTGCGCAATCTATCCCCGACACAACAACTGGTGTCAGAAGTGGGATCCGTCAAGCCGGAGGCAGCAGCAACGGACCAAGAAGGCCTAGGAAGCTACAAAACAAAGCAAAGGATCGAAATTCGGTAAGGCAGCACATCCCAAGAGGAGCAGCTGAGACCCGAGATCCCCAGAGCAAGAACACCTGGTAGCAGCCGATGAAGCGAAAAAGGAGCAGCGTGCAACCCGACACGGCTCCGACCTACCACAACGGTGACTCGCCGAGAAGCAACATGCGATACGCGTTAATGTAAGTCCTAGAAATTAAGCGACGCATTAAATGTCCGAAAATACACGCGCGCCACCTACACACCGAAACACGTCGTGGCCGTATAGCGATCCGGTCCGACGTTCGATTAGGCCAAGCCCCCTAAGTCCAGTTCGAATAATCGAGGAAGCTGTCCACGATATGCGCGACAACGTACGTCGGAATTTTCGTCACTGTTATTGTCAAAGGTAGCTCGCGGTAGTGTCTGTTTTGTGCTTGCGCGGACTTAGCACAAGACACTACCGTGTCTCTTGATCGTCCGTTTCCTCGAATGGGAATTCGCGCTCTCTTATTATATTCGGGTGAAGCTCTGGCTCCGGCGAGCTCTCGTTCAAATAACAGTTTTGTAAATTCCGACGTACGTTGTCGCGCATATCGTGGACAGCTTCCTCGATTATTCGAACTGGACTTAGGGGGCTTGGCCTAATCGAACGTCGGACCGGATCGCTATACGGCCACGACGTGTTTCGGTGTGTAGGTGGCGCGCGTGTATTTTCGGACATTTAATGCGTCGCTTAATTTCTAGGACTTACATTAACGCGTATCGCATGTTGCTTCTCGGCGAGTCACCGTTGTGGTAGGTCGGAGCCGTGTCGGGTTGCACGCTGCTCCTTTTTCGCTTCATCGGCTGCTACCAGGTGTTCTTGCTCTGGGGATCTCGGGTCTCAGCTGCTCCTCTTGGGATGTGCTGCCTTACCGAATTTCGATCCTTTGCTTTGTTTTGTAGCTTCCTAGGCCTTCTTGGTCCGTTGCTGCTGCCTCCGGCTTGACGGATCCCACTTCTGACACCAGTTGTTGTGTCGGGGATAGATTGCGCACAAGATTGCGGTTCGTCGTCCGTCGAGGCTGCTGGGCCGAGAAAGGCACTGGTACCACCTTTGGTGGTGATGTCGTTGATTAAATAAAGAAACACTTTCCTTGATTTTAACTGTTTTATTCACACACTTTATGTTACACAGTAAGATCGCGCGTTACACTAATTTAGGAAGACTGTTTCACACAGATTTGCTTAGCGTTGCTGCTTAATAAATACTGACCGCACGTCACTACTCAATGATTACTGTTCAATGATTACTGCCCGTGATGCGCTCGGCGTATCGCGTTATAAGGGCATCGGTGCCCTCATTTCTTGTGATGCAACTGCTGACTGAGCTTCGGATCAGCAGTTGCATTTTCAGGTGGCCTCGTTATACTTTTCGGTTATGACCTGATTTAGTAATTTAGATTTGAGTTATTGATTTCGTAACTATTGGAGTGTCGAAACCAACAATGCTGCGATAACTGATTTAGGGAAAAATCAGGTCGTAACAACACCAAGAAATCGTTATTAGAAGAACGGGGGCCACACTATTGGGAGTGACAGTCCTAGAGATTAGGGTCACGCTAATGGCAGCAACAATGCCTTATCGCAATAACAACCCCCTCTTTTTTTTGGTGAGGCAGGGGAAATCCTTTATGGATACCTACGGGCCTCGGGGGAGAAGCCGTGGGTTATGTGGGAGTCCCCCAGGGAAGACAATTCCCTGGGTATACCCACTAAAACCCCTGCCGGTGACTTTCTTCGACCCAAATGAGGGGGGGGGGGAGCAGGGTATCGCCTGAGGCATTCATCCCACTCCCCCTCGGGCATGGCCATAACTTGGCCCCTTCCTGGGGAGGGAGTTGTAACGCTCCCTTCTCACGTATCCTGCCAGAACTCGGGGAAGGTCGGGTCACCGCGACCTTCCCCTGTCCTTCCGGGTGTTGATGGGGGGCTGAGGCCGGTCAGAAGCCCCCGCTCCTGACCGACCCCCCGCTGGGGGGGGAGGAAATATTATTCCCCCCCAGCCCTCTATATATGGTGGGAGAGGGAACAACAAGTTCCCTCTCCCATGGGGGCCCCCCTATTTTTACTTGGACTGGCGTTTTGCCAGCCCTCGGGGGGCCCCCATTATCGTTAAGTTCTTAAGTGGGCAAAGCGGCGACGGGAAATTCTCCTTATCCTCCTTGTGGTTGGAGGATTCCCGCCGCCGGCATCACCATTCCCTCTTTGGGAGGGGGAGAGAGGAGGCACGACCTCCACCTCCCCTCTCCTTATCCATTCTGCCTCCTCCTTCCGCGACATAACCGATTCGCAGAAGGAGCAGACAACCCTCCATTTATCCTCTCCTCCCAGTATTGATTCCACCAATGCTGGGAGGGAGAGGTCGGCGCCAACCACTTCGATCAGGATTCGGCAAGGACTCCTCCGTCCATGCATCACACTCAACGAGAGTGTGATGCGCCGAGTCCTGACCGGCCGCGCAGTGGTGACACCTGGTCATGCACTCCCTGCGTATCTTTTGCAGGTACTCACCGAAGCAACCATGCCCGGTGAGCACTTGCGTCAGGCGGAACGTCAGTCCGCGTCCTCTCCTGCTTACTCACTCGAGTAAGCAGGGCTGAATGGCGTTGATGGTCCATCAGCCCGCCTGGACGCCCTCCAAGGAGGCCTGCCAGGCCTCCAGGACGTCCTGATGGGCTTGCCTTCTAATGTTGGCCACGACCCCTGATCTTAAGCGGGCCCTCCCCAAACCTCCTGGGTCCCTCGTACGCCGGTAAACCTTGGCGTACGAGTTTGCCAGGAGCTCTAATGGGGGAAGGCCCACCAGGGCCGTGGCAGCCACACACGACGTCGTGCAGTAGGCCCGGATAATGCGGATGGCCAGCCAGCGCTGTAGGCGACAAAACATCGTCCTGATACGCCGACTAGCCACCGCCGCTCCGGACCATACCGGTGCCCCATACCGGACACCGACTGCACGACGTTGGCGTAAAGTCTCCTAACTTTAGCATTAGGACCACCAACGTTGGGCAGGAGGAGGCCTAACGCGGCCGCCATCCTGTCCGCTCTGGGAATTGTCCGAGCAAAATGCTCCTCGAATCCCCAGAGCCCATCCAGGGTGAGGCCTAGGTATTTCATATGAGGCCCCACCCAAACACGGACTTCCCTCACCCAGATTTGGATGGGGAAAGGCTGCCCCCTTTCCTTACTGTGAAAGAAAACTGCTTCAGTTCTGAGAGGCAACCTCCAGTTCCATTGCACTAATAAAGCGCACGACCGCGCGGACAGCGGCATTGGCGCCGTCACGCGCTTCCGTCCAGTTCCTCCCCCTGGATATCACCAAAGTGTCGTTTGCATAACATAGCAGACGACTATCCAGGGGGAGGGTCGTGCGGAGCACCCTGTCATATGCGAGGTTCCATAGGAGTCCAAGAACGGACCCCTGCGGAACTCCGCAATAGACCGGCCTACATACTGCCAGCTCCAATTGGTTCGTATATTGGAGCTGCCTGTCGTGGAAGTAATCGGTGATCACCTCCTTGAGGTAAAGGGGGAAGCCATGATAATCCATCCCCCACCCATTCCCAGGGCAGGGTATTAAAGGCGTTGACGATGTCAAGCAACACCGCCAACGCCACATCCCCCTCCCCCGTAATTCGGTCCGAGAGGGCCTTGAGCCGCATGACAGCGTCGACTGTCGAACGGCCCTCCCGGAATCCAAACTGGTCCTCGCTTAAATTAGGACCCTTTCGCGACAGGTGCTGGACGAGGCGGCTTGCAATAATTCTCTCAAAGAATTTTCCTACCTCGTCCAGCAAGTAGATCGGCCTGTAGGCCGAGGACTGCTCCGCCGACTTCCCCTCCTTGCGGAGAAGAACCAGTTTGGCCTTCTTCCACTCGGAGGGGAAGATGCCCGTCCTGAGACACGTATCGAATAAGCGTCTCAGGCGGGTATCGCAATAACAATCCCTTGGATATCGTTATGTATAATATAAATCGTTATGTATAATTTGTAAGGATTTAGACTCAGAGCAGAGCAGAGATCCAACTTCGATCAGAATTATAAAGACTATCACAATTTATTAAAAAAAGAAAAGAAAGAATAAAAGATACTACGTAAAATTATGAAGGAAGTGCGACTATGGTTCTTACTTTGGAGTAAATTCGTAAAGGAAAACTCGAGGAGGACCCGGAAAAACTAGAAAAAAATTATGCGAGCCTTGTTCTGAACTTGTGCTTGAACTCTTGAACTGTGTTGACTTGAACCGACTGACTGAGTTGTTTGAAAAACTGAGAGTGACTGCTTTTTGGCAGTTCCTTTTATATCCTAATAGATGTCTTTCTCAAGAACCAATCAACACTCTTCAAGTTCGACAGAACTTATACTTGCACTTACTTACTTAAGATAAGAAAAAGGGGAGCAGAACTCTGCGTAAGCCCCACTCCTGACTCTACGGAGTCTCGACTTAATTCTAAAAGTTTAAACTATATATTTATAATAAAAATTTGATTGGTTTTTCTAGGCTATGTTTATCCTTATGCGAGGGAAGTCTATCATGTTTTTGAAACGTTGTTCTATCTTTTCTAGATCTTAAGATATTTCGACAAGTATTATTTTAATGTGACTTTAATGATTTACTCGTCCTCGCATTCAGGAAGATTTCTATCCTATTGCTAAAATTACTTACAATTAGTCATTATAAAGGCATGCATATAACTTACTTTACGAAAGAGTTTCCTGAAAGAAAAAAAAAGGGAATTCAATTTCCTTATTCGAGAATGATCGGAACGGTTTGGTCGTAACAATCGTAGTCTAAAGCATCAATGGTGCCATATCTTATCGAGCGGAATCCGTTAGTGTACGGTGTGATAGCCCACTACCCGATAGCACACGACAAATTTAATGTTATTCCCGATAGCCCACAACTCTTTAGCACACATCCCACATCAAGTAAATCGAGTATTTTTCCGATAGCACACGAAATAAAAAATGTATCATCCCGATAGCGCACAATAAAAATGCACGCGCGCGTGTACACGCACGCACGCACCGAAGGGGGAGTGCGGGAAGCCTTCAGCCCCACACCCGCACCTCCCCTCGCCATGTGGAACTCGTTTTGCGTGGAAAGTCGATTTACTTGGTGTGTTATCGGAATGATAAATTTTTAATTTCGTGCGCTAACGGGAAAATACTCGATTTACTTGGTGTGCTATCGGAATGTGTGCTAAAGAGTTGTGGGTTATCAGGAATAACGTTAAATTTGTCGTATGTTATCGGATAGTGGGCTATCGTACCGCGCGCTAACGGGACCCTTCCATCTTATCTTAAGAATGGTTGAGCGTATGAACATCTATATCGGTGAATAAGACCCTCTGGAATGCTTGAAAAGGAAAATTTAGATGAATTCTTTTGTAAAGGCAGAATATATATAGTATCAAGAAGGATGTCATTACAAAACTATTTGTATACCCAGAAAACACGCATCTCAGAATGAAAACTTTAAGAGAACTTTTTAAAGAAAACATTTAGTTATCTTGAAATGATATCCAGATGATATCTCATAATCATCATTTGCTAGAGGCATCTATTAAGAGAACTCTTTAAGATATCCTATTTTAGAGATTTCTTAAAATTGTTATCTTTTTGATATAATGCTAAATGATATCAGTTTGATCTCTCATGAAAGATATCATTATGTTGTATATTTTCTGAAGTTCAATTATTCACAATTTTTAGGTTAGATCCGTTTCTTGAAAATGTTATCTTTGCGATATCTTCGCAAAGACATCAAATAAATTTCTTATGCTAGAGATCTATTTGATATCATTTAAGAAGATATCATAAAAATAACATTTTCAAGAAATGGACCTAACCTATAAAATATTTTATATGTTTACTAATGCTCTAATGCAATTATTGCTAATAGTAGATTAATAAACACACAACAAACATTTTTTATTAAAGTGTTTAATAAGTGCAGGATAGTTGGTTACTTAATTAATAAAGTGATTTAGTATAAGTTCGATATAATAAAAAAAAAAAAAAAAATATATATATATATATATATATATATATATCTCAACGGTGTACGTGTACGTTTCGCAGAGTAAGTTAGTAAAACATTAATTGTAATAATATTATAGTAAATCTATTATTATTAGACATAATAAAATATCAAATGAAGGGAGACTAGTTGACGTCAAGCTGGCATATATAATTGGTGAGCTACGAGCCGACTTGGTTTGTCAGACTTACACCGCAGTGATTCACCAATTTTTTTGAAATCTAAATTCGATTTCCATTTAGGGATAAATAGATCTAAACTTATAAGATGAAGAATTTATTGCGAAAAATATTACCTCAGCCAGGATTCGAACCTGGAACTCCCTCATTCCGTGCGGGTGTCATTATATATGCCAGCTTGACGTCAACTAGTCTCCCTTCATTTGAGTTTTAATTTCTACTGGCAAAGAAAATGATCGTACGATATAGTTATAATAAAATATCTATTAGATTATATAAAAAAATACTTTTATATTATATATTAGAGACTGGCAAACTTTTAGAGTTGCCAAACAACAAAATATCTCGCATATTAATAATCTACACATAATTAATATATATTTATATATTCAGATGTCTGAACGAAAACCATTTAAACAGTTATCTAAAAGCCAAAGAAATCGGAGACTTCATAAAATCTGCAGTGCAATTTGTAGTACTTCAAATCAAGGAAATGTTAATAAATCTACGTATTCATCACAAGAATATTTATCACAAGAAAATTCGGTTGAAACAGAAGTTTGTGATGACAGAAATGAATATCATATGCATGAAATTTTACCTGATAAAATGGACACTGAATTATATTCAAACAAGTTGATGGATTATACAAAAGAAACAGAATTAAATTTTAAAAAAGAATTAATGCAATGGGTATGTCGATTTAACATAAGTCACAAAGCAACAGGAGCTTTATTAAAAAGTTTACAAAATGTTAAAAGTATTGGTGAATTACATGATCTTCCATTGGATGCACGTACACTTATGCATACACCAAAAAATGTTATGTTACGCAATGTATGGCCAGGTCAATATTTTCATTATGGCTTACAGAACGCTTTAATTGATCAGTTGAGAGCTTTGGATATATATACAGTATCTCCTAATATTCAAATAAATATTAATATAGATGGATTACCATTGTCGAAAAGTTCTAAAAGTCAATTATATCCAATATTAGGTCAAATTTATCCAGTAATTGCTGAACCATTTATTATTGGTGCTTATCATGGATATAATAAGCCAGATTGTTCTAATATACTTCTTCAAAATTTTATTGAAGAATATAAAACATTGCATGATGAGGGTTTCCAATTTGATGGAAATTTACAATTTAAAGTAACAATTAGAGCGGTCATTTGTGATACACCAGCTCGATCTTTTGTAACATGTACAAAAGGATTTAATGGTTACTTTGGCTGTTCAAAATGCATACAACGAGGTAAACACATTTCTAATAGAATGTTATTTCTTAATCTTTCTCAATGCAGAATTAAGAACTGATGAAAACTTTGTTGAAAGAAAAAATGAAGATCATCACATTGGAACATGTATTTTTGAACAAGTTAATTTAGGAATGGTCAGTCAATTTCCACTCGATTATATGCATCTTGTTTGCCTTGGTGTCGTAAAAAAAATGTTACTACTTTTTATCAAAGGACAGTTTAAGCCTGTTAAGTTTAGTGCAAATATGATACAACAAATATCTGCCAATTTAAATCATATTTCAAAAAAAGTGGATTCCGTCAGAATTTGCACGAAAAACACGCAGTTTGAATGAAATCGATCGATGGAAAGCTACTGAGTTACGGTTATTTTTATTATATGTAGGTCCTGTGGTATTACAAAATTATTTATCTGATAAGTATATGATACATTTTAATGCATTGCATTGTGCAATTAGAATCTTGTATCATGAAAAAGATTGTATTATCAATAATGAATATGCAAAAGATTTATTAATTTATTTTGTAAAAACATGCCAACATCTGTATGGAGAAGAATTTATAATTTATAATGTTCACAACTTAATCCATTTACCTAATGATGTTGCAAAATTTGGCAATTTAGATTCCTTCAGTAGTTTTCCTTTCGAAAGTTTCTTATTTAGTATAAAGAAACAATTTAAAAAAAGTGATAAACCATTACAGCAATTGTTTAATAGAATTGTTGAACGGGCTAATTGCAATTTCTATAAAAAAATAGACACAATTTCAAAACTACAAGTGAAAAATTTTAATGCCAAAAAGTCTGCGAAACAGGAATGGATTCATACGACACAATTGTTTATAAGGATTTCACACTTTCAGTCAAGAAAGTTAATGATAGATTTTGCTATTTAAAAAATAATATTTTATTGATAACAAATATTTGCATTTGTAATAACAACACAATTTTAAAAGGAAAAACATTATTAAATTCAGTTGAGCTTGACCATTATCCTATAAGTTCATTACAGTTCAACATTGTTGTAGGAAATACATGGTCAAATATACAAACTTTTAATTCTGATGATGTTTGTACAAAAGCTGTATGTATTCCACATGGAAGATCATATTGTTTTTTACCTCTTATACATACCGCAGTATAAAAAATGTAACTTTTGTATAAATATATTTACATATATATTAAAAATAAAAAATATTTTGTAATATTTATTATAAATGTTATCGTAAATGCATGATATTAATTAGTAATAAATATTTCATTGTCTTACTTGAACGCTTTACATATTTTTGTTTTTTTATTATCAAATATAATTTTTTCAACTTCATAAGTCTTGTTTTAAAAATTCTATTTCAATAAAACCATTTCTTCAATAAAGCTTCTTCGAATTTGTCTAAATAGATTTCTTTTTTTTGTTAACAAAAAAATACATGAATTAGTATTTTAATATGTACTTAATATTTGTTATTATATTTATAAATATCCAGTAAATATGTTGTAAATATAATAACAAATATTAAGTACATATTAAAATATACTAATTAATTCATTTCTTTATTAACAGAAAGGTAGAAATCTGTTTAGACAAATATGAAGAAGTTTTATTGAAGAAGCGTTTTTATATTGAAATAGAATTTTTAATAAGGCTTTATGAAGTTGAAAAAATAATGGATCTCGATCAGTTAGTAATCTCAATTGTTCTAACTGTTGTCTAACATCGGGGTTGACTATCATCCTGATTCAATTCGTCTGTAACTAAGCGTTCCTTTGATTGTTCCTATACAATGTTTGAGCGTACCTATATATATTTGACTATTTTACCAAGTGTAGGATAAAAGACACCTTGATTCTTTCCGTAACTAAAACAATAAACAGATACAATGCACACAATGTAATACTATATCTAAGATTCTGCAAATTACAAAACAAATACTTACTTGGTTAAAGGTTCGCTTAATATAAAGAACTTATTAAGACTTCCTGCTTTAAATCCATGACCAGTGTTCTGCTTTAAGCTTCTTGAAATCTTGCTGCAAGACACAACTGTGCCATTCATAGTATATATATATTTAACTTTAATGTCGAATTTGAGTTTCCTCTCACTCGGAATTACCATTGGATTGCAGTCTGCAGTCCAATCTATGTGTAAAAGTAAAAATATAAACTAAAAAGTGTGTAAAGAGAAGAAAAATTAGAATCCGTACAAAAGCTTTTGGACGGATCAGTTTCGAAAAAATTTTAAAGGAGCTCTAACATACTTTTATGGCATGATAGTGGTATCACAATTAAGTCGAGAAATTCCATTTGCGATAAAAAGGTATCGATTTTTCATGCCGAAATATGCTTGCGTGGAAAACGACGGACTCTAACCTTGGTTCGAGTCTGTAAAACTTGGTCCGAGTCCGAGCTCTCAATCCGAGAAACGTAACCATTATCGCCTTTCAGTAAAAAGCAAGTTGATTCTTCTTCTTCTTCGATTTAAGATGGCACCGAACGTGGTAGTCACGCTTATAAAGTTGATTGACTACTACACGTTTCTCGAACTCTGTAACAGTGTAACATATACGAGGCTTTGGCCATGTTCCAAAATTCACTGCAAGTACTGAGAATCTAAAATATATGTGACGCGAACTATAGTTTTTCAGTACTGGCAGTGAATTTTGGAACACGGCCTTTATACGTTTTTATGTTCTTAATAACGACAGAGCTGATAAATTTTGTGATATTTTGTGTGATATTTCATTGTCAATCAATTGGTAAGTATTATGTATATTATTCAAAAACGTGTTTTTAATACTTTGTGACAAATTTTGCTAACAATTATTAATTTTACCTTAATATGGAAAATATATTTTTAGATTTGACGATTTTAACCTAGAAATTGTACTGGAACATTGCTCTTGAATATTTATTGCTCTTAAATTAATACAACATAAATTAGTGCAACATAAATAATGAGATAAAGATAAATTAAACTAAATAATTTATAATTAACAAATTAATTTAAGTACTACTTACACATAAAACATTTAATTTTAACTCTACGATACCGGCTTCTTGGCTCATCTTGAAATCTCAAAACTTCAAATGGCCTCCTAAAAATAAAGATGCTACAAAAGAAAGTAAAAAGGGATCGCAGCCTCAAGAAAATTGGATAACAATTCCATACACCAAATTGTTAGGACCTTTCGGTATGTAACTGCCTGCATGCAGCAGAGAAAGTAGCAGTACTGTTGTAAAATTTGTGAATCTAGGTTTACATTCCAAAATGTTATTCTGTTCAAGGAAAATTTTACTCAAAATATATAGTACACGTAATGTATACTATAAAATTTTTCTGAGAGAACGTAATTGATATATGTATGCTCTATTGCTCTTAGATCAGCCAAGATTAAGAACATAAACGAATTTTATAACGATTGTGCTGCTACTTTTTCTGTTACATACAGCCATTGATAAAGATTTCTTTTTAATATCAGGAGACGCGGTAGCGTCTCCGGCCATGTTCAAAATTTTGGACGCTACTAGTCTCTTATCCAGAAAGTTTAGAATCGATTTTTTGGGGTACAGAACTATTAAAATATAAAAAATTTTGAAGTGCATGTAGCATATTCTGAAAGGTGGCATCGCCACGAGTAAGTTAAGCCAAAAAAAAAAAAAAATTGGTCAAGCCGTTCTGGATATACAAACGGTCAAAAAGTGATGTTTTTCATGAAAAATTGTTCTCTGTCCGCAGTCATGTATGTACTTCTCTTCTCTCTTACCTTTCACTCACACCTCCCCCAACTTCCACTCACCCTCCCCTCCCCTCATTTCCCTTTCTCACCACGCCCCCCCTTCCTCCCCTCCCCTCTCTATTTTTTCATTTTTTTCGCTTTTCTTACACTTTTTCATCATCTTTCACCCCCTCTCACTCTTTCACACCCTTTCTGGTGTATTTACCATTTATTAAAAATTTTCAAAAACCACCCCTTGATGGTGAAATTTAATATCTCAAAAACGGTACATCGCAAAAATACGGGGCCTGTGTTATTAATTAAGGTTTCTTCTGGGGTTAATTTACCATTCATAAAAAATTTTCAAAAACCACCTCTTGGGGGTGAAATTTAATGTCTCGGAAACAGTGTTTTGCGTTGCAAAAATATGAGACTTGTGCCGTTAATTAAGGTTTTTTATGGGGTCAATTTATCATTTATTAAAAATTTTCAAAAACCACCCCTTGAAGGTGAAATTTAATGTCTTGTAAACGGTGCATCGCAAAAATACGGGACCTGTGTCGTTAATTAAGGTTTCTTATGGGATAGATTTATAGTTATCTTTAAAGAAAAATACGTAATTGCATATTGCAAATAGCATAACTTTTTTTAAATTTTGCGTTTTTTTTGCATCAATTGATTCATATATCTGTACTCTAAAAAGTAGGTGATATCCCAAAAAATATCATAAATGAAAAGGTCAAGCCATGTTCAAAAATAGAAAACCCTCAAGAATTTGAATTTTTACAAATTTAAATGATTATCTAATAATATATTACCATGAAAAGTAACTGATATATTATACAAGGTGCAAATTCAAAATGAACATACATACATAAGGTGTATATAAGTAAAATTGATTAAAATTTGACTCTAAGTGAAAGTACATAAGTGATATGTTATTCTTAGTGCACAAAATATAAAAGTCGTTTATTGAAGTTTGATTTGAAATTTATACAAACCTGGACAATGAAAAATAGTTGCTTGTAATTCCAGAGTACTAATTTGTTAATTACTCGGAAAAAGAACATGGCGGCCTGCTCTCAAAAAACTTTCGATGGATGGAATAAATAATTAAAATGAAAAAGTTATGAAAATGGTTTAGATTAAAAATCTCCAACCTTTCTGTAGTAAAATTTCGAATTTTCGTATCAATTTCCGATTTTGAATTTGTTATCTCCAACTTTTCTGTAGTAAAATTTCGAATTTTCGTATCAATTTCCGATTTTGAATTTGTTATGCCATATTTTCAGCGAGTAATTTATTGATCAAAAAGTGTTGTATTGTTTGAAACGGGTAAATATTAAATAAACCCAAAATTCATAAGTAAAAAAGTTCTCATGTCAAGTACAAAGAAGCTATACGCTTAAAAAGATTAGTGATTATCTGACGTAACATACAACTATAAAAAATCAGATATTAATTATTCAAGATACAAGTGCGAAATAAATATCGTTAAAATATAGATACAAAATTTACCACAATTTGACTCTGAAAAGTAAGTGACATGCTTCTTAAAGTGCATATATAAAATTTAACAGTATTTTGATAATGATTAATTTAAATATTTGCATTATCTCTCTTTCTTTCTCTCTGGGCAGGGTGACATATGTGATTGATATTTAACAGTACTACTAACTTATTGAATAGTCAGAGACAAGTTGTGTCGGATGAATCGGAATGTAAGTATTATTATTCTTGGATACTGAGAAACGCATCGAAGTTTTTTGAGAGCAGGCCGCCATGTTCTTTTTCCGAGTAATTAACAAATTAGTACTCTGGAATTACAAGCAACTATTTTTCATTGTCCAGGTTTGTATAAATTTCAAATCAAACTTCAATAAACGACTTTTATATTTTGTGCACTAAGAATAACATATCACTTATGTACTTTCACTTAGAGTCAAATTTTAATCAATTTTACTTATATACACCTTATGTATGTATGTTCATTTTGAATTTGCACCTTGTATAATATATCAGTTACTTTTCATGGTAATATATTATTAGATAATCATTTAAATTTGTAAAAATTCAACAAATTCTTGAGGGTTTTCTATTTTTGAACATGGACCTTTTCATTTATGATATTTTTTGGGATATACAGGGTGTCCCATGTAACCTGACAAATCGAAATAACTAAAAAAATACGCATTGGACGACATAATATCTAAAATAAAAGTTGTTCCTGTCGAAGAGCGTCGTCGAATGATACCAAAATTGACCCTGCCCCCGCTCCCCTGGGGGTAGGGTGGGGGGCAACTTTTAAATCTCAAACGGGAACCCCCATTTTTTATTGCAGATTCGGATTTTCCATAAAAAAATAAGTAAGTTTTATTCGAAACATTTTTTTTGATTCGTGACAGATGGCGCTGTAAACAATGAAATAGAAAGATAGTGGGGGTAACGAAAGATTGAGACTGGGCATTGGATAACAATTTTAAGAAAATTTTAGTAATTTTTATAACAATTTTTGAGGAAAGTACTTAACGAAAAGTGAGAGGCGAGGGGACTCACCGAAAACAAGCACCCCGAAGGTGAGAGGCGAGGGGACTCACCAAAAACAAGCACCCCGAAGGTGAGAGGCGAGGGGACTCACCGAAAACAAGCACCCCAAAGGTGAGAGGCGAGGGGACTCACCGAAAACAAGCACCCCGAAGGTGAGAGGCAAGGGGACTCACCAAAAACAAGCACCCCAAAAGTGAGAGGCGAGGGGACTCACCGAAAACAAGCACCCCGAAGGTGAGAGGCGAGGGGACTCACCGAAAACAAGCACCCCGAAAGTGAGAGGCGAGGGGACTCACCGAAAACAAGCACCCCGAAGGTGAGAGGCAAGGGGACTCACCGAAAACAAGTACCCCGAAGGTGAGAGGCGAGAGGAGTTTGATTCGTTAGGTACTTTCCTCACACACACACAAAAATTGTTATAAAAATTACTAAAATTTTCTTAAAAATTGTTATCCAATGCCCAGTCTCAATCTTTCGTTACCCCCACTATCTTTCTATTTCATCGTTTACAGCGCCATCTGTCACGAATCAAAAAAAATGTTTCGAATAAAACTTACTTATTTTTTTATGGAGAATCCGAATCTGCAATAAAAAATGGGGGTTCCCGTTTGAGATTTAAAAGTTGCCCCCCACCCTACCCCCAGGGGAGCGGGGGCAGGGTCAATTTTGGTATCATTCGACGACGCTCTTCGACAGGAACAACTTTTATTTTGGATATTATGTCGTCCAATGCGTATTTTTTTAGTTATTTCGATTTGTCAGGTTACATGGGACACCCTGTATATATATATATACAATTTATAAAAACTAAATCTTTATTTTACATTTGATATAAAGATACTTACGAGGAAGCTAGAAAAGTAGAGATGAATACTTTAGATATTTCCACCAACGATGAAGAGACACTTGCGGAAGTAACACAAAAAAAAATAATGAGGTTTTACAAAAACGTGTGATTCAAAAACCACCTCGTTTTCTTTCTTCTTCTTCTACTTCTTCTTCTGAGCAAGAAGAAGAAGAAACAAAGACAAAGAAAAAAAATATTGCAACACATTCAACGAACCAAGCGAATAAAAATTCAGATGAGATAGCAGAAAGTTCATGTATGTATTTTTTTCTTTTTAAAAACTATATATATATTTTTGTGATAATAATAAATTAATATATTACCCGTTAGGTAATTATAAGCCTCCGACAAATTATAAACCATTAAATTATGTAGAAGTTTCTTCATATGCAGTGTTGAAAGACTCACGGAATAAAAATGGTAATGTATATTTTATATAATATATAGGAAAAAATTAAATATTTCTTCTTTCATTTATATAAGAATTTTTGTATATTATTAGGTTGCACTGAGGAACAGAGTTGTGAAAAAAACTCATCATTTTCTGGTAGTCTTCCTGGAGTCATCGAAAAAGATGTTTGTTTTGATATATCGCCTGATTTACTTACACACGAAGGTATAAAGTTTTTCTAATAATAATTTATCTTTAATGTGTTATAAAATAAAAAATAAAAACAAGATCGTGTTGAAATTCAAATAAAATTTTTAATTAAAGATTTTATTTTAATTTCAAGACGATCTTGTTTTTATTTTTTATTTTTTCAATTTTACTGTTATATTCAGTTCATGACCTTTATTTTATATTATTTGTTGGTACTTGCATTGTATACCTAATGTTTTAATTTTCGCGAGCTCATCCGTATATTTATAATGAATATTTGTTTTATTAATAATTTAAAATTATTTATAAAATATAATAATCTTTAAATTAATAATCTTAATATATCTAATTTTTGTTAATCTAATTTTTGTTATATCTTATTTTACACAATTTTATTACAGATCCTTTAAGGGGTAACGCCACTCTAGAATTTTCAAAAAATCGATTTTTTTTTTTTCGTTTAAATGATGCCTTAGAGTCTTAAAAATAATGTACACTTGGTCCCGTAGCGCGGAAGGAATTTTAAGTACCTGTTTTTAAACCGAAACTGCCGCTCTATGGCACGTCGATCAATAGTAACTTAAAACTTTAAACGCGTTTTTCTCGAAACAATGTTTTTCAAGTTGGCCGGAAACATAACTCGAAAAGTTTTTGACCGATTCATTTCAAATTTGCACAGTAGCATTGTTATTAGATTCTGCAGGGACTGACGTAGGGGTTTTTTGATATTTTGTCAACTTCTCTTGTTATAAATAATTTACGGTGAAATTTTTTACCGAAAAATGGACTTTTTTTTTCAAATAAGCACTACTTATTCAAAATTCAATATTTTCAAAATCCCCTACGTCAGTCTCTAGCCAATTATATATAGTTTTTAAAAAATTTTGGTTTTTTGTTCTAGATTAAAAATTGTGGGAGTAACCTTTCCGGCCGTGAAGCCTCTTCGGCGAAAAGAGGCCTCGAGTTTTTTATAATATAGCCGCCATTTTGTTTCCAAATATTAATAAACAAATTTTTTTATATACTTCGAAACATGTATAATAAACTCCTATAAATAGATTTCTTATTTTCTTTATTGCATCTCCGTTAAAAATTATCAAAGAAACATCTTTTTTTCGAGCTCTAGAGTGGCGTTACCCCTTAAGCACCGCGGAAACTAAATCAACATCAACGAAAGCAATTATAAAAAGTGTTGTTCCAACAAGTGAGTGCTATTTTACGTAAAATATAAAATTGTACTTTTTGTTGTACGTATATATACGTTCTATAATATTTTATTTCTATAATATTTGATTTTATAATAAATTTTCTTCTTAAATCTTATTTTAAACAGATATATCATTACGTAGTGGAATTTTACAAAAAGAAAGAAATGAAAAAAAAGAAAAAAATGGGACTAATCAATCAAATTGTGAAAATACTGTCCAAAAAAATGATCGAGTTCAACTAAATTATCGAAATACAGATAATGAACAAAACAGTCACGAAATGCAGACAGCAGAAAATACAGGCCAGAAGCAAATCATCAGAGTAGACAATCATCAAGAATGTTGTAGTAAGTTTCAATAAAATAAAAATCTACTTATATTTTTGTGATAAAACTAAAACTAAAAATTAATTTCATATAAATCTTTTTTATATAGAACAGTATTTTTCTTTAAATTTATTTTTATTATTGTGATGTGTCACTTATATATTTTTAAAATTATTATTATTCCCAATAATAAATTGATCCAAACAATTTTTCTAACAATTGAACTCACTATACTTATATTGCAATCTTTTCTAAACAGGAGTTTGTCGGAACGACATTAAAACAATTTTGAGGACAGTGGTAGGAATACGTCAAATACTTTTGGGTTCCAATCCATACCAGCAGTTACAAGAGGAAAATAATATTAATTTGGATTTGCCGATTTTCAACATAAAAGCATTAAATGAATTTAATAAAAAATTATGCGAAGATTCTGCTACTCGATCGCAATATGTAAGTATTATTTATTAATTGAAACATATTAAAGTTAAATATAAATTAAATGTAAATTTAAAATTAAATATAAATATTTTTTAATCACAAAATATATGTGCAATATGATAAAAATATCTAAAAAAATAGAAAAGAATTGTATTGTGTAATATAACAAGAATGTGTATTTTGAAATGAATTGAAAATATTCTATATATTCTACATATATTCTATTAACAAAGATATAAAATGTTTTAAATTATACTATTTATTCTATTGTCTATTTTTCTAATTTGTTTCATGTGCACATGAACTTTTTTTTATATTTGAAAACATAAAACCCAAGTTTTTAACAATTCTGCAAATTCGTTATTCTATGAAATGTTTTTTAATTTTGTACAAAAAAAGTGACAGTAATAATGTATGGTAAAACTATTAACAGTAAAACTAATGTTTGGAAAATTTAAAATTTTATTGCTTTAATGCTGCTGTTTATGTACTACTTTAAAAATCAATTATAATTTTATGTCATAATATATGTTGTTATTATAATATGTAATTATTATCTTAATAGTTTCGAAAATTTTGAAATATTTTTCTTACTATTATATTTAATATTATTAAGCTGGCATATTTATAAATAAGAATTACTAAAAATTAATATAATTACTGTATTTCCGCAGAAATTATTTTTCTTTAGATTCTTTCATTTCAAATTTTAGTACGTAAAGTACAAAATACAATATTTTATATTTTTACAGCAAAAAATGATTCGGACAATAGGAGATATAACCCCACATAAACATGCACGAAACGCTATGCGATTAACAATAGCTGATACGTTAGCTTACCGAATGACTTGGACTAGTAAAAAAAATAAGATTGAAACTCAGAGCATGAAATTCATTAATCTCATTATTGGTATATATATTTCATTTTTTTATTTCTTTTTCTAGAAATATGTCAAAATTAAACTAATTTTTTGTTTACACTCCATTTTTACAATCAATGTCAATTTTCTACAATTGTAGTTTATATTCTATTTAAATGCACATTTCATTTATGAAAATAAGAAAAAACTTTTATAATTCCATTAGAAGAAAAATATAGCTTGACATATTTTTATTTATATATATTCCTTTAATATTTTTGTATATTATTATTTTATCAAAGTACAATGGCTGTATATATGTTCCAAAATTCACTGCCAGCACTGAAAATCTGTAATTTACATTATATGTGCACTGTATTTTCAACACTGATAGTGAATTTTGGAACACAGCCAATGTTTATAGTAATTTATAAATATGTTTTATCAAGTTTTATATTTATGCTCTGTATGACTAATAAATCGATATATTTTAGTAATTTGCTTCCCATTAGAGTAAAATTCCAGGTAACAAGCATGTCATTTTGACATCAAATAACGCAATTTTGATATGTTAAATGACATTATTCTGACGTCAAATGACGTGCATTTTCAACCTGAGATATTAAAATAAAATGATAAATTAGTAGAAACATTGATGATTACAGTTTGACTGCAACTATGAACCGTTATTTGTGTTCTCATTAAACTCATGTTTTGCAAGCACAAATCTGCAGAATACATAACAACAATTCTGTTTAGCTATACTCTGCGCTAATCTTTTTCTTTCTTTTGCAATAAAAATCTATGAGTTTGTTCGCGCCGCAATGCCCCAACATGCTCCTATTCGCTCCAATACGGTCCAATCTATAGTATACGTAACGTAATACTATAGTTTGGAGCATATTGGAGCGAGTAGGAGCATATTGGGGCATTCGACGTGAACAAACCTTAGGCCTAAAGCCCGTATCAGACTACGCATTGAAAATTGAGATTGAAGATTAAACATTGAAATTTGACCAATCTGGACAAAGAAATTTTAGTTTCTTTTGTTTTGATTTGCCAAAGTTCAATCTTTAATCTTTAATCTTCAATTTTTAATACGTAATCTGATACGGGCTTAAGAATAACAGAAATGAATATAGTGCGAAGGATTTAGTTATACAGAACAGATCCATAATTTAACAAAACGTCTGCTTTCTGCTAAAATTTTCACAATCAAATTGTTAAAATATTAATTTTTTTCAGAAACTCTGGTTGCTGACCGAGAAATTTCCATCTCTGACGTGCAAAAGGTACTGAAGTCATGGTTGCAACATGCCGGCGATCGGATAAAACAGGAACAAAAAGAAGAAATACAAAATGATTTAATGGAGTAAATTGAAACTTTTCAAGAAGGGAGTAAATTTTCAATTTACTCCATTAAATCATTTGACTTCTCCTGCTATAAATTGAGTAAATTGAAAAATTACTCCATTAAATCATTTTGTATTTCTTCAATGCCTAATTCTCGATTGATGCATCAATAGATAATTAAAACTAATTAACATTTGAGAGAGATAATTATTATATATCTACTTTACATCTGTAAATGTTAAGAGGAAAGAGAACTTTTTTATTTCTTTTATTTTTTTATATATTCAGAAAGAAAACTTGTAAAATTTCTCTCAAATCACTAATCTTTGATGCGAAGTATTTCATTTTTTGTTAAATCGCGCTAAAAAGACAAGCACCAAAGAATTAATTTAGAAATTATTTCATGAATAATTTTAATAATTTTTATATTTATTTTATCTTTCTATACATATTACTTAAAACATTCAAATTATCGAAATTTATGCGTTTATTCCACGAATTTAATTAAAAATCTGATTTTGTACAGTAAATTTTTAATTTACTCCATGAAATCACATTTTGTATTTTTTTAGTAAAAATTTTAATAATATATAATATTATATCTATATAATATATATATGTACGTATGCAGGATTATATAATTGTGCAATAATAAAAATACATTTTCACAACGTCTATATTAATAGTTAATTATTTATTCCTTTTAAGAAACATTTATAGTATTATCTTTTAAGTATCAGAAATAGGAAATAAATAAGTTAACATATGTCTGATTTCTTTTAGATAGCATAAATGAGAATTCTATATGTTGACATAAATAAGAACTCTATATGTTGACATAATGTAGATATTTCAAAGACGTCCAATTTAAGAAATCTTTTTGATATCATTTTTGTGATATCTTTCTGTTCTCAAAAAAATGGCGCATTAGATAACATCCTGATAGCTTTATGTTATCTTTCGGAAGCCTCTTTAAGTTATCAGATTCAGAATTATGATATCTTTTTTATAACATTTTGTTTTCTGGGTACACTCATCCGCAAAAAAAACGGGCCACTAAATTTTAACAAAATTTGTTAACATCTTTCAATGGCGACAACTCATCGAAAAATCATCGTATTCAGATGAAATAAAGCTTAAAGCTTGAACATTTCTCTTGAAATTCCAACAAACAAAAATTGAATTACAACAAAATTGACAAAATGGCAGACATTGAAGGTAGATATGAAAAAATGGGAAAAAAAAAATTTTTTTTAAACTATTGCATGGCTCAGAAGAGTTGACTGATTGATATCAAAACGTATGCGTTTTAAAGCTCATTCATTTCCAAACAAATCCATATTTTTAAAATTTTTCTACGACCTTTTTTGAAAAAGTTATAGCGTTTTGAACAAAATGTTACAAAATGAATAACACTTTTTGTAAAATCTGCAATTGCGTGCGTGTACATATGCATGCATGTGTCCTGCTCTTGGCGTTACCCAGGATCACCGGCGTGGCATATTTTCCTCCGCAAGTTTCCGCCGAATAGTGTCGTCGCTCACCTCCACTCCAAATTGTTTTTTATTTCTATTAATGTTACACCTGTTTCTTAATGCTGACACAACAATATATTAGTCATCTTGTGCCGTGGTACATCTTGGACGACCAGGTCTTCGATTATAACCACCAGTTTCCACATATCTGTTGTAAACTCGCTGTACAGTTGTACGAGGAACGTTTAAAAAATTTGCAACATAACGTTGACTCCTTCCATCATTAATCAGCGCTACAACCTGTGCAACTGTTGCAGAATCTAACATTGTCGCGAAAATATTCATGAATGAAAAAACAATACAGATTCCCTGAACTTTTCTATGCATGCATGTGTCCTGCTCTTGGCGTTACCCAGGATCAACGGCGTGGCATATTTTCCTCCGCAAGTTTCCGCCGAATAGTGTCGGTAGGAGTGAACATTGATGAGATACGCTCGATGAGAGATGTTCACTCCGTAAAAAAGTTTCATTTTACAAAAAGTGTTATTCATTTTGTAACATTTTGTTCAAAACACTATAACTTTTTCAAAAAAGGTCGTAGAAAAATTTTAAAAATATGGATTTGTTTGGAAATGAATGAGCTTTAAAACGCATACGTTTTGATATCAATCAGTCAACTCTTCTGAGCCATGCAATAGTTTAAAAAAAAATTTTTTTCCCCATTTTTCCATGTCTACCTTCAATGTCTGCCATTTTGTCAATTTTGTTGTAATTCAATTTTTGTTTATTGGAATTTCAAGAGAAATGTTCAAGCTTTAATTTAAGCTTTATTTCATCTGAATACGATGATTTTTCGATGAGTTGTCGCCATTGAAAGATGTTAAAAAATTTTGTTAAAATTTAGTGGCCCGTTTTTTTTGCGGGTGAGTGTATATATATATATATATATATATATATATATATATATATATAAAATAAGAGAAAGAGGTTTACTGGGATGTAACAATCACACAATTCTGTATTATTTTTCGATTAAAGATATATTTTTCGTTATTTTGATATGACAAACATTATATAAATATTGGAAATGATGAAGCGTGATTGATTTTAAGTCGACATCCGATTTTAAGCCTGCGTTCGCTTTGAGGATTTGTGCTCTGAAATCATTATTCTATCTTTTTTCGGCATACGATGAACATTAAAGATAGAATGATACTTTTAACTTGAGCACCAAAGAGAATGCTAAATCGTTAAGCCGGCTAGTTTGATGAACAACAAGATTACAACGACAGAAAATGTTGTTATCCTTGTTTACTTCACAGCTGATCGAAGCTTTGAGCATGTACATGTACGTACTTTTTCTTGTTTCACACATTGTTTCAGCGAAAAAATTGTTATTCCTGCCGCTGACAATCATATCGCCACTGTCAATGCGGAGTAGATACTTTTAGCTTAGAGGTTAGGAAATTAATTGTGACTAAAAAAGCACACTTCTACCTTCGATATTATAAAGAGTGATATATAATGATTGCAGTAAGACTAATTTATCTATTTTTTTCTCTTTTAAAGTTGTAAATAAAAAATTCAATGTTGCTAGTATTCTGTCGAATTTTCAAAACGCATTATCGACCCAATATAAAATCGCTTTGATCGTTGACTAAAAAATGATAAACAAATGCAGCTTTCTTTTTATCAAAGGTAATTTGAGTCGCACGACTTCTCTGATGCCGATCGTCCCGGCTTCTTGGTGGATCTCTCAGAAATATTGAGCCAAACAGGGTCGCTACACAAATAATATAATTTTTAAATCTCATCTTGTGTCAATGTCCATAAGATATGGTAATTAAAATGATAAACTGATTCTTTAAGGACGAGTTTTCGAAGAAACTTAACTTACGGACGACTGTTTCTAAGAGTTTTCGAGGCAAAATTTAAATTGATTTCAAAATTCTAAAATGATGGATTTAATAAGGCGAATCAAATTTCAAAAAAATATCTGATCGTGAAATTCGAGGTTCTTGAAATTGCTGATTTTCAAATAAAGCAGAATTAGGAACTTCGCATTATTCAGTTGAAAATTTGGTAATTATTTACTATAGGGGAGGCAGCTTCAATGGCCTTGACGTATGTTGTCAAAGACATGACCCTGAGTAACTTTTCCTTATAACTTAATCGGCGCTCATTGCTTATTAAAAAATTATAAACAAAAAAATTTGTACAATACAATTATAAACCTCGTTTTGGGCCAAAGATTTCGCTTGCCGAATATGCATAATTGCCGATAAATGTCAGGATTCTAATTCGAAATGTGAAATCATCTTTACATAATTAATATGACAAAAAAAGTCAATAGACATACGAAACCGTCCCTCCCGTGCTCACGATCCAAACGAGATCTATAATTGTTCTGTTCCACATGGATTTGCGACTTGCCACGCGAACCGACATTCACCCCGCCTCAATCCTTGCTCCGGCCTAAAACGAGATCTATAATTGTTTTGTTCTACATAGTTTGCGACTTTCCACGCGAAGTGATATCCCACCTCCATGCACTATTTCTCCGCTCCACTCCACCCCAATACCTGTACTATTTCCACATACATATTAATTGTTTATACCTTTCAATACTCAAAATAACTGCTTTCCTAAACCTTTTTTGTTTATAACTTTTTAATAAGCGATTAAACGCTGATTAAGTTATAAGAAAAAATTACTCAGGATCATGTCTTTGACAATATATGTCAAGGTCAAGGTCATCAAATCTGCCTCCCCTATAGTAAATAATTACCAAAAATTTAATAATATTAAATCCGCCGTTTTAAATATTTTCTTTTCTCAGATTCAAATAAAGCATTATCAAATTACTTCAATAAGTTACATAAAAACCGGTAGTTTAAAAATAGTTTATAAAAGAAAGGAAGGTAGTAAATATATAATTATCCGTCCCCAAAGAGTTAAGAACAAGACAGAAATGAATATAATATGAATAAGGACAACTTTACCAAGCGTCTTAGCATCGAGTTCGTTATCTTGCGTATGACTTAATAACTCTTGTAAAAACGAACTAATATAGAGAAAGACTGTTCTTCTAGTCTCAGGTAGCTGCATTACTATCTATAAAAGAGAAAAATATGAATTTGATTATATAAAAAACATTACAATTACTAAAATCAGCTTCCAATTTGATTTACTTGTTTGCATTGTAAATAATTTGTTGCCGCAGATAGACAAACATTATGTAAATTATATGGTATCAAGGGTTCAGCAGTAGATTCTAAAAGCAGTAATAATGCTTCCGCTACCGAATGTACACTACCAGCTGTATCAAGAAAAATTATTGTCAAGGAATAATAGTGTTAGAACATGTTATGCACGTGCACACGCGCATGTAAGTAAGAGTTTATAATACTGCAAAAACACACACGCGCGCGCGTGCACCGCACGCATATACACACGCACGCATTTTAGATAAAAATGTTTCCAACAAAAGTTGTAAGGTGTCAAGTATCGTTACGTAGCAATATCAGCATGACCTTGAGAAATGTTTCAAGGTCATGTGAAAATCAACTTAAAATTTTTTTATGAAAACCTATTTTTTATTGCATATTCTTGTCGCTCACCTCAAAAGCTTTTCAAAACAGTATAATAAAGTATATACTTTTACTAAGTACTTTTTGAGTTATGGAGCTAAAATGGAGTTAAAATTTTTGTAGGCTGACCAAAATCACTGGCGCATTACTTAAAGTGTCCCGCGTGGATGTTGCACGATCGGTTTATGCGTGCGCGCGTGTACAAGGTGTTCCACAATTTGTCACCAAAATTTTAAATATATACACTACCGTCGGAAAGTTTTGCAACACCCTCCAAAAACCAATTTAAGCTCCTATAGCTTCCGCAATAATAAAAGAAATGTAATAAGCTTTTTATGAAAAGTTGTATTTATTTATGTATATACTACTAAAAATGATTAACAAAAAGCTCAAAAAATATTTTTAATTTAAACAGCAGACTCATCAATATGGCCACCTCTCTTCTTGATTACTTCTTCACACAATCGAGGCATCCTTCCACCAACGCGTCTAATTCTCGTTATCAGACAACGGCAACTTTTCATGACCCACTTGATTATTTCATTTTATTAAAAATTTTTAAGTCTACTTTTTTGTTTGCTCCTTTTACGAGTACAAATTACATGTCTGGAAAATAATATATCCCTTTGATTAGGTGAAAACTAAGTAATAATTTATAATTACATTTATTTTCCATATTAATTTGTGACTTAATATACCAAAAATTCGCGGAAAACTCATTTTTGAAGGGTGTTGCAAAACTTTCCGACGGTAGTGTATATTCCTGAGGTAAAAAAATAATTAAGATAAATAAGAAAAATTAGACATTAAAGTAAACAATTTACAAAGACTCCTTAGATACAATCATAAAATAAAACAAATAGAAGCCTTTTTCAGAGCCAAAACATACATATACATAATGTGGTTGATAAAACCATTACAAACATTCATTAAAACATGTCGTAAACAAATTGTACATACGTATTTTAGACGCGTTTCGTCTCACTGAGCTCTCTTCAGTAACGCAAAATTTAAAACAATACAGTTCAACGATGCCGAGTAGAAAGGCCCTGTGGAGGACGTAATCTCGTTGTCACAGATGTTGATACAATCATGGTTTTTGGAGAATTGATGTCAATGACTCCCTCGAATTGGAAATGTCCGTGAAGTGATAACCAAAAGAACGCACTATATGATAATGAGAGGAGAGAGGAGCAAGAATTGCATTATCAAACGATGAAAATCATAAGTTATTTGTAATAGTTATTTTTACTGATTGATAAGAAGTA